>CM067351.1:38784111-38954111 GCA_034190875.2 Urechis unicinctus | reverse complement strand
TTGGAACCCCTTTCGTCGTGTAAGATATACCTTCTATTCCCTCCACCGGAAATGGGCAGCTGGTCGACCACCACAGGGAAGGTAATCCCCGCCCACCCCATCACGAACACGCCCACACAATAATCATAATAGCGTGTTATTAGACCCATCATACTCATTCCAACGCCCCTGCGCGATCCGTGATTACACCTCGCCCTTGTTTTGTCACTAACTGACGTGTTGGGTGAGTATTTAGTTTGACTATTAAGTGGGCCATCTTGCCTTCAAACAATGCCTCATAAATCGAAATGATGACCGCTAAATCACAGAGGATGGGTAGCGACTAGAAGCAAGCGAGTTCGACTGCTCTCGGTCAATAAACGCTACCTCTATAGCTGGCAGTTGTTGTCAGCGAAGGAGTTTAAAGAAAATCTTTTCATGCCAGGTAATAGATCAAATCTATATTTTCAATAATTCTATAAACTGTATAACTATTATGTATAAACCACACAGGGGTGTGTTCTTGTGAAAGTGGGTTGATTTCTACTTCCCGTATATCTGATTGAATTTACAACATTGTTCTCGCAAAAAAAGCATGTTCACGATAATTGTAAAAATTGCAATTTCAATAAGTCATTATCAAACTGTACGACTGTCTTCTAACCTTAAAACCAATGAGTATTTGACGACATAATCCCGCTTTGTTCACTGCTTGACATGGTCGTTTCAGTTGGATATGAAATCATTCAAATGAGTGCCTTTCAGGGTCTCGCTAATTTTAAATGAAATAAGCTGGCGGGGTCTAACCGGGAAATGAAATAATAGGACATGTTGTTTCTTTATCTGAACAAGTTAATTGAATTAATTAGGCTCTGGTAGAGTACATGGTGAATTTGTAGGGTAACGGGTCCAATCAGTAAATCGCATCCATTCCCAGCGTATAATGCAGGATATCGTTTGCGACATGCCGTAAAGCGTGTTCCTTATTATCGCCTGTTAAGGAGTGTTATCTTCGTAAGGAGAGTTTCATGGCTAAAAAGCTTTCCCTGCTCCATGCCACTTAACGCTATTAGTTCGTGATTTGGCGAAAACATTTGATGTGACTTTAGCGTGACATTCTGGAAACGAAATCACTCAACGATTTGACGATTACAAGCTGGACGCAGAAAGGAAATTGAAAGCTACAGGAAATGAATGTCTGTAAGACTAACGGCAAGCCAAGTGAGCGAGACGTTGCGCACGCGCACTAGCGATGGCGGGAAATTCACCTGCCGCAAATTTTAAGATATCCTCCTAGCGCTGACAAGTCGTCGATTGATTAAAGGAACGGTCGATAAGTAGATCCCGTGGTTTGTTTCTTCGGACATCAATTATTCTACCCTTATGTCACGATGGCGCGATTTACCTCAGCTCTTGAGCCGAAGATTATCTTTTAATTTGCGCATTATTTTCCAATCGTTCTATGTTCTACATAAACCAGATCGGAGTTGTGTGGGTGATATATACGATGCATATAACATACAACTCGGCTTTAAGTTTATATTTCCTTGATTTTCATTTAATATACATATTGGCTATGAGTTTTAATTTCATTAAGTGTGTATACAGTTATGAATCGATCGATTAAATTCTCAAAATAATTAAATTACTGAATTCTGTTTTAGGTCAAAGTTTGGTTCCAAAATCGGCGAACCAAACACAAGCGCATTCAGACAGAAGATGGCAACGATCAGCAGACGATGGAAGGCAAACCTCTGCGCAGGTCAGAAACAGACGACATATCCGATCCTGATAGCGATTTTGCGGAGTCGGAAATTGATGTCGAAGACGACATAGACGTTGAAAGCCCCGACGATAGTTGTTTTACTTCGAATTTCGTATTCAACGAAGGTATGAACAATAGTGGAAATCACACAGACATGCGCGGCTATTATCGCTCAGTGGAAGGAAATGGGATGATAAGTGAACTGCCACATGTGAATAGCGAATCATTTCGATCTGGTGCCCGAGGTTTGTGCGGGAGTTTTCAGACAGGAAGTGTTGTCAGCGAATCAGAGAAGAAAAATGCCATGACGTCACTCATCGATCAGACAGCGCCCTCTACCGAGTTATGATGGTTCGAAATGGTGAATGCAGTATGATGCAGTATGTTTGCGTGAATGCAGTTTATTTTTCACAGTGGGATTTTCAATCTGTATGTGGAATGTTTTTTTATTTAGATGTATCATTTATAAATATGTATTTGAGAACCGAATGGACGGCAATTTAAGAGTTGATTTTACCGGTTTGATTTCACCGAGCCACTTCTTAATCCCGACCCCTGTGTTACTTTTGATATAAGCTGGTTAAGGTGTATGCTTCGTCATTAAGGATGTGATAACTTACTTCAAACAGCTTTTTCTTTTTAAATGAGATACGTTGGCCTATATTTGATATTTTTCATACTTGCTCTCGCTCCTCATGAATTGTAATGGCCTCTGTTTAACGTATCTTACCATACGCTTCAACCGGGTGAATCTGCTGTGAACACAGAAACACCAAATTGCAACATCTTTGAAAATATATCACTGGTCAATATACTGATGTAAGTGATATATATGCATTTTAATACAGTGGTATCGATGTCGAAATAGTTCTATAATAGTGAGATACTGATATATGTTGTTTATGACGTCACGAAAACGTGTTGGGCAACCGTAGTTAACCGAGGTGAGATGTATCTCACTTTTACCTGCGAATGACACCGAGATGATGTTCTCAATAGCACTGCACTTTCAGCACCGACTTGTATACGCAGGGGTCGACAGTTATATCATAGCCTTTGTTATTAAGTGTTAAAAACGGGACATAATACAAAAGACGATCGTCTAGTACAATGCGCCTCAAATACCTGATATTTATTAGCAATAGAGAATCAAACAAAGAGCCAATTAGACGGGGGAACAGGTGTGCATGGAGTACACCACACGGGTAGCAAGCATGTATTTATCTGACCATAAACGCGCTGACATCAGAGAGTATTAATTATTCCTCCTCACACCATACAACACGAAAGCGACCTCCTCAAGCCTCATTATTACCCTCATCTGTTTCATTGGTGCGGCTATTTATTTTATTTCTTTCAAATGATAACATTCGTCTATATTCCCCTCTATTTCATCAACGTCCAATTGACAATTGTCAACTTCCCACGCCACTGGCCTCAGGGTTTGTGTCACACAGAGCACTGGCCGAGAGCAAGGCATTCGGGTGTACACGATTACCTCTACGCGGGGGGTGGGGGGCGATAAACACCCCCGGCATCATGGACAAGTTGTCACTGATAATGACACAGAAAAGAAGCTTTCATGCTGCCACTTCTCGTTCTCTCTCACACAGACCTGGACCAGCCGCCAGCTATACGGACATTTGCTTCATGCTAAATACTATACTAAAACAAACAAATTATACAACATATATTCTCATCAGAAATGGTAATTACGTCAAATTGGGCCTAATAATACTATGGGATGGCATTGCTGGAAGCGGTGGTTGTTTGTACTTATGTATAACATATATCCTAAGGCAATAGCTAGGGTCCAGCCACTCGGGCGAATCTGCGACGGCTTCAAATGAACCAAAAAAAGATCCTACTTGAAAAGACTTTAATTGTCACTAATTACTAATATTTAGCAGATGAATTATGGGCAACAGGGAATATGACAGAAGCCTCTTACAGAAATCATTTAAAGAAAACTGTGTCTAGACACGTTGGTTTTTATAACCACAGTCGACAAAGGAGCATACGATTGACAATAATGGCATTGTATTGATCAAACTGTACGGAATTGTGGAAGGATATATGAAATACCTCGTCCGGTCACAACACCTTATGAACTCATCCATATCAACATACTTACTGATACATAATCATATCAACTCATTCACACCAACATACTTACTGATTCACATAATCATATCAACTCATTCACACCAACATACTTACTGATTCACATAATCATATCAACTCATTCACACCAACATACTTACTGATTCACATAATCATATCAACTCATTCACACCAACATACTTACTGATACATAATCATATCAACTCATTCATACCAACATACTTACTGATTCACATAATCATATCAACTCATCCATATCAACATACTTACTGATACATAATCATATCAACTCATTCATATCAACATACTTACTGATTCACATCAACATACTTACTCATTCATATCAACATATTTACTCATTTACATCAACATATTTACTCATTCACATCAAAATATTTACTCGTTCACATCAACATACTTACTCATTCATATCAACTTATATTCCCATTCGCATACAAACACGCTAATTCAAGTCAGCATGCTATTTCACTGGTTAGCTCGCATCAGTATACTCACTCATTCGTGCCAACAATATATATATATATATATAAACACATTATATATATATATATATATATATATATATATATATATATATATATATATATATATATATATATACTTTATTCACATCAACATGACTGCTAATTTAAGTCAATATATCTAGCTGCAAATTTCAACCAAATCATATCGAAATACTTATTGATTCGCATCAACCTTCTAATTCACATCAGCTGGTTGATTCACATCACCATACTTACACCAATGAACTTACTCATTCACGTCAACATTTTACATCAAAATATCCGCATTAATTCACAATAAGGCATGCATTTATATCAATATATCTCCCCATTCAGAGCAACAAATCATATCTTTTGGATCAATGTATCCACTCACTGGACTTAACAATTCTGCTCATTTAAATCAACATATTTTCTCATTCACATTCTGAGATTCTCATGATGTGTTAAACCACAAATTATGTTACATTTCTCAAGGACAGAACCCTTTTAACCATATGTTAATTACGAAAAGGGATGCTATAAAATGTCAGGAAGTTTTCAGATTTTTAACCTGGAACCGATATAATGCATCGTTAACTCCATATCTCGCCAGTTTAACTACGAGGGATTTTTTTTGCAATAACAATAACTTGTTTCCAAATTGCCATTATTTTCATTATTAGTTTGCTTCTATGGGGATGCGGAGCTTGTCCACGGTTAACGATACGTTATGCAGAATTTTCTTTACAAGCTTGAAATAATCGCGCGGCAACGCATCTTATTCAAATCACCAGGCAGCGTCCCAACTCAGTCACGTGACAGCGACATATGCGGTCGTCAGCGCCACCTGCCCGCAGGCGCGGACGGTGCCTGGACACCCTCATTATGTCATTATGAAACTCTTTAAACTCAGATATTGTCACTTTCCCACGAAATTGCTCCCTACTCGGATAACTCCTTGTTCATCGAAGCCATTACAGCTCCACATAGAGACACAACCTTTTAGTTATCTACCAAGGTGTAAAAAAGATCTGTGGCTAATCAACTTGGAGGCACGGGAGACAGGTGTCTACTTAACCCACCTTTGTGGTTGACGTCGTTGCGATTGCAGATAGGGTGTAATTTACAGGTAATCGGAGGGAGGGAATTGTTGTGAATTGAGAGGATAAATAAACTTGTAATTACCATTGAACAAAGCCCAATGGCTTCGGGAGAGAGTGAAGGGGTAAACTGACTGTACTCTAAATGATGGGCGTGGTTATGTGTGATAGCTACTGATACGAAGAGAGAGAGTGTGTGAGTGTGAGTGAGTGAGTGAGTGAGTGAGTGAGTGAGTGAGTGAGTGAGTGAGTGAGTGAGTGAGTGAGTGAGTAATTGACTGAGTCAGTGAGTGATGAGTGAGTGAGTGAATGAGTAAGTGATTGAGTTAATGCGTGAGTGAGTTAATGGGTTAGTGATTGATTGAATGAGTGAGTGAATTAGTGAGTGAATAAGTGAGTGAGTGAGTAAGTGAATGAATGAATGAATGAATGAATGAATGAATGAATGAATGAATGAATGAATGAATGAATGAATGAATGAATGAATGAGTGAATTAGTCAGTCAGTCAGGCAGTCATTGAGCCAAAATAATTAGTAACCCAACATTGGACATAGTTCAGTAATTCCCAAGAAAGTCATATCCAAAATGAATCCGGTTCCCGTGGCGTAGAGGTAAACAGCGTCACCTTTCGACCCCCAGGTTGTGGGTTCGATCTCAAGGTGTGGAAACCTGATTAGTTTCCAGTCACTCGGATGATCGGTGGCGGTCCCATTTCCGAAAGGGGATTTCCCCGATCCGGTAGCTCAATACTATCATCTCAGCGGCGTGGATTCCGCGATAGGGTCAACAGGTTTGTGCCAAGTGGGCGCCTACACTAAAGAGGAGATTTGTTTTGTCTTCTCGTTGGGTTGCTCATGTTACGTATTAGGGAGTGAATTAGAATTAGGATCATTCGGTCAACATCGGCCCAAGTTTTGGTTTACGTTAAAGTCTTCCATGTCAATTCTAAGCCCCGTCGCAGATGATAACACAAGTGACAAGACAAGCGGTCTCGATGGCTGGCGCTTCCAAAATTGAGCGGGTAAGAAACATTATGATTAGAATATGTCTTCCAGCACAAGCGCACAGGTGAGTCATAGCGTTTCGGTAAGTCCTCTTTCCTCTCCACTGATTCCAGCTGCGATGACGGATTCATCTGACGCCTGATTTTATCGCGGTTTTCGTCTTCGTTGAATCTTCTTCTCGCTTTGCCTGTAACCACTCACATAGCTTGTGACGACTGAGGGATATATCGGCCCTCAACAGGAAGTCAAGCCAATTTTTTATGTTTTAAATCATATTAAAATTGTGAAATTGCGATTCGATTAAACTGTTCAAGGCTCACTCTTTTAGGGTAATACTCCTACAATATTCTTAATTAACGTTGATTCAATGAATAATCGCAGATTAGGATCCGGGCATGTTGGAGACATGGATCCGGGTATGTTGCCACGCGGTGGAGACTTGGATCCAGGTATGTTGCCACGCGGTGGAGATTGGATCCGAGTATGTTGCCACGCGGTGGAGATTGGATCCGGGTATGTTGCCACGCGGTGGAGACTTGGTTGAGCCTCATAATGGCTCAGAGGAGAAGGGGGTGATTATTACATTAACGACATGCCTCCGAATAATCATCTACGCACGACTATTTGCCTGAGATGCTTAAAACAAGACCATGGTTGAATCGGATGATAGCAAGGCGAATGTCGTGGCCAGTTGTCCTTAAACGCTGGGTAATGAACACGATTATTGCCGCACACTAGCTATCCATTGAGGAAACAACTCCGCCCACTCGAGAGACACTTAAGCGTCGAATCACAGAGGGAAAGAGGCGCAATGATGATGAAGAGGGAGGGACTACTTTATCCCGCGCCGCCACGCTACAGCTGGGCTTAGCATGAATTGAGTGGGGATTAATCTTTGTGCGCAGTGATCTCCATCCGGGCTACGAGTGTGTTCGAGGGGGCGATAATGGAGAAAATGACAAGGCGAGAGTCATCCATCACAAAGAATGGCCTCTTTAATTGGGGTGGAATGATACTGTAATAGAGGCTGTGCAATGGTCAGAAAGTCGCCGAGCTAGTCGCGGTTTGAAACTTCTATCGTCGACGTGAAGCCAGTAATGTTGGTTGATTGTCGTTGTGATGAGGGGGTTTCGCTTGCACTGACACGGTTATCGCTTTTCCGTCTTGTAATCGAATAACAAACCGTGATCAGTTATGAACAAGGCCATATCGGTATCATTGCATCCGCGCATTAAGAAGCGTTTGATACTGATAATAACATCGGAGATGATACCTTTCCCTGTGGGTGCACGAAAGTCAATCTCCTGGTTTGAAATAAGCCACACGCTACCGATATCATTAGCATCTCCGGTTTCACCTCCTAATAAAGTTAAGAAGTGAAACTACTACTCACAACTCGGCTGCAGTTTTATTTGACGTTTTTCTACATAATCATACACATTCGCTATCAACGTCTGTTTTCTCTTGCCAATGCACCTATCGAATAATATTCGTTATATCCGAGAAGTAAAATTGTCCTTAGGAAAAAAAAGATGGATGCCTGTCTTAAATCCGCGGTGTCAACTGTTCCCTGGCGCATTTAAATAAATAACCCGCCTATCCACGAGGCGACGAAATCAACCAGCCCGACCACGAGGCGACGAAATCAACCAGCCCGACCACGAGGCGACGGAATCAACCAGCCCGACCACGAGGCGACGAAATCAACCAGCCCGACCACGAGGCGACGAAACGAAATCCAGCCCCAACCACGAGGCGACGAAATCAACCAGCCCGACCACGAGGCGACGAAATCAACCAGCCCGACCACGAGGCGACGAAATCAACCAGCCCGACCACGAGGCGACGAAATCAACCAGCCCGACCACGAGGCGACGAAATCAACCAGCCCGACCACGAGGCGACGAAATCAACCAGCCCGACCACGAGGCGACGAAATCAACCAGCCCGATCCACGAGGCGACGAAATCAACCAGCCCGACCACAAGGCGACGAAATCAACCAGCCCGACCACGAGGCGACGAAATCAACCAGCCCGACCACAAGGCGACGAAATCAACCAGCCCGACCACGAGGCGACGAAATCAACCACCCCGACCACAAGGCGACGAAATCGACAAGGCGACGAAATCAACCAGCCCGACCACAAGGCGACGAAATCAACCAGCCCGACCACGAGGCGACGAAATCAACCAGCCCGACCACGAGGCGAGGCACAAATATAATGTAAATGAGGCCATCTGCCCGGACTCAGGACCGGTCTTGAAATGAAAATACAAAATTAATTGAATATTTAATAAGCAGTTAAATCTTACAGACTTCTTTATATAGATTCTTATTGAAGATTAGTCAAACGCACGGGGTTTATTAGCTCCGAGACGAGGTTCGTATTTTCACCCACGAGGGCCACTTCAAGGTGAGCCTTATTTGTGTCAAAGAGATGAATGGACCACTATTCTTATTCAGCAAATTGAATTTCATCCAACATGTTTACCTTTCAAATTAGCTGCGCTTCCGTTTCACGCGAGATCTCGGGGAATATACGAGAATAATCGAAACTGATAATAATTGCCTTAATATGGCGCTAAAACATACCTGATGGAGGTTAGTTGGTCCAGCCATGCATGTAATACCTCATCTATATACCTCTCCTAACACATAACTAGATATATCAATGGGTACTTAAAGAAACTCGCTTTATACTACACACAATGATAACAACACTTTTGTAAGTTTGATCACCACTTTAATCTCGCTTTTATTGACTCGTTTGCGAGCGAACTGATGAAAGAGCGCCTGGGGTTTTCAACAATTGTGGCAAACAAGACAGCAAATAGAGCCTGAAAACAAGACAGCAAATAGAGCCTGAAGCCGGAGATGTTTCTATGATGAGTAAGACTCCGGCCAAGGATGAGTTCATACGAAGGCCTTCCTCTATAGCGATTCATTTGGCAAGTTTGCTTGGCGTTTCTTTGATCAAGTCTCCCTTGTGTTAACAGCAAACTTGCTTTGGTCATAAGGTTGTTTCCCAACTTGCCGCTCGCTGTAAAGACCTCTTAATAACGCCTAATATAGCGAGGTACATACACACTTGTTGTAACCTCAGTGGAAAGGGTTCTTTTCAATTTTGCGCTGTGAACCTAGGTGGTTTGTAGCAAAAGAATTCTTTCCAAATCCTTATTGATTCAGGTTTAAATTTCAGAATCAGTTTTTTTTCTTACACGATTCATATGATTTGAATATGTTCAAAAGGCCGTACTTGTCTAGGTGTAACGAATTCATTCGACCCTCCCACTTTGTTAATATAACCAGAAACAACAAAAGCACCACTTTGCGAAAGAAAAACACAAATCCTTTCACTTGGCTTTATCGCTAATGTCCCTGTGCCTCTCAGGGCGGTACACACTGACGCAGGTGTGTTTTGTTCGCACACCTGTGATTGGAAGGGTCGAGCAATTTCACTTGCGGATGGAAAGGAATAGAGCAGTGAGTCATTTCTCATGTTCTGACTAAATTTTACTAAACTTATTTGGTCATTTTAACATTTGTGCAAGTTTGACGAATACAACATAGATGGTACTATTTTGACAACATCAACATAGATTGAGCTGATTGGACAACATCAACAAAGATTGTACTGATTTGACAACATCAACAAAGATTGTACTGATTTGACAACATCAACATAGATTGTACTGATTTGACAACATCAACATAGATTGTACTGATTTGACAACATCAACAAAGATTGTACTGTCACATCAACAAAGATTGTACTGATGGAAAGGAACAAAGATTGTACTGATTTGAAAACATCGAAATAGAATGTACTAATTTAACAACATTAACATAAATTGAACTACTATTTGATAACATCTACAAAGATTTTTCTCTTTTGACAACATCAATATGCATTGTACTGATTTGACAGCATTGAACTGAGATTTGATATAGATTTACCTGATTTGACAACATCAACATAGTTGAACTGATTTAAAACCATCAATATAGATTGTCCGGATTTGACAGCATCAACGTAGATTGCATTGATTTGACCACATCCACATAGATTCACCTATATGAAATTATCAAGAGAGATCGACTGCGATCTCAATAACATCATATATTACGCTTCTATTGCAACATCAACGCGAATGCACTTATTCGACCACCCAATGCAGTTTAATTATTATAACACTGATGTGGTGAGTGAACACGTTGCTACCTGTAGAATAGCAGAGACGCCCCGGATCGGGAGCGCTAGTAATTGGATCCTCTTCGGACAACAGGATCGCCTCGTGTTTGGCAATACTAATGGGTCGCAGTGTCCCATTTAGCAAACCGGCCTATCGTTACAGGCTGCAAAAGGCAAAACTACTTTCGAGTTCCAAAATGCGTTCATGAGACCAGGAGATATTGAACTGTTTTTGAGAGCTTTCATAAGTGGTGTTAAGTTGAAAATGGCTGTCAAGTATCAAGCAAAACTCAGCCCTGTCGGTCTTTTAACACCAGGCATTACCGTGCAATGGAGCTTTCATCTTCAACGATGGATTTGCGGGCGTCGAGTCACGCCAGAACCAATGAACTTCACAAGGTCAGCAAAACTACAGCACGCGCTCGACTGACAAAAGCAGACGAGCACTTATCCCACCGAAACTCACCGGCGCAGACGACAGCGTCCCACGTGACAGCAACATTAAAGCTGTGTCCTGTTTTGTTTATATACGGCTTCATGTTATAATTGTCTGAGTCGTCGCGTTATATTATGATCAAGTATCGTCTTGTGTGCAGTGCCACTTGGGAGTTGCCCACCGGGACACGGTACAGCCATGAGCTCGTAATGAGTGCGGATGATGTGGCGTGGATCTCCAAGTTACCCGCCATTACGGCGCGCAAATACCACTACCGCTCTCTTCCATCGACCACTTGACTGCGACAAGCTCTGGGAGGAGATGGGTAATTCTGAGGAAATGACGTATGATGGAGACAGAACCTGGCTGATGTGAGAATGGGTGATCAGTAAGTAGGGCTCACTCAGCCCTATGGACTCCGCTAGCCTCAGTGGCGTTCAACTAAGAGAGGTCATTGGAAGATTTTTTTTTCTCAAAGGTTTAGTTTTTTACCTGAATATAGCCCAGGGAAGGATGGACGCTTACAGATTCAAATAACCTGCTTCATTTAGTTAAGTAGAGCCTACATATTTTACTTAATCCTTAGCCATCATCAATTAATTTGAAAAAAGATAATAATAGCAATGTCAGCTTGATGGTGATAACGAAACAACGTATGATGATATATGGAATGATGTCCGTGATGATGGAAGTGATTATTAATTGAAATCAGGAAATTTCACGAGATTTGAATAATCTATGTTAACAGTTTATGTTCAAAGAATGTACTATAGGGCTATATAGTTGCGGCGTCTATACTGTGAGTGAGTGTTCTATTTTGTGTCGTTGTTTCTATCGACATTGCGTCATTGGAACCAAATCTACATGAACCAATGAATGCATCATGAATACAATCTATAATACCTCTCACAACATGCTGAATGGTTGAGTCAGCAAAACGGCATCTTATAGAGAGGTGCCAGTCCCATATTTGAACCGAGGTTGCCTAGCAAGCTGCTTAGCAACCGCTCCTTGGAAACCAAAAGTTCTAAGTTTTCAGACATTTAGTCGCTGCGCGGCGCTGTAGTCTCTGAAAATAGATCCATCGCCATACTTGTTGTCGGAAAATACCCTTGCGTATTCGCTGGTCTCATTTTTGTGAAATGTAATAATGGATACAAGAATTAAAACTCGGTTATGGTTATGTTTGATCCATCCTTATTGGTCTGGCTAACGGTGACAGATCCATCCTTTATTGAAATTTTTATGAACATAGCAGTCGAGTTGTAGCCGCATAACACCACCCGCGAGCGTCGACGCAACACATTCACCGTCAAGTGAGGACGAATACTGAGCTCCAACTTTCATTTTATAATATAGGGTACCAGATGGTGGGATGCAAGTTACTAATTAGCTTGTGGGTGTAGCCCACAAGTTTATTAAGACACGATTAGATGAAATCTGCATAATGCTATCAGGTAAAGTATACACAGCAGTAGTGAGTCAGTTATTGGGCGCGCGGAATGAGTTACAGCCACCACTCTTACGGTTCATGGTTTAAGGTAGGTGCCGTTGAACGATAAACAGCTACTACTGAATGACAGAGATATTTTACTCTAATAATAATGTTGAAAAATTAATCAGCATATTTTTCAGCTCAGTGAAATTCGCCACACACAAAAAACTGACATTATTTAGTTGCTGCGTAGTGATGCAGAAACAAAATGATCCCTGAATGCCATGTATGGGGCCGGAACCCCCCTTTAACCACGGCGATATCACGATTAAGCAGAACACATCTAAAATATAAATCATCGTGCTTGCCAAATGCAAGCACATTGAATGTAAAGAGAGTGGCAAACCTCAACCTCGTGTGTTAGTGAGTTTTTCTAACTAGCCACAACCATACCTCTTTTTCTCTCTGTCATTTTACCTAATTATTACATTCGTTCTCTCTCTCTCTCTATTTCTTTTGCTCTCATTTCTTTCTCTCTCTCTTTATCTTTGTCAGTCTTTATCTGTCCCTCTCCACTCTTCGTTTTTTCTCCCTCCTCTTTCGCAATATTTCTTTTTCTCTCCCCCTCGTGTCAGTGATATTAACATTTACTTCCAGGCTTGCCGCTTATTTGCCCATTTCACCTTAACAGTGTCTTTAGCATAAAATACGACCTGGACATGTGACAAGCCCCAACATCTCACTCGCTATTTAATGACTTCAGTTCCTGCTTCCGTGATTGGCGAACGAAAAAACCAGTGCCTCGCCTAAATCCCTCTGCGTTTGGTAACGACCAGCGGCAGGTGTGTCTGCACAGCGTTCATAGATTACTCCCCCTGTCAATTCGATCAATATCTCCTACCTGAAGCTTTCCCGTCTAGTCTCCAATTTGAATATGCGATATGCGATCCACGCGCCGTCCATTCGAACTTCAATCTGTTTGAGTACTTTATTGTCGTTTTCACAATGACCCAGTTGGTGGAAACTGGCACGTTGGTTGTGCGTTTTGAGGTCAACCGGTAAATGAATCAACATGGTTACTCACGAGTGACTCAAAACATGAAATTGATTGTGTCTTGATCACTGAAGCGCATTTTACAAGTGCGAACTAGTGACAACGTAATGCAGACGTCATACCAACAGCCCGGCACCCGAGAGCACGCAATGAAATCGATCGGGTGGCAACAAGAATGCAATGTGTTCTGAGTTCTGCTCGGAGTAGCAGTCGCGAATGTTAACCCACCTTGTTCAATTTGCCAGGAAATCAGAGATATAAATAAAAAACACAAGTTACGATTGATCTTCGAGGAAGATGGAGGGAAATAGGGCGCTTGGGTAGTTTGGGTGCATGTAAGTGTGTAGGTATGTAAGTATGAATGTATGCATACATTTGTGTGTATGCATGTATGTATGTATGTTTGTATGTGTGTTAGTATGTATGTATGTACGTGTGTATGCATGTATGTATGTGCATTATATATGTATGTATATATGCATGTATCATCTATGTATGCAGGCATGTATATATTTATGTACGTGTCCATGCATATAATGTATGTGTGTATGTATGTATGCACGTGTGTGTAAATATATATGTATATGTGTATATATTTTTGCATGCGTGTATGTTTGCATGTATGTATGCGTGATTGTATGTATGTATGAATGTAATGTATGAATGTATGTATGTATATATATATTTATGTACGTATGTATGTATGTAGGTAGACATGCATGTATGTATGCATGTATATTATCTATGTGGTATATATGTATGAATATATGTATGTATCATGTATGTATGTATATGTATATTTGTAAGTATGTATGTATGTATGTATGTATGTATGTATGTATGTATGTATGTATGTATGTATGTATGTATGTATGTATGTATGTATGTATGTATGTATGTATGTATGTATGTATGTATGTATGTATGTATGTATGTATATGTATGTATGTATGTATGTATGTATATGTATGTATGTATGTATGTATGTATGTATGTATGTATGTATGTATGTATGTATGTATGTATGTATGTATGTATATGTATTTATGTGTGTGTATGTATAAGTTATGTATGTATTGGTGAAAGTAGGGAACGTAGAGAAAAGGTCTATTCACCGGGTTTTAATTTTTAAATGAAATTTACGACCAATGATGACCTGCTTCTGTCTGTATGCTTGGTTTCATTATTGATCTAACCCTTATCATCATCTGAGACACATGATGCCCAATGAGTTTATTACCCAATCACGACCTAGCAATAATTAGCATACTGGATCTGAACATGAGAAAGGCTGGTTTTCTCCTCATTGTTGATACGCTTGTTGAACAGGAGAGGTACCAGCGAGCTTCGTTGCATGAGTGTAGAGTTCCCAGCCCAATACTTTGGAGACTGGCGAGAAGAAACCAAAGTCGATAAAGTCTTCTCACAAACCTGCCCCATTAGAACACACTTCCTTCAAACAAATCCTCGCCATTCTCCGACTTCCATTAAGTACCTTCTTGTCCCGGCGGAAGTGTCCCCAATTGATCGGCGCGCACATCTAATGGCGCATCTTCCGTTTTCTATTATGGCTAAGTATCAATAGCCAATCAAGACTAATTTTCCCCAATAAAGCAGACCATTAGAAGACCAAGGGTGAGAAGATAGATCTGCCAGGGTAAACCCGTAAAGTGATTCTCATTGGTGGCTCATGTTCGTATGGAGGGGATAAAGATTGACTTGAAGTGAGGTTCGCCAGGTTGTAGACTGCTGGGTGAGAAGAAAAATAGAAAGAAGTTATTGACTCACACTGCAGACCTGTAACACTCGACATGGATCAGTTTGGATCTTCGAACCCTGGATCAGGGTGCCATCCTCGTCATCTGGATCCTTGCTTTAGATTTTTATATCATCCCTCGATGTCTTCATTTTCGCTGCAGAAAGGGCTGAGTGACTAAAGACAATGCTTCCGTAGGTTGTGGATTCATACAACATATATCGCAGGTTCATAAACAGATAACAGCCGCTCAGCAAATTCAAAGCTTTGACTTTCAACCCACCCCAAAGCTCTCTTCAGCCTCCTGGAACCTGCCTCTCTAGCCCCGCGTCATACATGGCATGCACCCAGCTCATTAACGCACTCACACACACACACACACACACACACACACACACACACACACACACACACACACACACACAGAGAGAGGTTGCTCCATTAATGTCATTTTAAACGCGGTGACAAACACTGTTGTTCAGATGTATTGTATTACATAATCAATAAGTTGCAAAAATCGGGTGTTGGAACATACTTTGCAAATGTTGACGATGACAACGAAACGATTGACGTCACAAAGTGACAAATCCCTGCCATCCACAGTCAGGTGTCTTTGTATCCATGTAGGGCCCGATGACCGGGCGTATCAATCCAGCTGGCCTCTTGTTGTCACCTGGGTAGCATTGAATTGCACCTATATATCTTTTTTTCCACTGAGTTACAAAAAAGCTACTTACACAACCCTCCCAAGGTCTGTCCTCTGAAGTCACAATATTTACCCATTATACAGGAACAAAGTTGAATTGAAATGTTCCATTTTTAGGAGGGAGAGTGATTGCTCTTCTGTTTTCCTCCATCTGTCGATTACAATAACCAATGATCCTCGCCGACCAGCCGGCAGATATTATTCGTTGGCAGTTTTCTTCACCATCTATGAAAAGCTGAATTCAAATTGTGGTTAACAGCACAACACAGGGTGAAAAGTGTGAGTTTTTACTTACAGGGAACGCGTCTAAACTGGGTTCTCACCTCAACTGTCTTTGATCTTGTTGATCATACAGATCAACGATCAAGAGTGGAGGGGTTGGGATGTGTCTACGGAGTACAGGTGAATAGGACAGCGGATGAATGTGTTCACATTCTTCTTGCTAATTGAGTTGAATGCCGTGTGGAAGACGATGTAAGGTAGTGTTCGGTGAGCGGGACTCTTTGGGTCGTGTTGTATGGGTGAGCGGGACTCTGGGTCGTGTTGTATGGGTGAGCGGGACTCTGGGTCGTGTTGTATGGGTGAGCGGGACTCTGGGTCGTGTTGTATGTATCCTCGTATGCATACATTCACTGATTGGACATTTCTTACTGACGAAGCGGATTGAAGACATACGTTAATTGATGTGTACATATGTGTGTGAGTGTGCGTGCGTTCCGACAGCTAATTATATCTGGAATGATCCGTCCGACAGCCATATCGGGAATCATCCGTCAGACAGCCATATCTGGAATCATCCGTCAGACAGCCATATCTGTAATCATCCGTCAGACAGCCATATCGGGAATCATCCGTCAGACAGCCGTACCTGGAATGAACCGTCAGACAGCCGTATCTGGAATCATCCGTCAGACAGCCATATCGGGAATCATCCGTCAGACAGCCGTATCTGGAATCATCCGTCAGACAGCCATATCGGGAATCATCCGTCAGACAGCCATATCTGGAATCATCCGTCAGACAGCCATATCGGTAATCATCCGTCAGACAGCCATATTGGGAATCATCCGTCAGACAGCCGTATCTGGAATCATCCGTCAGACAGCCATATTGGGAATCATCCGTCAGACAGCCGTACCTGGAATGAACCGTCAGACAGCCATATCCATATTGTATTTCTAATACATTCTTGACCGTGCTAGATGTACATCTATCGAACTTTACAAACGCGGCATTAAAATAGTGTGTCGAATACATATGTTTGTTCCCTACTATATATCTTAGCTTAACGACTGTTTCGGTTTTTTGAATTTTCTGTAGCATAATTTGTGGTGAAATAAGCCAGCATAAGGTAATTGATTCAATTGATCGAGTCTCAAGTAGGTGGTTTGTAAATTAGATGCAGGCAAAGTGGATACATGTGCGGCTTTAGAATTGCTAGCGACCTTTTAAAAGCTATATCAATAAATATGAGGCATAAAATCATACATGTGGCTTCATGTTTGGCCAAGTACATGAGCAATCATGCATACTAATCAGTTGTATGTTCACGCCAGTGGTGACAGAGGGTGACGAATCGATAAGTTGGAAGAGGGGCCATCCTGGCTATTGGCGTTAAGACGGTGATGATAATGGCGATGATGATGATGATGATGATGATGATGATGTTATGAAGTCGATGCTGGTGACCAGCATAGTTGATTCCAGAGCGACCCTAACCTGTCGATGATGATCATTGTCGAATCGATCGCGATCACAAAGAATTCGAACACTATCATTGTCAATTCGATGGTAATCATTGTCAATTCTCGCCCGTAACACACAGCATCTGTTAAAGCAATCGTCTGTGTCCTATCATAGCACCATATGAATTAACCGAGCCCGGGCCGTCGACTTTCAAGCAGAACTTGTGACACGCTCCTCACAGCAGGATTTCCCCGCATGTTCAAAAAGCCAATTACGCTCAGCCACACTCCCAATCAACAACCTTCCCCCACCCCCCTCCACACAACTCTTTTGCCTATTTTCACTTGTGGTGGTCCATCATTTCAGCAATTGAGACACTGATTGCTACACGGGACAGAAATAATGAGCTTTTGTTGCAATGATTAAGGACGATTCAAACTACTCGGCTGTATGATGAGTATTCTCCCACTGAGAGTCTACAGGCAACGTGGAATTCTTACAAATAAAATACACCAACATAAACAAGTGGATAAAATGAGTTACATCAACTTGCAACATCGGTCTCAGACAGCCATCGGCGTGCCCGTTGAGACTCCTAGATGTTTCTAGTCGCTTATCGTCCCAGCGGGCTTAGCGCGCGCTAGACTTACGTCACTTCCTCTACACGTGTCTTTTCGTGGAGAGATGAAGCACACACGCTTATGTTTGGATTCCATTTATGTCAGGTGTCGGTGGGGACGTAACCTAATCAGAGAATCGTTGACTTCTGCGCAACTCAATTAATCCTTATTTATCGTCTGTGTCTGTCACGATCTAGTCGAACCTGTAATCGACCATTTAAGAATATAATTGTTGTTCAATAGCGACACATATTGATAAAGACTTGAATTACAAATTGAAGTTGGGATGATCATCGTAACCCTTCTTCGAGATCTGCCAATGATGTGAAATAATCTTAGCCATCAAATAAAATTATGGTCTCCGTTAACAATGTTGTCATCACAATTTCCTCCCCCGACAACCATAACCATACCAACCATCCTGTCACCGTAGCAACCACAACGTCACCATACCAACCACACCGTCAACATATCAACCACCCCGTGAGCAAAACAACAATCCCTTTACCATACCAACCTATCCCTCACCATAACAACCATTCCGTCACCATACAACCCCCCGTCACCATACAAACAAAACCGTTACCATACCAACCCCCGTCACCATACCAACCACCCCGCCACCATACCAACAAACCTTTCACCATACCAACCATCCCGTCATCGTACCAACAATACCGCCACCATACAAACCATCCCCTCGCCATACCAACAACCCCACCACTATACCAACCACCTTCTCACCATACCAACCCTCCCCGTCACCATACCAACCACCCCGTCAATATAAAAACCACCCCGTCACCATACCAACCATCCCGTCACCATACCAACCATCCCGTCCCCATAACAACCATCCCGTCACCATATCAACCATCAACGTCACCAGAACAACCTCCCCGTCACCATACCAATCATCCCCGTCACCATGCCAACCACCCCGTCACCATATCAACCATCCCGTCACTATACCAACCACCCAGTCACAATACCAACAACCCCGTCACCATGCTAACCACTCCGTCACCATACTAACGACCCCGTTACCATACCATCCATCCCGTCGCTAACATCTCCGCCCACTCCGCTATAATCTTCACCACACTATCGTAATCATCAACGTCACCATCACAATCACTTAGTCATCATCACAATCATCGACGTAATCATCCCAATCACTTAGTCATCATCACAATCATCGACGTAATCATCACAATCACTTACGTCAAAATCACACTCATCTACGTTATCATCACTATCACGTACGTCACCATCGCAACTATCAACATCTTATCAGCTTCACCAATCTCACTCACAGTAGCAAGAATAACTCCCCACTTCCCTCAACCATCCCCCATCAAATCACACTTGCCAGTGAATTGGTATAAGATCTCAATGATCGGAGCAAATTGTCCACCACTTCTACCATGACCACAGCTCGGTATCCCGCCACCCTGCTGTAGAGTCTGGTTGATTCCCCTGTCTCACGGCTACAGCACATCACATCGACCTACAGCGTTATCGTCACCTCTCCAACGCCATCGCCCTGACCTTGGTGTGAGCGCCTCAAATCGCGAGGGACGACAAGACGACGAACGATTTCGTTCGACATTTGGTGTAAATTACTGTTGCTAGCTTGATTGCTACGCTGTCATAACGTGTCGCGCCAGTTCGAATTGTCAATTGACCTCAACGCTTCAGATAAATGACTCAATTCGTCCTGCCGTTCCCTCGCGAACAGATAATGCGATAGCGATAATAGTGTAGGGGTAAACAGAAGAGCTCGCGTTCTCATCGTTAGACTTCGTCAGATCAGAGTACCAAAAAACAGACGACTTTCAGTTTGACATGCGCAGTCATTTAATAATCGACCAATGAGACGGCAGTTCATTGCGTGAGGTGGCCGGTGGGAGTTGCCAGGGGGAGTAACTTGTGGGAGATCAGTCAACCAATGAGCGTCGTTTTCTCTCGATAGCTTCATTGACTTCCAGCAGCGAGGCGACAGTCTTTAAAGTGTTAGCAAAATGATCCTGTTAGCCGGGATGAGCTTGCTTGTCAACTTGTTCGCATCACCAAGGGCACATTGAATTGGCGGTGGATCTCAAAGAAAACGAATTGTTGGTGTTTTAACAGCACAATCAGACAACTTTTGCAACAGAAAAGAGCTTCGGCGACCATTTCCTGCAAGAAAAAAGCAGTGTTAGTTAAAAATCGATTGAAAAACTTTATCTGCCCAACACGCGCAACAGGGGTTTGAACAGAAGTTTGGATATTATGAAATCAGATACATCTTAGCTTCGGGAAAAGGATTTTTGAAGGCACTTTTGACATATAATGCTAGAGGATTAACATTAATACTGACCTCACTCAGCGGCGAACATCTCTGTGGAATCTCACTTCCAACCTATATACCTGGCATTACGCTTAAGAGCTCCAAAGATTTTCAAAGAGCGTCAACTTATTTTCGACATGATGCCCTCACTGCAGCAGTCTATGGCATCAAGCAAGAAATCACAGGCTTTCACCATTGACTCGTTAATGGGACGAGACACTCACCGATCACCTTCTCCACTTCCGGCAAGACGTGCCGATCCAGTGTCTGACTCCGAGGAGGATTGTGACGATGTGGAGGACCTGCGTCGACCCCACCGCAGCCCATCACTGTACGCGGTCGAGTCGCCATCTCCGCCGGCCATGACAGGGGACATGGCCCACTCCAGCCCGGGTGGCTTCCAGCCCGTCATGCCGTCAGCAGCCATGGCGGCCTTCCTACAGGGTCGTTATAGTGGCCTCCACTCTCATCCAAACACACTGCCTCATCAGTTCCATCACCTCCTCGATCCCACCCTCCACCCATCCATAGTCGGCTTACAAGGAAGTCTTCCCTTCCTGGCGTCCGGAGCCCTTCATGGTAGTCAGACGGGATTAGGATTGGGTCGGCATGGATCCCACGGATCGACAACCTGTCCACCAGGGTTACACCCGTCCATGCTTGGACAGAGTCGGGATGGAGGAGCGCCGTTCTACCCTCTTCTCATGTCGAGACACGGAGATCTCTTCAGCCAGAGGTTCGCTGGTAAGTCAGATGATGGCACTCGAACACGGTATATGTACTATACTATGCTATACTTTACTATACTATACCATAATATACACACACACACACACACACACACACACACACACACACACACACATATATATATATATATATATATATATATATATATATATATATATATATATATATATATATATATATATATATATATATATATATATATATATATACAGTCATACATATATATGTTTGTGCATATGCGTGTGTATTTTATCAACATGTATCGACTATGATAATTCTTGTATAAAAGTGTGATCTACATCTCACGTTGAAATGGTGCATGGGTGGATAAGAGAACTCGCTCGCAAATTAAACAAACTAAACATACGCAGTGCAGGTCATTGTGGAGTATGATGGTGAATGTAGCGTCACAACCCTGTGGGCGATATCGTGTACACACTTCCCCTAACTACATACTGACGCGCGCCTACACACGTACACACACTTATATATATATTATTTATATGTATGTATATATATATATATATATATATATATATATATATATATATATATATATATATATATATATATATATATATATATATATATATGTATATATATATATATACATATATATATATTTATATATATATGTGTGTGTGTGCGTGCCTGTGTGTATATATGCATATATATATGTATATGTATATATATATATATATATATATATATATATATATATTTATAAATATACATACACATATATATATATATATATATATATATATATATATATATATATATATATATATATATTTATATATATATATATATATGTGTGTGTGAATGTGTGTGTGTGTGTGTGTGTGTGTGTGTGTGTGTGTGTGTGTGTATCAGATATGGATAAAACTAATCACTTATATATGGAACGCGTTCCGTGGGAACTACTTCAAAGCGCAAAATAAAGTTATACAGTTACCACGCGTAATATATACGCAAATGCACACTCAAACTCAGACACACACACACATATATACGGAAATGTCCGCGATTTTCAAGCATACGGCCCTTTATAATTCAGAAGTGATTGATCATTCCATAGTTGGTAATGTAGATCTTTGTAGTTGTTGGCGATATACATAAGGTAGTCTTGTCAGTCTGCGCTGCGGGACTCCTACCCTACTTATGGAAATCCAAGCGCCCTCTAAGTATTCTATGAGTGACTTTGGTGCGCTTCGTTCAACCGAGCTGGATGTGATCAGGTTTAAGACACGATTTTCACCTGCTCAGAAAACTCAGAGATCGCACGATGCATGTTGGAAAGTCAAACGCCTCATGGTTTTGTTATCACCTTAACGACCACGCAGGAAATGACAGCGTCAAATCGACATCATCTATAGTCATATAGTCAACTGTGGTATAAAGGGTTGGATGTCATGGGGTTGGGATGTCGTGGTGGTGGGATGTTTTGGGGTTGGATGTCGTGGGGATGGATGTCGTGGGGTTGGATGTCGTGGGGATGGATGTCTTGGGGTTGGATGTCGTAAGGGTTGGATGTCGTGGGGTTGGATGTCGTGGGGATGGGTGTCGTGGGGTGGGATGTCGTGGGGGTGGGCATTATAACATCACATGTATAGGGTTTAATGACGTCATAATCCCATTCGACCCCACGCCGCGCCCGGAAAAAGGTGCGAACACAGCCAGACTGGCTCCAACAACAGGGGGTCCTTACAGTCCTTACTATACAAGATAACAAGATAAGGACTTCAGACGCCATGCATTTAACCTAATTATTGTTTTATCTGGTGAATCCTACATATATTATAGCCCCGGTGATTCTCTAAATAACAACGTAAGTATGATATTTCTCCGATTTGTAGTCACTAAGATATTGCCTCCCAGACATGACTACAATGCTACAGTGCCAGTTTCCACCGTCATCAGCAACGTGACGTCACACTTCGTAGTCCAAGACAAGACAGCCATTGAATGCGAGCCAGCTACTCTCGTCCGCTGGATACTTCCGGGAAGTCAACTGATACCGGACAAATTAGGGTTTTTTGAAGCATTGAAATATTCGCGCCCCATTCTTGATGAAGAAGGCGAAGAAGAGAATGGAGAAATTTAATTTCAGAGAAACACGTGTAATATTTGTTCCTGTCATAACAACCAGTTGCTACTTACTATATCTAATTAGATACAAGCTATGGAAATTGGCTTGTGTCTGACGCACCATCTCTATACCCCGGCAAGACGCGGCCATTGTCTGATTGAGATGTTTTCCGTAGTAACTTTCCGTCACAAGATATTCCATTAACTCCTTTCCAGCGTTGTTGCCATCTTGCCTCAGTTGAGGGCAACTTTGGTGGGTTCAAATGCATATATATTGACAGGCACATGCATGCGTTGTGTGTGTTTTGCTGCATGCATGTGCTTATATGAGCGCATCGACAGACATGCAGGATGCTGTTGGGGGGTGTGGGGTGGGGGGGGGGGTGGTAGGGTGGAAGAGGGGGTGATTAATGAGCACGTTTAATTGGGACAATCACTTGATTTGTTATTGTAATGTCGTCAATTGGTACTCTGAAGACAGCATTGAGCGTCAGGGTATACTTATCTTGTTAGAAGGAGAGCATTTTAATAATGTACTTTGACGACCTCCTCAGCCGGAACGTGAAGGGCGGACTCCATAGGCCCAGCAGTTTTTTTGGGAATCGCCATCTTTCAATGTAACTATCTACACTGTACGCCATACAATGAATCATTGATGGATAATAATACAACCACAGATTAGACGCTTGACGCGCTACAGATGAGTGATAGCCAGTGGTCGGGGGTAAGGACTGCGTTGTGTAGTTGAGAGAGTGAAGCTGTCGGTCCCGAGGTGTCACAAACACAGCCCTATGTCACGCCTATTTCATTGTGAGGCGGGTTCTGCTGTGAGATTGCGCTACTCGTACACGCCGTAGTCAGTCTCCTGTACCTATCCATCAATGTGTACAAGATGTCGTTACAATAGCTACTTATCTATAAGAATAGAAATATGAAGGTAAGCTGGAGCCATAAAGAGCTGCTTATTGTGGCATCGCAAGAACGGATATACACTCTAAATAGACACACAGTGCAAGTAAGGGGAAAAGTGCTCAAATGGCCATGGAAAATCAGTGTTTTTGTAGGGCAGAGTACACGTTGATTTGTACGGACCTCAAGAATGATCAAACGGTGAAGCATGTTAAGTCTTTTCGTTGCGGCTATGTACATCATCACCATCAACATAATCATAGCCGTCATCATCACCATCGTAATCATCATCATCATCATCGTCGTTGTCATCACCACCATCGTAATCATCATCATCATCATCATCGTCGTCGTCATCACCATCATCGTAATCATCATCATCATCGTCGTCGTCATCACCATCATCGTAATCCTCATAATCATCGTCGTCGTCGTCATCACCATCATCGTAATCATCATCATCATCATCATAATCACCATCGCCGTTTTCTCGTTATATCCCTGCATATGGACGGGTCGATAAACCTTATCAAATTCCTTTTGAAATCCATTTGACCACAAAACTAATTTTTGCTGTGTACCATTTATTCGAAGATATCGATCTTTAACAGATATCGCCCTGTACATGTATATCATCCATGAACCCACCTGTCAAATAACGTGGGTAACCTACATATTCCTTCAATCAATTCGTTCGATTACGGCGCCTACAAAGTCCACTACGTACGGTGAGGTCATGTACATCCGGTGGAAAAAAGCCGTCCGCTATGTCTGACCTGCTACAACAGATTATGCAAAGCATTATATCGACTGTGACTTTTCACAGGGATTAAACGCTCATCCATAATTAATGGTTCAATTGAATCCATTATTGATCGACTTAACAATCTCATGACTTTTTCACGGTACAGGTGCGGAACCAGGGTATTTGCTGCAGCCTTTCCGGAAGCCGAAGCGGATCCGGACGGCTTTCTCGCCGTCGCAGTTGCTGCGTCTGGAGCACGCGTTCGAGAAGAACCATTACGTCGTGGGCCAGGAGCGTAAAGAGCTGGCTCACACACTGAGTCTGACCGAAACGCAGGTACAGTGGCGTCCTCCCAATATACATACATCTGCTGTACCTCCCATTTCACCGGTACCTTTTCCCTTTGCGGAGATGTCGTGTGCGTGTCTTCCTGCATAGTAAACCTTAACTTCTCTGTCTCAGTCTGTCTTTCTATAATATATATATATATATATATATATATATATATATATATATATATATATATATATATATATATATATATATATATATATATATATATATATATATATATATATATATATATATATATATATATATATATATATATATATATATATATATATATATATATATATATATATATATATATATATATATATATATATATATGCTCCATCTTCTATTGATCTTAAAAAGGCGTCTTGTTCCAATCTAGAGATTTAATGCTTGCCATAAACTAAATTGAATTAATTTGCACATCCGACCGCCAGTCTTCGCTCATAACTCCTTTAATTGAATCGATCAATGGCGTTCTATTGTTCGCCCAACCTTTACTGCTTGACCTATGCTAATGAGCCCTATATACTGGTGGGAAGGTCCGTCTTTGTGATTACGTCCCATCTGTTGATTCTTACTCAAACCATCCGGGCATCAACCAGATGGGTTTATGCCTAAACATGCGTGTGTTTCCGATTATGCGTTAGAGGGATGATTTTACAATCTTATAAGGTAACGCGCGTACGAGGAGTGACTCTTGGCTGAGTGCCACAGCAAATGTTCATCTGCGGGACAGTGAGAGAGTGAGTGAGTGAGAGGGTGACTGAATAGATGGGTGACTGAATAGGTGGGTGACTGAACAGGTGGGTGGGTGGGTGAGTGAGTGAATTATGAGTCATTGAATGAGTGAGTGCGTGGATAAGTAGGTGGATTGGTGAGATTTTGAGCGAATGGGTCAGTTAACGAATGGAGTCACTGAGTGAGTGATTCGGTGAATGAGTCAGTCGTTGACTATTGACTCAGTGAAATATAGTGAGTCAATTATAAAGAGTCAGTGTAGGGGGCTAAGACACTCAGTCAAACAGAATTTCACTAATTGAACCCGTCAGTCGATGTTACCATGGCGTTATCCACGCGGGCCATAACCCTCGGCATGATAGCACTTCAAAACCATATGACATTACACAGAGAATGTTACCGATCTAATCACGATCCATCAGTGGTAATTAAACGCAGGAAACCACAGGTATTCAAAAGCCTTAGAGAGTGATTTTCTTTTGAATGTCATCTCAATGGAGGGACCCAGTGAAATAATCAGAGCTAATCGAATGAGTGTTATAATAGATCAAGTCACGGCGCTCTGAGCCGGCAAGCAAGCGCCCTCCTCTTCCAAAAGATCTTTATAACTTGATATGGGCGCATATGGACGAGACTTGTCATGCCCCGACAAAGTAAAGCCCCTTTTACGACCAATTCACCTGATGAATTTTCTAGTGCTTTTGTTCCGAATTTTAAGGTGCTTCTGTAATGTGAACAACTTTAGAGCGAGGTTATGTTGAGGCGAGGCTGGAAGCTGGCTGTCACGTGCGGGTTGGGTGGGTTGGGGGGGGGGGGGGGGGGGGTGGTGTAGGTGCAATGCGAGTTGGACGAAATAGAAGGAAATCTTGGAGCAACACTGTCTCCTGCCACCACATCAACACGCACCTCCCCGCTTCCACCACTCCCCCCCCACCAGCCGACCCACCCCACCACGGTCCAAGACACCACCCCCCCCCCACCCTACCACACACGCCATTACATCTCATTGGACACCATGCCCTTCCCCCTGTATTAAGCCCCTGTCTCCGTCACTTCTACAGAGGAAGAACTCACCCCAACATGTCTGTATGGCAACCTTCACGCCCCAGCGGCTCTAACCACCACCCCCCTTCCAACCCCCCCCCCCCACTCTTTGTTCCCTCCACCACCCCTCCCCCACATCCCCCTCCCGCCCTATTTGCCAAACTTCCTTTCCCAGGATGCCGCGTACAGCCAGGGCAGCTTTAAGACCACGTGACCGGCAGTCCTCAAATCAATCGCCGGTGAAACTATTGTCACTAATTTGACAATGAATCTGATTTCACACGGTAAGATGGGAGCCATGCCTTGGGCAACTTGTCAACAAGGACGTTCAATTCGATGGCTGCCCATTGTATGCATGCATTATCAATTTCTCCCGAATGCGGTAATAGTCAGTACTCGCCATCGACGTGAGACAATCCCCAGGTCAGGAGCAAACCTTACAAGCCTCCATATCAGTTTTCTCACGATGGAAACATCGACAATAAACGAGAATTAGCGAATCATTGAGCTTCAAAACCTGGTTCTTTTGGCATCCTGAAGTGTGAGCGAGGGTCGTGTGGTGGGAGAGGTTTGGTAAGGGTGTGGCGGCCGGGGTGGGTGGGGGGGTGTGTTTGGCTGGCCGGGGGCCAAATTCACATTCATATCCGATAATAAAACAAGTGTCCTCGTTTTGTCCTGGTTTGGTACTACTTAGAGTAGCTAAAACTTAGATCACCATTAGTCGCATTATTATATACACTGTGTTTTCAACGATCCCTGCGTCCAATGATCCACTGGTAACGTTAGCATCTCCGACTGTAGCCCTGCCCTGTGATTCAAGAAGAATTCCACAAGACACTCTCTTACAAGTACAGCAACATGTTTGTAACAGATGCCCTCAAGCTATAATGCGCAGACGCCAAGCAATGATTATGGATTGCATCAATTTAAAAGTACTCGTTCGCCAGAACAAAATGTGGACATCGCAGGGACGTATCGTACGATACCTTTAGGTGACAAAAGCTGATAAGTGTTCGCAGGTGGTCTCCGTTCGCCGGCCGAGGGCGCTAGCTGTCATAGGCGATAATTGGCGAGATTGGCAACGAGAAACATTCGCAGAACAGCGGCCAGGGATCTAAACCGGCTTTCTCGTTCATCCGTAGAAATATTTCAAGGATTTTTCCCCGTTTACCGATTTGAGGACCTCCGCGACGAAGGATACTGTATCAAAGAGGACTGCAACGCACAGCGCTTGCGGGCAAGGTCAAGGTTAATTTGCAATGACACGCTACTTAATGAATGTATATTGAGGGAAAAACGGCATAAGTCGCCTGTGGCGGGAAGGGAACCGCTGGGAGCAGAGCAACCATGTGATGGTTTGGGAGAGGCAAGGTGCGTTCGTGGTATCAGACGATGTGAGCGATCTCTTTCAAGTATTAGTTCGGAGAGTGGGAAAGATTCTCAAGGGGAAACTTCAAAGGACTGGGATTAAGTTAGCGTATGCTGGTGTGAGGAAGGGTGTCATTTGGTGATTGATCCGCTGATCGTGCCATTCAATCGATCCGCGTGGACAAGTATTATCGTCGCCTTGTTGAACGATTCTCTCTTCCACCGTATCAACTCTATCAAGGGCGCATGTAAATCAGGTATTGGCGTCCATCGAGATACCTTAAGAGACAATTACGATCTGTTGACAAGATTAACGCGCTAACTTGACGGCGAGTATCGACCCTGTCAAAATGGCCTGTCATCGTTCAACAAACACAAAGCCTTTCATTAAACACAAATTATCGCTCGTTTTCGTGATGCCATCGCCGACAATCACTCTCCGCTAAGTTTACTCGTCCACTTCCGGCGAGCTATAAACTCTTACAGAGTGCACATCGTCTCCCCATTTGGTTGTATTTGCCCACTTTGAGCTCGCTCCGTTAGCACGTCACCGCGCTGCTACAGGAAACAGCGAATGATGCGTCTCTGTTTGCGGATAAATTTCATCTAGAAATTAGTCCAATGTAATGAGGTGCGCTGAGTCTACAAATCAAGCGATAAGCGAAAGGTGAGCGGCGCGATGGAGAGGCGCGTTAAGTGGCCGACTTCTTGTGTTTGTTGGTATAAATAGGCCCAGACAAATAAAAGCTGACTCGTCTGCATTGATTAAGGACTGGTGATTTGTTAACTGCCGTAATTGGGATAATCGACGGCTCCTACAACATGCGACTTGGTGCGGTTGTCGCTACGAGAAAACAGCCAAAGTGCGTGCTCTAACGGAAATACGATCTGTCGAGAGTGTGAATGCATCGCGCACTGTAATGTCATGAGCAATCATCATCATCATCATCATCATCATCATCAGATTCATAATCATCGTCAGATTCACAATCGTCATCGTCACCATCACCTCTTATCTATCACCACCTTTATCATTATCATCACCTTTTATCTATCACCACCTCCATCATTATCATCACCTCTTACCTATCACCACCTTCATCATTATCATCACCTTTTATCTATCACCACCTTTCATCATTATCATCACACCTCTTACCTATATCATCATCTCTCATCATTATCATCACCTGTTATCTATCACCACCTCCATCATTATCATCACCCAGTTGTCATCACCTGTTATCTATCACCACCTCCATCATTATCATCACCCAGTTGTCATCACCTGTTATCATCTATCACCACCTTCATCATTATCACCACCTCTTACCTATCATCACCTTCATCATTATCATCACCTGTTATCTATCACCACCTTCATCATTATCACCACCTCTTACCTATCATCACCTTCATCATTATCATCACCTGTTATCTATCACCACCTCCATCATTATCATCACCCAGTTGTCATCATCTGTTATCTATCACCACCTTCATCATTATCATCACCTCTTACCTATCACCACCTTCATTATCATCATTATATTCCCATGTTTTCCATGAAGATTTAAATCATTAATCATTTTCATCATCATTGTCATTGTCATGCCCTTCCACGTTGCAGCCTCCGATCAACCGATCAATTCAGCAATAATTTCACCATATAAAGCGGCCAACCGATTTAATCCCTCGCCAAAGGAGGCTCTCTTTCCTTGCCTTCATTGCGCCGACCCACGCATGCGCAAAGGAAGAACAAACAATGATTATGAAACTGTTTCAATAAGCGGAGACCTGACATGGGAAACAGTGTCCTTGTATCCGCTAATAGGATAATTGGACAGGAAATTATCGAATTAGCTTGCTGCATATAAATGTTATATTCTGCACGAACCCAATGATGACAAATGCTACCAAATAACCCCGTTCAAATATTACGGCCCCAATTACGAAAAATTAATCGCTGGTCATCAAATATTGAACAAAGCAGTGCATTAAGAGAAACGTCCTATAATTTCCTTCGCCTTTGGGTAACTTATGAAATTTTGAGCGAGGCGATTTGAACAAACATAGGGGCCTCGTAACGTGAGATTAGCGCTCTCCCTGGACTGATGACGACGGTCTGCCGTCGACGAGACGGCGGTGTTAGTTTTACTTCAAGGCATTTTAACTACGATCGTATATTGATTAATATACCAGACCTAATTTAAATTCAAGATTTCTCGTCGTCAAGATTGTGAGGTCGTCGTCGTGATAGTGAGGTCGTCGTCGTTATAGTGAGGGCGGGCGATTGTCAGTAGTAGGAGAGAGGGGAGGGGCCGTGGAGGAGTAGTTTCTCTTGGCGAGGCTGTCACACTACCCTCATGCATTCTGCACCTCACTGAATTTACGACGCATCAATTCAATCGACGCCAATCGAACCTGCGACTAGTTACACAAAGCACAATCGAACAATCGCTCTTGTTGTGAATACGAGCGATAGAGTCGATCATCTCGCTAAACAACTGACGTGTCTTTGTAGCATAATCAGCTGTCGGTCGCTACCACACCAGCAGCGCTACACCCAGCCCCATAAACCACATCGCTCGTCGCTACCACGGGCGCCTTAATCACCAGATAAAGGTGATAACGATCAGTTGATATCAGCAGGTGTGGAGCTTATGAAATCCTTATAATGAGAACAGACTGGGTTAATGGCTGGGATGGCGCGTTACAGACACACGTTGGTGACAACAGCTCCTCGCATCAAACACTGACTTGTAAAGGATGAGATGTCGAATGAGTATGTGATTGACTGGAACAAAAGATGATGGTTTGTGATCGACAAAACATCATTGTCTGCCGTCTATCATACACGCATCACCAGCTGTGGCTGCTCTTAGAGTTGACAATCTGATTTATCATAAATCTTTCTTCTGTAAACCTGAAAATGCTCAAACAACGATAATTGCCGGTTGTCGCTGGTGAGGATAATTACGATGACGATAATTTTGATCGTATAGATGATGAAGATGATGATGATTACAGTATTTTTGCAGGGATAATGATAATGACGATGATGATGTGGATGACTTTACTGACGACGATCAGTTATAATGATGATGATGGTAGTAGCGATGATGATGATGATGATGATGATGATGATGATGATGATGTGGTGATGATGTTCTCAAATGTCATCATTATGACGCTGTCGATGTTGGACATGAACAAAGACAGACTGCTCGACATCTATTTTAGACACCTGTGCTGATCACCTCCTTGAATTCTGTCTCCAGGTGAAAGTATGGTTCCAGAACCGACGTACAAAGTTCAAGCGCGTGCAAGCAGAGGAGGATGATGAGGTCACTTTGACCTCTTCCTCTGCTGCCTCTCGGACTTCACCCCTGCCCCCCTCGCCCATTGACACTCACCGTTTGGAAATCTCAAACGAATCCGACCCTGCCTCAGACACATACACCCAGCCTTTGAACTACAGCAGCAGCAACAACAACAACAACAACAACAATAATAATAATAGTAACAGTTGCAGCAGTAACGATAGCATCATTTCCAGTGCCACCTCAGCCACTCACGCCATCAATTCTCCCGATTCAGATTCAACGCCTGGTTCGCCAAAACGCAGCAAGATGTCACACCACGTGAGCAGATGGCGCGTCGAGACAAACCAAATGTGATCTCATACCTCTTTGAAGTCTTGCATCTTGCAAACATTCAGTCATTTAAATTGTGAACGGGACTATATTAGCACAAATGACAGATGATTTATTTTGTTGAGATAATGTCTGACGAAAGTTTGTTATGCATAATCTTCCTTTTAATATATTCATGGATACAATAAGGCTTTTTTCAGTTGTTATTTTTTACCTTATATATACTATGTTTGAATGATGAGACAATTGCTAATGCTCAACAGCTGCCATATATTTCTATTGTAATTGAGTCATGTATATATTAAATGTATCTTGTACTCCGCTTGTGACAAACCGTTTTGCATACAATATTCGTTACCGTCTTTAACATGGTGTCTGTCGCAACTGCACACAGGTACTTAGGCTCGACCATTATGATTTTACCACCAAGCTCGCATTCAGTAGTATGTATAGAAGTCTTCTATCAATTCTACTACATGCGAGCTTGTTAGTGTTAGGTGGCCAACGAGCTTCAGCCGTTAAGGGGAAGTTTGTTGAAGGAAGCCAAGTCTGTTCTTACAAATCAACTGAAAATCACTAACCCTATGTGCCATTGTCATTCGCCATAGGTTCAACAATCAACACAAAACCCCTCAAATTTACATTGTATGCTTGGATGGTGCTAACTTAACTGCAACAACTGTGGCTGGTCCCTGAATGGATACTATGTTATTCCAAGGAGAACAAACAAAGGCCCCATGCAGTAATGAAACAATCTGGTGCAATAGATTGGTTACTGGAGTTTTGTGGGCCAGTATTAACCTTTGAACTACGGAAGAGGTCGTAGGCACGATTTCCTCTACACATTCATTCATTCAGGTATATTATTGTTCTACGCAAGCTGTGAGGTTAACATTGCTTGGACACATGGCCAGCAGTCTCAAAGTCAGCGCAGTTAAGTTTGCGTCTTTCGAGAGAAGAAAATTACCTAGTATATATAGTTCGTCGATTTGTGACTCTGATCCGGGTACGATAGTAATCGTGAGGATCATTGACTTCTGAGTACCAAATAACAGATACAGTCAGTTGATGGGCGCCCCGGAAACATGTACAATGCCTGTACAATAAAAAAACGCGGCCGATTTTACGCTATGACAGTTTTAGAGCTAAGATAAGGATGTGACGCGGAACCAATCTGGAACTGAGGGAGGGGACAAACCACCCCTCCAACATGGCTGAGCCAATATGTTGTTTCACTTTCGCCCATCACCACGGTTGCTTATAATCCAGGCGCATACATTGACCCATGTATACCACGCCTCAATAGTTCATTGTGCTCTGGTGAAATCATCTCCATATATTTGCCTTAAATGAACATGCTTAGAGAATTGTTTTTACATATGTAATTCTGTTTGCTATATATAGGGTCATATTTGCTGTAACAGCTGTGAATAAGTTAGTGAACGTGCAACACACGGAAACTAAATGATCCGCGTATTGACCAGACGAATTTACGTTTTCCTATTGTTAATTTTACTGGTGTGCCATTTTGTAACTATAGTCACTTTCGCCACGTGACAACAATGTATTGGTCTTTATGAAATACGCCGTCAACTTTAAAAAAACACAATTAACGATGTGAAGTTATCTCGTATTATTCATGCAGACGTCAGCATTCGACCATTCCATAAGCAATGCGAGAACTTCCACTTCTGATGTTCATTTCGCGTGTCGTCTTTTCTTTAATGGACTTTAATAGAGAGAGGTTCGCATGGGATAGCGCCCGACGGCTCACAGTATTTATACCAACCACTTGCCGCGTGTTCTTGCCGCATCGCCGCACTCAGGGATTGGGGACACGAGTTTTGCGACTGTAACACAATTTCCCAGCATTCATCAGTCGCGCTTTATTTCCGCGAATAAAGACCCATGCGGCACTTAGTAAGGTGCCATATAAAACCAAAAGGGCAAGTCAGTAAAAAGGAAAGTTATTAAATGTAATAAATCGTGGCCATTTTTATTCCCCGCAGCCTCCCGCGATGGCGAGTTATGGCATAATGAAACCACCAAGTGATAGAAAAGTCAATTAAAATCAATTCATTCCCAGAATTTCCTGGTCATTAAAGGACCAATTACCAAGTAATTGACTGGGCCATAAAACCTAGATGAACGCCAATATCGATCTGTTTGGATTATAATGTCACATTAGAGTCATGGCTTTTATACGGCGCATTCTGAATGAATGAATAGCAAGCACACGACAGGAATAATTAATGCAATGTGCCTCGTTTGGATAGGAGCTGAAAGGAGGGCAATTGGCCAATGGTAACGAGGAATATGTTCATTTCGCTGCCGGATATCGGTTTCCACTGCGTTGCAACTTTGAAATCAGTGATGAAAAGGGTGTTCCTAAAATAGGTCTGAGGTTTAAGGCTCATTTGAGGTCACAGGGTGCTTGCTGTAAACGCGGTTGTCCCGGTGGTGAGGATTAACACTCGAAAGCCATTGAACCGATCTTTTTTATAAATCACAGTTAATGATGTGACGGGGACCAAAAGAGTCAGACGTGCACGCCGCGTGGCCTGGTCACGGCCCAGACGTGGGCGCCGCATGGCCTGGACACGGCCCTGGTGGGACGCCGCGTGGCCTGCACTCTTAACCCAATCTAGTCAAAATGACTAGCCAACCTGGTCACCCAGCTATCGAAGTTAGTCAAACTCTGTAACGACTTATCACATGGTCAAATCGACTAAGCAACATAGTCACAATGACTAGCAAGGCTGGTCAGGTGTTATTTGACTAGTTACCTGGTCAATTTGACCATGGTCAAGTCCCAGACGTGGACTGGACACGGCCCAGACGTGGACGCCGCGTGGCCCAGACACGGCCCAGACGTGAACGCTATCTACCGAGTGACCTTCACTCCACGCAGACGGCTATTAAACCACTGATAGTTCATTCGGCATAGTTTGAAATCCAACCCTGCGTGATTGTTACCAACTGATCACCAATTTAAATCCATTCATCAGTTCGGTGATAACACTTGGTTACTTAATGGGTCGATCTGTCAGACGGGATGCTTTCACTGCAGACGCTCCCGTGTCTTCAGTCCCGATCACAGTGTGTACAATCGCCAGTGAAACGTACGCCAGGCTTTTGTTGCGTGTAAATGTCATGTGTGACAAACCGGCGAGACATGAATTAATACCCATAACATTTGGTGTATGCAAATGTTGAATCTACTGAATGCCGAATTAGCACATTGAATAGCTGAGAAGCATTCGAATTATAAAATGTAAAAAATGTAATGTATATCTGAACGTAGATAATGCATACACGTCGGAATAAGCCTTCCATCATCATAATCGTCGTCGTCATCATCATTATCATCATAATAATCATGATCTTCATTTTTCAATTTGACAATTTTCGTAACAACAGTCACTTATCTTGATCATAATTTTATTTACGTTTCAGTTCATCATCATCATCACCACCACCATCATCATCATCATCATCATCACACCATACCATCACCATCATAATCTTTTTCATCATCAACAACAAATCTAAGACGACCATGATTTATATCACTAAGCGTGTTATTAAAATGGCGCCAATACAAACCCCAGCGGAAGTAAGACATACGTTCAATATACGAGGTGTATTTACGAAGACACACTGATGGTGAATTAGACGCGGTGTAGGCCAGAAACGGGTAGCTAGACATTGGGTTATGAAAGAGGTCATCCGTTCTTCATAGGCGAGATAGTCTACACCTGGGCTGGAAGAATCTGATCGCAAATGAACCGGATATGACGCCAAATCCTCATAAGAATTGTCAGCGGTCGCTGGGTCTGTTTTTCCATGATCTACGTGTTCAAAGCCATTAGTATACAGTGAAAGCAAGAGCGTCTGAAAGTGTCATCTGCCAGGAGTAGAACTAGTCAGTATGACAATTTGAGTTACATTTGATTGCAGCTGCACCTTTAAACCCTACAACAGCATCATCTGACGAGGCAATAATCGAAAACAATATAAAAGACGGGCAATATGCAGGTATCTTTTAACAACTCAAACAATCAAATATGCGAGGTATCAGGTGTGAATTATCGACTTCGCATTCGCTAGGTGTTGGATTACATAGCGTCAGTTTGTAGTCAAGCCATAAAGCGACGTGGATCATTGTGGCCTACTTGGATAGTAACGCTTTAAGGGAAACACTTTACTCATGTATGGATGTTTGAGTGCATGTGTATGAAGATGATTGTATAAGGTGAGTGAGTATGTCTACTGTCAAATGTTGCAGAAGATAAAGGAGTTGATGTATCCCAGGTTCTATTTAACCAACCATGATATGATACTGACAAACATTTGATGGTTACACAAACAGTGACACAGTATATATATATATATATATATAGAGATAGATATATATATATATATATATATATATATATATATATATATATATATATATATATATATAGAGATATACACACACACACACACACACACACACACACACACACATACATACACACACATATATATATATATATATATATATATATATATATATATATATATATATGTATATATATTAATATGTATATATATATATATATATGATTAATATATATATATATATGTATATATATTAATATATACATATATATATATGTATATTTATATATATATGCATATATATATATATGTATATATATATATGCATATATATATATGCATATATATATACATATATATATATGTATATATTAATAAATATATATATATATATATATATATATATATATATATATATGTGTGTGTAAAATGCACTTTAAGCAGCGGATTCGATTACTTTGCCTCGTTTTATGAATAGATGGACTGACAAAGCACATCACTTTCCACATAAACACAGATGTTTGGACGATGTGTCACTCGTTTGCTACGGTTCCTATACAGCACGCGTCACAGAAAACTAACTACTGACAGCATTCAACATCAACCTTATTAGGAAAATACCTGGCTTCTTTGTGACGGTTGTGACACCATCTAGCGGCTATCTACTGAAGTATCAGTATAGTAGATATAAGCCAGTCGGCTTGCCTTGATACACATTCTCCAAAGAGATCGCTGGGTAATTACCATGATACAAAGACCTAATGGTCCCTCTCGGTGACAGGTCATCACGGATATTCAATGCTCCCTAGTGTTCCGCCTGTTTTCATTTCATCATTCGCTACCATGGAGCTGTCAAATACTGTTAGCGCTGAGGCCTCTTGAAAAGCATGCGCTATTTCGTTATCGGGTTAATTATTAGAACTGAATACGATCATATTGATGTGTGTGTGTATGTGTGTGTGTGTGTGTGTGTGTGTGTGTGTGTGTGTGTGTGTGTGTGTGTGTGTGTGTGTGTGTGTGTGTGTGTGTGTGTGTGTGTGTGAGGGGGTGGGGATGGGGGGTCGGGGGGGGGGGGGGGTGGTCGTCAATAGTTGTTCTGTGCATTTGAATGTTTTAAGCCCGACCAATAAGCGGAACATATCTCTAGGTTCAAAAGATGGCGCTGTTAACAGCACAGATCCGCCCCATCACCTTATAAGGCTGTCTGATTACAAGACACAATCATCGAGCGCGAGTTTGCTCAAGGGAAGTGGATCTATATGCAGAGGTTTACATGAGGTGCCGGGATGAGTGTCGTCGCGAATGTGACGGTGTAGGAGGGTGTGTGTGTAGGGGGGGGGGGGAACCATTTGGTATGGGGGTGTGTGGACCATTGGGTATGGGTGTGTGTGGGTAAGAATTGGGTATGGGGTTGTGTGAAGCATTGGGTATGGGTGTGTGTAAAGCATTGGGTATAGGGGTGTGGACCATTGGGTATGGTGGGGTGTGGACCATTGGGTATGGGGGTGTGGACCATTGGGTATGGGGATGTGTGACCATTGGGTATGGGGATGTGTGAAGAATTGGGTATGGGGGTGTGTGAAGCATTGGGTATGGGGGTGTGGACCATTGGGTATGGGGGTGTGGACCATTGGGTATGGGGGTGTGGACCATTGGGTACGGGGGTGTGTGATACAAGTATTTCAGTATCTGTGAGCCAATTATCCAGTTTGGGGTCTACAACGTTAACCACTGCGTCAAATATATCCTGGGTGCTTCTCCGAATGTAATGGGATGTCAATTTGTTATTAGCATAAAATCTCAGAATAGAGAACCGTTAATCCGCATGGCTTATTCTTCAGACCTTCAAAAAGCAGTTTCGCTAAAATAATCTGCGACGGCAAATTGAACCATGATTTGATTGATTGATCCAATGCGTGGTGGAATGATTAAACGATTGATTAATTGATTGTTCACTCCCCTCTGAGAGTTGTCTCTCCTGTGCTTACATTGCAGTATAAGATAAGAAGCAATATCAAGGGACATATTATTTCTGGCCAACATGATCAGATAAATAGTCTAATAAGCCATTCTAACGGGCGTTATAAACGGCCCTTGATGGAAGTCATATCTCGGCTATAAGGCACACTTTGCATCATTTGGGAAATAGTCAGGCTTTAGGTACAGGTAGGGAAAAAAATATATTAAACAGCCAAGTTTGATACAATGCTAGACTCAACACAGATATCACGTAAATGCTCCCATTGTTAGATGTATATCTTCATAATTAAAGACATTCAATCGGTGCTAACAGTGTCGTCATGGGGGTTATCCGGTCTAAGAAATGATCAAGATCAACTATGAAAGCTATCCACATATGGACCAGGTTGAGTGACAGGGTGCTTGTCGCCTGCCTCAGCTTGTGACGTCATTTGTAGCGTATATTCAGACAAAGACGAGGCGAGCAGGACAGCTAGGGACGACGCGAGAACACTCGAGACCACGCGAACAAGTCACCAGTCACAGATATTATCAGCGCGTGCTTTCTATTTTATTAAATGAAAACTATGGGAAGGGAAGCCTATTTCTACATTAGTTTCCCTTCAAGATGTTTTGTGCGTTTGTAGCTGTGTTCGGTTTTTCTGACGTCCCTTACAGAAGCGCAGGGAGAATACGGACGCCATATAGTGATAATTAGTCCCGGGTCAATAATAACAGCAAATATCTGGAACATAATTATAAGAGAATAGCATAGCCAAGTCTATATCTTCCTGTTATTCGTACTTGTTTAAGATGGGGGCTTTGAGAACAACTTTAATCCTATCCCCTGAACCAGTTTGGAGATTATACACAGCCCAATACTCTACCCACCGAACCACCTTCAAGAGTTGACAGAAGCAGAAAATACATGCTTTTCCTCATTCGCGCGGGAACCCGGCAAGCTTCCGGCAGGCGAATATAATTAGCGCTCCGCAGGAGCTACGACTAATCATTCAAGTTTTTTCCTGCGGTATATATACTTGGCAGCTTACAGTGTACTGCGAACAACCTATTGCTCGTAGAGCGCCACCAAGCGGCCTCTATGGCGCAGAGATGATAATATACACCAGTAACCAACCTGTTGTGTATGTTTTTGTTTTGTTCTCCGTTATTTATTCGCGAGGAGCGTGGGATTGGGGTCTGCTACTTGATGGGGTGAGAAATGGGGTAAGTAATGGTAGGGTGGGGGGTGTTAATAACATTATGAATATAACGTGACCTTTTGTGGTAGTTGGCCAATCATTTGTCTTTCTTCGGTGAATCTAGTCTGTGGGAGACCAGAAAGATCGCTCTATACACTGCCATTATACCGTGTAGCTTATGGAGGAAGGGGTGTAGGCCTGTAGGGTAATGTGTGTGTGTGGGGGGGGGGGGGGGGGGGGGGGGGGGGGGGGGGGGGGGGGGGGTGAGGTTCAGCAATCAGGCCCCACCAGCACTACCAGTCACTACCTATCACTGCCATTCCATGTCATTAAACCAAGAGGTTTCCTCATTTCCATGGTAACCACACAGTTTATACCAATCATCACCAGGCACTTTGTTTGTAGGGTGTCACGAATGATAGATCCTGTTTTTCTAGATAACCTTACGGTGCTGCGAGCATATAAACAGATCTAAATCCCCCCCCCCCCCCCCGGCTATATTGTGTCTATTGGAGGTTGTGAGAAGTCAGCAGTTTGTGTGGGTTTCGCAGTAGGCCTATGTACCAGTCCGTTGACAGAATCGCTTTTCCTCCTCGGGCGAAAAATACCCTCAATTTAAATGGGTTTCAAATTCCCAGGTTAAAAACAATACCGACCCACTCGGCGTTCTGGGTCGCCGGAAACCCTAATTTGACATGCGCATAAGAGCAATCGCCATAGCAACTAGATTCGCTTTGGTGAGCGTGGAATTATTCCGTAAATTGTTCCTTAATTGATATAACCTAATTTCTGGCCGATATTTCAGCGCTCTCTGAGAACTGCGTGGCCGCGCTTGATGCGGTGATCACTATTAGGACAGAGCTCTATGAGACTTGCTTTGAACTCGGCGGAAACAATGCTTTTTAAGTCCCCATCATAAGTGCTGAATAAATCCCGGCCTTTGTCATCCTCTGTATTGTCGATTTGTTGCTTTATATTTTTCAAACAGGTGCAATGCAGCACGTGGTTTTGTCAGTTATAACGAATGAAGCCTGTATGTACACTACAGGAAAACATTATCAAAACTATAAAAAAAACCTGTCAGAAATACACCTGTACAGCGATTAAATCCGCTATTCAGTACCCACCCCAGTGTCATTCTCCGCCCTCACCGACCCGTACCCCTCTCGATTTTTCCATCGTATAGATCTAAATGTGATCATGTTGATTGATACCCATGCAGGTGTGGTGTCATGCAGTGTATTGTGTAACCGTTGAAATTACCTGAGATAAATCAATCAATGATGAAAGCACGATGGCTAACAGATCCACAGATAATGACGTCACTGACAGGTGGTTGTTCTGTGTTACCTTAAGGTGGTGATTACCTTTCATCAAACATGTTGCATTTCATCAAAATCATCAACTTTCGGTTGTGACAAAAACCAGATCTACCGATTGCCTACTACTTTTGGTGCTGATATCCGTTTAATTGAGGCTAATCGGTGAGCCCGGCTACATTAACGGCCTTCGTCAAGTCCGATTTCTTATTTTAGACGGGACGCGAATGTTAAATCTACAATTACATCCAAAGCTGATACCAGAAACTGGTGGAGTTGCGCATGCGTAGTTGCCTGCCCATGCCGCTAGTCATTAGTATATTTATGTTAACAAAGTTCGGAGGATGTTTTCAAGGCGCCTGTATCAACAAATTATTGATGATGTGGTGTTTCCAAAGCCGCGGAAGTTTTACAATCGAGTAATTTTTGCAACTACACGAAATTCTCCAAATGGCCGAAAAATGCATCTCTAAGTTGAATCGTCAAACTGTCGCTCCATATTGCCACCAAGGCCGTGAGGAATGATTCTCACTAAGCACATACAGCTCTGTATAAACAAAGGGGTTTCTCACCTCAAGCCTCGTGACTTTTAAGTTAATGCCCTAATTTAACGCGCATGTGACACAGTGCAATTCAGACCCACCGGGGTCAGGCTATTTCCTCGTAGCAATCGGGAGCCAGTTAACAATTCAATATAGCACGGTGGCAGTTGGAATTAAAACACCTACGCGACTAGACTGTATATTTATACTTGCTAAGCGTAAAAGTGGCGAATTGAAAATGAGCCTTAACCGCCGCTTAAATGGTCCGCTCGTCTGGGCTCCGTGTTTAAGTGGGTTTATTTATTTATTAATCAGTGTAATGTGATACCTGTTTGGCAGGTGTGATTAAGTACAGGTGAGGTGCAGACCTGGGAACCGCGCCAGTGAACACAGGATGTAATGACTCTACAGAGTGCAGAGGGGGCCCTAAGTGGAGGGAGTACGGGGGCTGTGGGGACTGGAGGATCGGTGCGGGGGGACACGAACAGAGGAACAAAGATTGTTATACTCGGGGGGTGGGGGGAGTCGGGGGGGGGGGGGGGGGGGGTCACGAAGTTACCTAATTCCCTGTCATCGAACAGAGATTATTCTGCTCAGGCTACATGAGTTTCGATGATCTCGAAAATGGACGATCTTGGATTGGGATGATGTCATGTTTTGCTTGACCAACTTGTGCATTTCTCTAAGGTAAATGATTCTAAATCTGTCTAGCCCCAAGTTAGTTCGCTAATTTGGTTCGGAAGCTTTCCAAACAAGCCCAGGGCCATCCAAACAAGCCCAGGGCCAAGCCCAGGGCCATCCAAACATTCCAATCTTCAGCAATATATAATTGAATGATTTTTGTTAAATGATTGGCCATCGCTGACAACCGTTCGTTAGATACACAAGCACTTGAGTCTTAAAACGCCCCTGCTGCCCGACTTCTGTAATTAGTATTTATGCATTAGAGGCCAGTGAGGAGAGGCGTTTTGAGACGCGAGTGCCAGTGGTATATATGACACGTAAACTGATGCTGGTAAATGTAATATTTGAAAAAAAATTATGTTATCTCATTAATGGCAATAGCTACGTAGCCAAGTAATCAAGCCAATAAGATATCATCAAAACGATATCGATTTATAGTCTTTTCAATTTTCCCTTTTGCAATCTTTTTGATAACGCCCAATATACGCTCACACCAAACCCCATCACCCCTGACCTCTCAAGAAAAGAAACCCACGCTTTTCATTTGTTAACCAGCCCTGCACACTTGTCAGAAGTCAGAATTCAAGACCCTGTCCCCCCGGGCAAAATCACATTCGCAGACCTCAACCCTAACCACCCCCCCCCCCCCCCCCCGGACCAAGGTACACAGCCCCTCGTCTCCACCGTGTTCGGTTGACCGGTGGTTAGGAGGGAGTTGACCCGCAGAGGCCTAGTCGCGTCTGCGCAGTGATGATACCAGAAGTTGCGCGGACGACAGGAGGGCTGGGCCAACTTCCCCTGTTCGGGGTAATGGATCGTTAACTGTCCAATGACACTTGTTTAATTGGCGTCGCTATTGATGTCGCATGGGGTGCAATACAGAGGCACAGTGGTGGATGTGGAAGGGCCGGGGAGGGGGTGGGTAGAGGGAGGGGAGAGATGGATGGTTTAGACATAAAGACGTCGTATCTTGGGGGGAGGGGGTGCCCCTATGACAGCTGAAGGTGAGTAGCGCATAAGATAAAGTTATGGACCTCCTTGATACTTCACGACAGGTGTACGTACATACATCGTGAGCTGATGGGTGCTGGTGGTGTAGAGGGTGTGGGGGGCGGGGGTGAGGATTAATGACAAGGCAACTGTCGTTACTTCGACTACATATTCAATCCAACCATTCTCGAAACAACTCGTACAACACCCACAGAAACCTTTAACATGACTTCAACGTGTCTTATAACACTAATTCACTCACACACTAAAATACTCATTTACACACTAGCTTACTAGCTCAGTTCCTCGCTCACTCACACACTCGCTTACAGACCCACTTACAAACTCACTTACAAACTCACTTACACACGCACTCACAAAATCTCTTTAGAACATAAGCTCACGTTCAAACTCGCTTACACACATTTATACACTCATTCATTAACTAATTAAATAACTCACGGACTCACTTATCCGCTAATTCACTCGCCCACTCACCCAAGCACTCACTTACTCAATCACTCAATCTTTCACTCATTCATTCATTCAAGCACTCACGCACTCATCCATTCACTCATGTACTGATTTACTCACAAAATCTCTGAATCACTCACATACAAACAAACAAACACACTCATTCATTCACACACTAACTCACTTACTCACTCACTCATTAACTCGCTCAATTACTTACTCACTCACTCTCTCTCTCTCACTCATTCATTATCTCACTCACTCACTCACTCACTCACTCACTCACTAATAAACTAAATAACTAACTAACGAACGAACACACTCATTAACTCACTCATTCTTTCTTTCTCTCTCCCTCTCTCGCACTGACCCATTCAGTCCTTACTTACCCACACACTCAGCCGCTCACTCTCTCTCTCTTTCTTTTACCCACTCACTCACTCACTCGCTCATTCATTCATTCACTCACTCACTCACTCACTTTCTTACATATTCACTCAACCATTCATTAACCATCTCACTCACTTACTCACTCACTTATTCACAAGCTCACGCACTCACTCATTCTCATACTCACTCACCGACTCACTAAGAGACTAAATAACTAGCTATTGAACTGACTTATTCACTCACTTATTCATTTTCTCTCTCTGGCCCACTCACTCAGTCAGCCGTTCACTCTCTCTCTCTCTCTCTCTTTTACTCAGTCACTCACTCACTAACTCAGTCATTCTTATAAACACTCGAATGCTGACTCACTCATTAATTATTCAATGACTCAATCACAATCTCATTACGTGGCTCACTGACCCACTCATGACCTAACTCACTCACCGACTCACTCACCCATAAGCTCATCACTTATTTACACGCTCACTGACTGACTGATTGACTGACTGACTCACGCATTCACTCACTGACTCATTCTCTCACCCACTTACTGTCTCAATCACTAAGTAATTAACTAACTAATTAACTTACTGAATGACTGACTTACTCTCTCATTCGCTCGTCCGCTTACTAGATGACGCATTAATTGACTGAGTCAATCACTCTCTCACTGACTGACTGACTCGCTCACTGACTGACTGACTGGCTGACTCCCACTCGCTGACTAACGTCCTGCCTCTCTCCCCAGCCCCCTAGCAGCATTAACAGCCCTGTTTATCTCAAGCATGGTTAGCCTGGGCCAATTTACAAGTTGATTACACTCTCTGATAGCGCAAAGATTAAGCCCTCCCTCGACCTGCCTCCACTTGTGTACCTAATTACCATGGTGATATATGACGCCGCGTCAACTTTCCCGACGTGCACAGCGTCCCTTTGACAAGCTCCATTGAAAAGTCTGGCACTTTTTCCTGCTTACGATACTGGTGATATTAACTAAATTGGTCACTATTCCCAGACGGAATTGGCACGCTTTTAGCTTAATTCCGTTCATACATCACTAACAGGGGGCTCGAAGTTGCCTTAACTTTATGGTTTAAGTGCAGAGCAACATAATAAGGGACTTATGGTCGCATGGCGAATAGTCTGGCTTCTGTCAAAAGGTGTTATGATAGAGACCCAGTGCGTTATAATCGGCAATATCAGCCTATCATCGGTAATGGCTGGTTTTTGTGGTTTCGTTTAAACGTACTAATTCACTTTAGTTGGCGTCAGAAGCGCATAACGCGAGTGTCGTCTGCTGCCGTCTGTGACAAGGGGGGCTACTGGTGTATTTGTAAAAACGCGCATTATGTGATGAAACACACGCGACTTTCCCTAATTCTCATTTCAATTAGCATCAAAAGAGGATATGGCTATGACAAATGATCACAAAGTCAATCCCAAATGAGTCTGGACAACATTCACAAGAGTTGTTTGCTCGAATTAGCCAAAAAACGGGACAAGCACAACATGTTATTCCGCACTCTTCATCGTGTCATATGTTACTTGGAAGAAGTTATTAAAATTATACTTGATAGCACGGTTATTTCATTAATGAGCCCAAGTGTCTCAGCTAAATTGAAGTCCATCACAGATTATTACCTGGCTATCATCTATAATGACGGCTCTTTGTGTCCAAAATAACCAACATATCTCTCCCCTCGCTTATTAACTTGGCGATATCGAATCGCCAATTTATTGCGATCACCCCGCTTTGTAAGTTTGTATGTATGTATGTATGTATGTATGTATGTTTGTTTGTATAATGTTTGTAACACTTTTTTTGTTACACGATACAGGTCGCAATTTTTATTTACGGTCAAGCGTCAGCAATTCACATAGCTCAGAGGCTTGGCATCGGGAACCGAGCGCCAGCGAATCGCACGAACCCTAGTCAGTAGTTTGTAGGGTTGACTCGTCTCGTTCTCATGTCGTCTGTCTGTTGATTCGCATTACTGCCATTATATCCAACTCACCATACTATTACCGGACTCATTTTACGCCCCCCCCCCCCCACCTGCACACACACCAACTTCCCTCCAGCACCAACTCTCCCCAATCCCACACTAACGTAATCCAATAACGTTACTCTCCCCCCACCTGCAGCACATGACCTAGGAAACCAACAACATCCCCATATATATATATATATAGATAGAGAGAGAGATAGAGAGAGATAGAGAGAGAGAGAGAGAGAGAGATAGATATAGAGAGATGAGAGAGAGAGAGGGGAGAGAGAGAGAGAGAGAGAGAGAGAGAGAGAGAGAGAGATAGAGAGAGAGAGAGAATCTAGATATAGATAGATAGAGATAGATATATATATATATATATATCTCTCTATATATATATATATATATATATATATATATATATATATAATTGTGTGCATATATATATATTTATTTTTTCTCCCCCATATATATATATATATATATATATATATATATATATATATATATATATATATATATATATATATATATATATATATATATATATATATATATATACATATGCTCGCCAGTGGCGTACTGAATATAGAGATAGATATAGAGAGATATCTCTAGAATCAGATCAATATATATAGAGATATATATATATATATATATATATATATATATATATATATATATATATATATATATATATATATATATATATATATATATATATATATATATATATATATATATATATATATATATATATATATATATATATATATATATATATATAAATGCCAACCCCCCTTAGCCTGGCTGTCACACCCCTCTTTCTTTTCTCTCGCTGCGCCCCTATAACTATCTCACACTCCACGCGCCCAACCTCGGCTCGGATGCACTAAATCCAGAAATCCACAGTCGTCAAATATCAATATGGGCATATCAATTGACGAAATTGGCATTCAATTAATTACTGCGGGTGTTCGGCCTATCTACCAGCAACATGGAGCGCACGCAATAAAGCTCGCTATCGCCACCCATCGCAGTCACACGCACGTATATCAGACGTGGGTTTTTGTTCGCCTCTCCACTGCGACAGCACACTGAGCAACTTATCAGGATTTTAAAATGATAAATGTTGGCGATAGTCATGAAAGCAACCCGACGTCTGAGGGTGATTATGCGATTAAGTGATGAATCTTATTGACGCTGGGATTAGGGGAATTAGCAGGGAGAGAGATTTGTTTCGCCTGATTGACGCAAAGTATGCCTCTGATCGTGGGGACGCCTTCACCTAATCATATTTTGGGCTTGAATCGGAATAAAAGAACACACAATGCTTGCACGCAGCCCAAAAGACTAACATTGAGATAAAAATGTGTTCCTTTTATGAATCGTCGTCTGCTTTAATTTGATTTGACTTCCGTTAATCTGCGCGAGATTGACACAGATTGTCAGCTTATTCACATCACAACAGGCGAACGCCACCGCAGTCGTCACATGACGTCACGTGACTATAGAGCAAGGCACATTTCTCAATGTTTGTCTGACATTAAGCCTCGATGAAGCAATGTTTCTCACGAAAAAACTGAGGCGTGAAACGGACGCGATAGATAAGAAGCATTGGTTGAGTGGACGGGGAAGGTCAAAGTAATTGTTGAATTAATTCCATTCTTAGTTGGACATTACTAAGCCCACGTTCACGATGAATCATCTTTTCTGATAAAGCTAATGCTCAGATTTGCGGGGATAATATATTTATTATCTGAAATGCCAATACCCATTTTAGATAATTAGATATGATGATTGTCTTGCTCGAGATAAATTTCATCCACAGCATGTCATGAGACTTAAAAACCGTAGATTTGTGGCTTTTTCGTCTAAACCCCTTTACTTACTATATAATTTCAATCAAACATAGTTATCGTAACGAGTAATCATTTTGATGTATAATTGGGATTTGTTTACGAACATAAAATTTATACTTCCCGAATGAAGATTATTAAATTTTTCGTGTGCGCAATTGAATCGCTGTCGTTTTATCGCCTTCAATATGCACCCGCACGACAACGGATGAACAATCTAAATTTGCTGTACCATGAATATGCATCGCTTACTCCCGGGCATAATATCCGGTCAACAAACAGTTTATCAGAAATTCGTAAAGACGAAAATACCATGTTGTAACTGAATTGATCATTCAAGCAATCACTCGGCAGACGATGATGAAGAAAAGCACATTTTACATCACCAGCAAATTGACATTTCGTCCCGATATTTCACCAGCATGATATTTCCGATTCAAGCGCAATAAAGACGGAGCCGCTGGAGTGAGTGTTTCGCCCCTAAGTGGGTAGTCATCTTCATTCAAAATGACCTTGTCGTTTTGAATACTGGTTATCTGGTCCGGTTGAGCACATTTGTACCTTTTCTTGCTAGCCTCTATCGTTCATATTTCGATCATCACGTACTTAAAACATTATGATTGCATAAAAACACTGTGTCAATTTTTTACGTTATGACTATGTAGAGAATAGCCATCATAGCGTACCAACCTGCCCAAGCGGGAAAGAGTTGTTTGTTCGGTAAACTATTTTGATTCTCTTGAATTATAAAGGTCACTTCAAGGTTTGACTTTGTAGTGAGCAGGGCAATACTGTTGAATGTCATTGGCTTAGTAACTAATAAAAGCTCTCTTACGTAATGCATTTACATATGTAAACAGACCTTAGGTAATAAAAAGTTTTACTTAAATATTAAGAAAACTGCTTGCAAAACAGGTGCTCTGCTGTTCAATCGAATAAATTATGACCAAAATATCAAATCTTGATCCTACTCTGGAACATTAAGACTAAAACATAAACAGTGCAATAAATAAAGTAAGTTTAGATGTTGTTTATAGAAGTAATTAAAGTTTGTGGCAGTTTAAAAATTACGATGCTTTGTACATTAAGTGTTACGTTTAACCCAGGGTATATCACGGTGTATGTGATGCTGTGAATGAGGCATCATCAGTCAGTCAGAACTCACCTGGCGGCTGATCAGCAATGCGTTTGGGGATTATGGCGAGCCGCGAGCAGGCTCGATGCGTTACTGCCCGTACTCCGTGGGCCAACCATATAGCGTAATGTGAACATCATCACAACGCAGTCATTGCCAGGCGTTTGTGCTTAATGAGTTGGCACTAAAGGACCGCTGTCAAAACATAATCCTCATCCTCATCAATCACTGTTACGATATCACTGGTTGTTGAACATGTACTTTTCGGTGGTTTCGTGCAATTATTACACTATTCCGTTTCGTCAGGTTTCTTTATCTGTTTACTGTTACTCTTTCTTGCTATCGGCGCCTTGATACAGCCGTTGAACTTTGTTTACGAAAATCAGCCGATGAATGGCGAACGTATCGAGTAACGTATCGAGGATAGGGGTGTGCTAAAACACGTACCCATGAGGCAAAAAGGTTCCATCATTTGTATTGTCAACGATCGATAGTATGTATCGCTAAAGACGCGTACAATACGCCCCCCAAAAACGTTAAGCTTACGGATATACAATAGTCGTCGAGATCCTACATACCCCGTCCGCGGCATAAGTTGGCCCCCCCCCCCACCACCGGGTTCTATCAGTCCCCTAAAACGCCCCTAATATACTACACCACATGCCACTATTCCCCCGCCCCTACTACACCACACCCCGACACCCCGACACCCGCACCCACTTTCCCTCCCTTCCACTTCAATCCTCCTGCCGAGTTGACCCCAAGGCAGGTCAAGTGTCTAGCAGCAAATGTTTATTTAACTCAGTCACGACCTTGTTTGCAAATAAAATAGTCGTTGAAAACCAAATGAAGACCACACGGAACTCTGTACTTATAACATTGCGGCCACACACGCATCAAACATTTCAGGTTAATGTATACATCCAGTAATAATGCAGGAAACCTGAGACTTATTTACATATGGAGATGAAGTAAATGGTGGCATGTTTGACCTTTGGGGACGAAGCAACAATATAGTTGTAAAAATCGAACCCATTTCACCTCTGGTCATCCAAATGTTGCCGCTGTCATTGTTTCTGTTTTGGTCTAGTTTAGTTTCTAATATGACTCAATTAGAACTCGTAATAGATATTGGCAACACAATAAAATCGATAATTTATCAATATCGACTAGCGATTAACCGCGCAATTCCTTCACTGCCTGGAGTTGACCACCCATTTGTCTGCTTCGGATGTCTACAAGTGACGACCAGATGCCATATTAAATCTATTATTTACGTCTTATAAAAATAAAGCAACGGGACTCAATATAAGCCATCAAAGACACTAGGCCACCAATTGTACTTAACGAATATTTCACCCAAAGTTGTAAAGTATCAGTCAGTGAAGCTTATTCTCGGCAGAATGTGGTTATTTATCTATGAAATACTTGTTTTAACCTATCAATCCGAGACCTAGAAACTAATGATCGTTTCATCTCAACTCTAGCACAGAAAATTCTCTCTGAAACATATCTGGGATATTGCAGGTTTCAAAAATAATACTTTCATTGGCCAATTGGTTATCAAAGTAGGTTGCAGTTTGGTATTCTTTCACGCACAGTGACGTCACACACAACCCGCGACATTCGCCATTTTGTCGGGGGTGGTAGGGTAAACAGCGATGGAACGTAGTCCAACGAGGCATAATCAGTTTTCTCCAATTTTTGATTGATATTTGCTAACAACGTCACCGGATTATATCTCTGGACTTGAAGGAAGAACTCATGATCTTTATAAGCGCTAACAAGAGCTCTGTGGGTTGTCTGATTGTCCTTACAGCTTGGCCGCAGATATTTGGATAAACGTACCGGAAACATCTAGGTCTATCTTATTGAAACACCAGGTAACTACTGCAATACCCTAATATCGTAATTTTATTGTATGCCTGGTTTTCTTTCAAAATAGGAAATAAGTCATTTTCTCAAAGATACTGATATTCTGTGGTGTGGGATGTCCATCCTGATACTACTATTCTGATTCACACTAGATCCATTGACATTGCCTCGTGACAATAATATTCGATGTGTTATTATCATTCGGCAGACCCTGACGTTTATTATGGTTATGTTTTAACCAGGTGTCCACAGCAAAGAAGCAATGAAAAAGTACAAAGCTCTGGCATCCTACAAGCCACTGGAATCATAGTAAAGAGAGAACAGCCATTCCTTGCTGCCTCAACTGGCAAATAGTTGTGTCCTTGTCATGGGAGGGGATGATTGGAGGTGAAGTACCATTCACATTCCGTGATAGGACCATTGTGGAAATGCCTTGACCTGGCTCTCCATCTGAACGAGTCTCGTCCATTTTATAAACAAACCCAGCATCAGATGTATGTTTCAGGTGCCTCATTAAGTGATTTTATGTGTGGCCACTCAGTGTGTTACCTGACCATAATAATTCCACTGCATCTGTGCCTGCTTCGTCAACTTTTTGGAAGAACCATGATCTCCCAGAACTCCTGTGCCGAAAGTTGGAGCAAGGGACTGTCCTTACCAATGGTTTAACTAGCTTTGCATTGGAATATCGAAGAAACCAAGATCCAATATGGTATTGTGACAACTGCAAATCAAACAACACAGGGAGCAAACGACAGAGGAGACAGTGATGGACCTTACGTTTCTTTTGTTTCACTATATGAATTTCCTAATGTTGATGCAACATCTGTTTATAAGTTCAAATTAAAAGGAAGTCATGCTTAACAGATCAAACATTTTTAAAGTTATTTTTAAAGAAGCATGTAACTAAACAATCAAGGAAGACAAATCAGAGAGTGGTTACCATATTCCTTATTGTATGGAACCATAACCTCAGTATTAAGAATCTCAGACCAAGCGAGAATATTGCTGAAAAGATCATTCACCACCATTTTGTCAAATGAATGTATTACAAACACAGAATATTTACGTTATGAACTCATTATGTACAAGAGGTTCATCCAGGAAACAAATACTGCCTGTAAACTAGGCATAATCTGAGAAAATAATTACACAAATGGTTATTATATCACAGATGGCAAAATAATGAAACACTGCATGTGATATCACAGCACTACCAACTTTAATCACATCATATAGACAACATACTGTGGACCAAGCACATAATAAACATAAAAACAAATAAGCACACCTAATCATTCACTCCTTATAACGATTCCACCACCAAGTTTTGTCAAGATAGCACATACACCAACAAACTTGTCTGCACTAGAACGAGCAGCCTGATCTGCCTCAATCTCGTGAATTCTTGCTGATGTAAAGTTGCCTAGACGATTCAAGGTCTTTGGCTGCTAGCTGATTCTGCCCTTAAGTGAACAAAGGCACACCAGTTTACCACCAGCAGCCCCAGCAAATATTCGTACTAAATAAGAAAAAAATTCACCACAAAAACCTATAACCTTCCGAATTGGTTTTCTTTACACATCAGATCCTCCGTTTGTTTCCACCTCGAACAAAATGGCTGGTTCGTTGCCAGGCGCAGCGACGGTGGGGCCCTCGGCAAAATGCCCCTATTCGGTTGTTTGCGTAGTCGCGCGCGCCGCCCCGGTGAGCTTTGTGAAACTAACTTCTGTTGACTTCCGGTTTGACGCGCTCGTTCTCACAACCCAGGCTGTGGCCACTTCTCGCAAGTTCCTTGCATCAAAAGAATAGTCGGTTGGAATCAAGTCAAGCCACACTTGTTTTCCACTCCGAAACCACCTACTATGAGAAAGTCTTTTCAATTGTTTTTCATCACAAATAGTCTATGAAAGCAGAAATTTATATTTGAAAACAAAGCAGTCTTTACATTTACAATCTATCATAATTATTATAATTACTTGATAATATCATATGTGTTTAATGATAATATCATATGTGTTTGGAATGCAGAATAATTCATTCAAAGTGTCAAGGTTGTGGGTTTTAAAAAGAGTTGTGGACATTGAGGCATTGTTCTTAGTGAGCATGAAGACTCCATAGAACATGTCAGTGTCAAGGGCTGTGGGTTGAAATGAAACACTTTTGCATTGATTTTATTGTTCTTAGTGGCATTTGTTTATATCATTGTTTATTTCTTAAATTCATGATGGTAAACAATGATTGTTTATTTCTTAAATTCATGATGGTAAACAAGGATTGTTTATTTCTTAAATTCATGATGGTAAACAAGGAGGATTGTTGGTAAACATTTTATTTAAATTCATGATGGTAAACAAGGATTGTTTATTTCTTAAATTCATGATGGTAAACAAGGATTGTTTATTTCTTAAATTCATGATGGTAAACAAGGATTGTTTATTTCTTAAATTCATGATGGTAAACAAGGATTGTTTATTTCTTAAATTCATGATGGTAAACAAGGATTGTTTATTTCTTAAATTCATGATGGTAAACAATGATCTGAACATTAAACATCACCTGGGCATTATTACAGGGACTGACCATGGCTACATGCAAACACTGAGAGCTGGTTGATTGGCTTCTACATTGGACAACCTCATTGGCACACACCCTGAATTTGAAGATATGATGAAAGAGTCCAGAAATGCTAAGAAAGAGGAGGAACTTCACAAGGTGATGGAAGAAAATGGCCAGATGTTGAGTTTGAACCTTATCAAGGAAAACTCTTTCCATTTTCCCTTATACACCGTATTCCATCATGTGAAACATTCATTATATCACTGCCTGGATAAGGCAGAGGACATGCAGTTTGTTTCACAGACTGGCAGTTATCATCACTCATCCAAATCTAAACCTGGTTGACAAAGCGCATTGACTTTTAAAGAGAAACTTTATGTACGTCTTTGTCTAGGACTGCCTTCCAGAAAGATTCGGCGCGGCAATTTGGGATTGTGGAAAGTACTTTCTCAGATTTGTTCAGCACTTGGTGTATCTTGATATTCCAGGAATATCATTGTTTTCATACCCTCAACAGAGACAATGCAAGAAGCTCCATGCTTCAAATGACATTACCAACATCCGAAATGTTCTGGTTTATACAGACCTGTTTAGTCAGACACCAGGGATGTCTCCTACTGGTGATATTATTAATGTGTCTGACAAGGGGGTGGGGGTGTCAGACATCATAATTGGATGTATTGATGCAGGTCACTTGATGGTGGTGACCAAGTTATGATAGACAAAGGTTTACTATTGCAGGAGATTTGCCTCTAGGAGTCATTCACCCATTTAAAAACAAACTAAAAGACCAATTCACTGCAGAACAGTTAGGGTATTCTGAAAACATCTCTGTGGCTGGTATCCATGTTGATCGAGCTATGAGTGAAATTAAGGAATTCAAGATTTTGGAAAGTGAAAGTTGAAATGCTTAACAATTATGAAAACATTTTCAAAGCATGTGCATTCCTTGTCAACTTCAAACAACCGTTCTTGAAACTTTAATAATTACCTTTGTACAAACACTCCCAACCTGCATATTGTTATTGTGATACACTTGATGACAAAATGAATTATTTTTATACAGGGTACAGCATTCCAGTATTGATGTAAGTAAATGTTTTATGACATGCCCAGCTGTAGTTTGGGTATTGCATTAACAAAATTTAAATTAGATTTATACCATACAATCTTTAACATATAACAAGTAATCACTGTTAATTATTCTTCTCACGGTTAACAACTTTTAAAAGCTATTTAAAATCCTATGTAACCACAACACGAGCTGAAAACACTGATAGGTGACGATTCACAGATTATAGCCTATATATAAAAAAATTCATTCCGACAAAGCACACTTTAATACATGTTTACATGACTATCTTATGAAGCACTAATAATACACGCTTAGTGCATTTACTTGTGCCATACCGATGTACATTTAAACAACCAGTGTCACAACAATTCACATACAAATAATATACACTATACTAGCCCCGGTCGGACGTAGTATACATATACAAGAGGTCATGCACGGCTTACACTATTCATAACTTGTGTCACAACAAAGCACATTTTCTTCCTGATTATCCTGAATAATACTTGAATGAGTCCCTTACACTGGTTATTTCCACAAACATATTGTTTGACGAAGTCATCCCGTGCCACCTGGGTAACACTAACAGCAGGAGCACGACGAAGCAGAACCCGGAAGTCAACAGAAGTTAGTTTCACAAAGCTCACCAGGGCGGCGCGCGCGACTACGCGAACTCCCGAATGTGTGTGAAAGATTTTCTTGCACACCGGCAAATGCGAAAAGCTCCTCCTTCTCTCATCTGACCCCTCCCACCCCATGTAGTGCCCCACCCACTTGAAAAGTCATTTAGTACGGAAGTCGAGTAAAACGATAACAACAATTCCAAGTAGTAAACCGAAATGCAAACGAAAACATGGACTAGCATTCGGTGTAACTATTCTGGTAGAACCTAGGCGATGGTATATGTTCATTCTTGAATACTCGTCAACAGGGCCATCGGCTACTACGTGATGAAGTCACAATCCCGTCCGACCCAATGTTGAGCCTTTAAAGTGTCTATGATATAAATTTTCAATGGTTTGTTTTATGAAACCGAATGAAAGATAAATTTGCGTTCACTCGGTTTATGTGGTTCAATTTTCTAATTATCACCCGAACATATCGTAAATTGAAATATAAAGTCGATCTTTCGGCACCCGCCGCCATTTTCCCAATTTCCGGCCCGGCATCTCGTGACGTCACTCGATGAACTCGTCACTGACAATTTCGCAGTTTTCACCGTAAACAATGGCGAATGTTGAAGTTTCGGAGAGCGATGTCTTTGAACGATTTGGCGATGGCGTTTTGATTGGAAGAGTCACACGTGCTTGATTATTCCAATCCAGAGAATGCAGCTGGTATTGTGTCGTTCAGAGTCGAAATGTGTCCGAAAACAGAGCAAGCGAATCTGACAGTGACAGGACGGATTCTCATGTTCCGAGAAGCGATAAACGGAACATAGACAGTCTTCAAAACATTGATTGGCGAGTCCCATTGGAATTGTAATAACTGCACGTAACTATCTTATCTTTTGATTTAAGGAAATTCTTATCGATCTTACTTAATCAAGCACCTTTGACCTAGCACGTTTTATCCTAGGCAAATTTACTTCGCCTCTGACAGCGGCCGGGCTGTTTTCGATCTCTCATAGTGAATACGAGCTGTAGAATATGGCATCAGATCATCAAAACACCAGGGGCGATTGCCTTGTCTAGTATAATCCAATTAACTTGTGTACTCCGACAGATCTTAGACAGAGTCCGGCATGTTTTTTTATAGGTTTTGAAACCCTGGTTTCAGGTGCTAATGTGGAGGCTGCTCAGACATGCCAACCGTCAGGGGAAGTGTCTGCTGGCGAGAGCTCTGAGGAGCAGTAGAAAGTGATGGCACAAATAACAAATTTAACAGAAATTAAATGTGTGACACAGCATCAAAATTTAAATGCTGTATGTCTAGATGAAGATGTGTTGGAGACATACATTGGAAACAAGTAAGTACTGACAGACAACCAACACCAAGTTGTAAATTCATGTTAAAAAAACTATTCCCCAAAACCAAAAACAAGAAGGGATACTACTGGGTCATTTTTACTCAAATGTGACGTTTTCAATTCAGACTACATTATCAATACATTGAACACATGGAAAAGTGTTTATGGATACAGGCAGTTCATCCGATGGTGCTACCATTATCTTGGAAAGAGAAGTCGGATCCCCATACCATCCTGTGTGACATCAGTTATCCGGGACACACAATTATGTGTGATATGCTGATGAAATTAACACTTAGAGAAGTGTACTGACAGACTGCTTGGCGCTTTTCTGGGGTATCGAATTTGGAGTTCAGATTGGGTGGGATTTCTAGTGCTTCCATCTCCTCATCGTTTATATCACTGGCCTTGCATATGTTGATTGTTGTTGCCAAAAAATCTTGTACATAGCCTATATTGAAAATATGTGTTAGTTGTTGATTTAAAAGTACAAATTATAATTTTCATATAAAAGTGAAATTTAGAAACTATTCCTACCTAAGTGGGATCATTCAGCACTTTCCTCACTGTTTGTCCTCCTCTAAATTTTTCATTGAAGTGCATAGTTGCAATGATAGATCTTAAATCAGTTGTGAATCTTTCAATCAGTGTGAAACAAGATAAGTATGTGCTTTTCATGTTTGATTCATCATATGTTTTGTGATAAGTGGGATTTAGCAGTAAATTAACTTCAATAATGACTAGAATAAAATGGCATGAAGAAAGATACTTCATGAAACTAAACAGCTGGTGTATTGCACTTTGTTTTTCGTTACTGAATCCCCTACCAGATAAACCGTGTCCCATAACACTAAAAAACAATCCTACATTTGAAGGGTAAAATTGAACTAGATACCAACTTCTAAATAAGCAGACTGGGATTGATGAAAGTTTTCCTGGCAAAGCAGACCAGGATAACTGAAAGCATAGGTTTTTGGATCGAACTGTATCAGAAGACAGTGGAAAGCCTCTATGTAGGAGGTCTGGGCATTGCTTGAAAGCATCATGATGTCCCTACACAATGTCTTGTTGATGATAATTTTTGTCCGAATTCATGGCACAACTCGTCTCCAAGGACATAAAGAGCAATTTAACTATAAGATGTTTTTTGGTGTTTCAAGGAAATTGAAGGAATTCTTAGTCTTTTTAGTCTAAATTCTGAAATGATGTGCTGCACCACCTGGCTTTACCCACCTTTGACACCTCTCTCGACCAGTCAAATGCCCATGAACGCAGGACATATATCAAGCATCCAAATGGAGGATATTCAAATATCACCAAAACAGGACAACAGTCATTCTCTTTTTACCTGGAGAGGCGAGTCAAACAACAATGTCCCCAGAACCCGAAAATCAGAACAAATTTCTTGTTTACAGAACAGGGAAAAAAGTCAGAAAAAAAGTACACATCTAACTTAAATGAGCTGATGCAAGCAGCTATACTCGTTAAGGGAGTATAGATGTTGCATTATTTTTCTAGCAGTGATTAGAGGATGAGCTCAGTTCAACTTATTCTGATGATGCTTTCAAAAGGAATGGATTTCTAAATGTATTTTCATACACCACTTATTTTCACTGCTTGGGTTGGTGGGGGGCATCATTATCTAGCTGGGTAAACCATATGCTTTTTTATACATTGCAAAAACACGCCAGCTCACCATTTGGTGCCCCCTTTAGACCTCCTGATTGGTGGCGAGTCTGTGCAACCTCTCATGAATATAGTCGGAACAGCAGTTGGGAGAATATTCCGGGAACATTTGTACCCATATGCAAGAGTATCTCTCACGGTGAGTGCCTGGTCAGAACATTCAGGTGCAATATGCTCGATACACAATAGGAGGATGGTGTCGGGCCCCCGGGGTAGGACCCGGCCAATCTGCCCTTGTACGCCGCACTTTAGGTATCCATTGTTATGCAATTTCTCCTCCCGAGAAAAACTGAATAATCGAATAGCTGCCTGGAGAAATGTTCGAACAATTCGCGGCCACGCAGCGCTTCGGCATGACTGATCCAGACTTAACAAGTTATAAATTCACGGTTTACAACGTGGTTTCTAAGGAAGCTGATTTGGGCGGCTGAACCTGGGTTCATCCATATGCGTCACTTCCGGTTGACTCAGGTTCACGCACGAAATACCGCTTCGCTCCAAAGAACGGTAAATATCTCTTTTGTTATTCATTGGAGGCCAAAAATTCCAACACCAGTCGATCCGCATCTATTCGTTTAGTTTGTCCTTAAAAAATCACATTTAAGGTGTCATAGGCACTTGAAAAAGACGCGAAAACACAACGATTGGCTCAAACAACAGGGTGTCCCTGTGGTATTGCAGTGCATAATAACTACTTTTGAAGACTGCAATCTGGTCCATAAAAATGTTTCAAACTGATGAATCATCAATATGTAATAGCAATAAAAATGCAAATTTGATATTGATCTCATTCGTGGCCATCGAGATAAAGCCTCCTAGACATGATTAGAATAGGTCTAGGTCCCCATTCCTTGAGCCTCCACGGGCCCCCACCCCGACTGGCATTGGGTACTGGGACTGTATTGGGACAGATAACCTAGAAAACAGCGCAATGAGAGACCTCGAGTTTTAATCCGCTACGCGGTACCACGGAGCAATGCGGTCCCTCGCCCTCTTCCTGTATTCTAATACACACAGTTTACCATAGAAGGTTGCGGAACATCGTTATTTTTGATTGAAACCTTTCGAGTTATATCGTTGGTAACATTGGAGCAAATCGTTACTGATGGATAAGTACGGTCGTCCGACCTTACAGCCGTTGAAAATAGAGGTGAAGAAGCGAAATGCGATTCTAAGCGGGCAAAGAATTGAACTCCCAGTTTGGCAGGATATGCAAAGCAACTATCAAAACAGACTTGGTCCGTATGGCGACCCGCGTCAACCAGATTCGGGCGAAAGCAATTACCACGGCATCCGTAATGAGCCTGTGCCTATGAGGAATACGCAGAGTTGACTGGGACCGATGTCAAGCCATGTGGGATTGTAGTGTCCCAAACACACCCCTACCTTGCATGCTCACCAGATGGGGTTGTGTCTGATGACATGATTGTTGAGGTTAAATGTCCCTACAGTACCAGGGACAAACCCGTCACTCCTGTCTCAGTGCCATACCTGGTCAATGAGAACAAACAGCTCATCCCCAAAGCCAACATGACTTACCAAATTCAGGGCCAGTTGTTTTGCACGAACAGTCAACTTTGTCATCTTGTGGTGTTTATGTCTCAGAGTATGGAGATTGTTCCAGTTACCCGTGACGATGAGCAATTACTACTATGATTTCAAGGTTAGAGGTGTTTTTACCAGTAGCGATGAATGAACAGACCAGTTTTGGCGATGATTCTTTCCCTTTCCACTGGGTCATGACCTCATTATATTGAAACGGCTCGCATCTATTGGCAGTCTGAAACTTTGCCTCTGACAGCGTTCATTGCCCGCGTTGTCCATCCAAATTCAGGGCCAGTTGTTTTGCACGAACAGTCAACTTTGTCATCTTGTGGTGTTTACGTCTCAGAGTATGGAGATTGTTCCAGTTACCCGTGACGATGAGTTTATTACTACTATGATTTCAAAGTTAGAGGTGTTTTTCAGGGACTATTTCAAAGATCCTATACTTGATTCAATTTTTTTTCACAATTTCTCTTACTAAGTAGTCTTGTGCACTGATTTCTTTTTTCTTTAAGGAATCATTTACCTGCATATTGCATGTGGTGGAATGTATAATAAATTCTTGAAACTTGAAAAGTACAAAGTGTATTAATTGAATTATAAACAATTATTCCATTGGGGGTTCCACAGTCACTTATTCAATGAAAGGGACAAACATGAATAGGGTGAAAAACAATTTTTTCTTCAACAGTATTCACGTGTAGGGTTATTATAGATAACATTATAAGGCACCAAGATTTTTAAGATTTTTCCCAATCCTATTATCCGCTCAATGTGCACCCTCTTGCTGGAGATCTTCCGGTCTCTCTGCACCACTTTCCCTGTCAACTTATTCTTCTTACTGAAAAAGGTTGGTATATTTACGGTGACATCATAGGGAGCAAATAAGTCCTGCATGACAAAGCCATTACCGAGTCACCCTGGTCACACATTTCTGGTAGTTTTCTCCTTTCCATCACATGCCTGTCACTGGTTTCGCCGCCATAAGAGGGAGACACATAGGACACTAGGCCTCCTGGTGTAGTACCCACCACCACCTTCATTGTTTTACGGTTCTTGTACGTAGAAAAAGTGGCCTAGAAAACGATATACCTGGGTCTCTTTGATCTCGACTTGGCAAGTTGATCGTCACCGGCCAGCTCGTTTCACAGCGTTTCGGAGATGCTCGTCCGCTACGTACAGCGCATTGACAGTGACAGCTTTACCCTAAATTTCGTCAGCATCAAATATCTCATGACCGCATGACGTATTGCGAAAAATTTTATTCGTCGAAGTGAAGCACAATGGAAATGAATCTCTTGTATTTACGCGTAAACCGCGAAGTAAGCGCATAAACTGATAACTTCCGGTCGAGCTTGGGACCGCATTGCTCTGTGCCGCCACCCCTCGGAGAAAACCGCAACGCGGTCTCCCATTGCGGCCAGAATCAAAACCGCCATAACAGAATGGCCAATCGGAGCTCGCCTTGCAAACTCGTTTGGCTATATTCGGAGATCGCCGACTAAACGCACATTGTTGTTCCGCCATCTTTGTTACGCTGAAGTGATGGGGCGCCATGGGCGAACGCGGCTCAAGAGCGTTGATTGGCCAGCCATGGAACCATGAATATCAAATTCACATGATGATTTATGGAAGCACCGGTGCTATAAAATTTGTAAGATTCACCAGCTAGAAACAATTACAAGGGCAAAATAGAAGGCTTCAAAAGTCATTGCCGTAGCAATGGTAGATGGAACCCCTCTTGTTGGAGCCAGGCAGACATGACTAGCCAGCTATAGAGAAAAGGTGTTAAGAGGCCAGTGAAGACTATTATAGGGCTACAAAGTGACGTCATCATCATCACCTTCGACCAGCCGATGTTGTATCCCGCAAAAGACGCGAAAATAGCCTGATTTTCTCCAACAACAGAGGGTCCCCTGCCACAGGGATTTGCATTGGCCGACAGGCCGCTATCTTCTATGTATTTATGAAGATAGCTGCGGTATAGCCAATGCAAATCCCTGCGGCCCGTGTAGCATTGCTATACGAGATAACGACTTTGACGCCATGTATTTTGCTGATGAATCATCTAACTCATTAATCATCTAACTCATGAATCATCTAACTCATGAATCATCTAACTCATGAATCATCTAGATGTTGTAGCCCCAGTCATACTCCAACTAACAGAGAGCCGTGCTACGATGACGTCACTGTGCGCGTCCCTGCGCATAGTCCGTACACTTTTACGCCTGCATCAGTTTGGTGCAAATACAGGCTAAGTTCTCCAATGTCTCAACTTCACCCCTGACGATAGCGGGCGTTGTCTTTCATCCGATCAATAAGAATGTTATATTTTATATCGAGAAACTCGAGACTGAAGTCAAGAATAATCAGTTTGTTTTAGAGACCATGTTAGTTGTGAACGCGTCGCAGGTGCCCCGCAAGTCGGCTGCGACGCGCGTCTATGGACATCGCCTGTCTCGATTGCCGCGTCAGTATTGTTGGTACAAATCGAGCCGCTCGGGGCTCGGAATTCTGACAGCAGAGCGCCCACAGCCGAAATCGAACGAAACCTCCATGTAGCTCTACGAAAACATAAAGGCAATAAACAGATAAAAAGTAGCCAAGCGACAACTGTCCCTGCTTTGGTGTGTAGCGGCTGGTGAGACCTCCCTTCCAGTAAATATTGTTCGCTATTTACCTCATTTACTAGCGGTAACCGGATGTCCACGCAATCCGGATGTTCGCGGGGACCAGCGAAGTCACACACCACTTTCATCAAACTATCTCTCTTTATACTTCCGGACAATTAGCCCGAGCTTCGTCTTCCCAGCACTTAACGAGTTGGGATAATCTCTCAACCTATCACATGTGTACACACCTACGACGCAACAGACAAGCTATCGAACAAGATCATTAAAGCAAACGTTGCCTTCCGATGAGCTCCTTATCTTATGTCACTATGGTACAGATCATAGCAGGTATTGAGGAAGTGGGAAGCTATGTCTTATCAGTAAGCATGCAGTAAGGCGACTAGGCGCTGATAAGAGGCAGCCAAGGCGAGACAAGACCGGCTTAAAGCTGTTGGTGTATGTGCTGACGCGCGTGACTCTGTATATAGACTGACAAGTGGGTAGGGCTCCAACAGCGAACGTTGACCCCAAGCAGTCTACGGACCACAGCAAGTGTTAACTCCATCGTTATTAGAGAAGACGAGTTGTGAGGACGGATTGGAGAGAGACCAGTGAGGGTTACACCCGTGCGGATGGATACAAGCTCGTTATAGACCTGATAGAATCGTCCATCGCTTAATCCAGGATCTGCTTCGTTTCCACACAATGACAGACGGAACCGCATTCAAAGTGGTAAGTTCTTTGTTATACGTAATTTATAACCTGCAGGGGGGTTATAACTAAATAATTCGGTTAAAAGTCGACCACCCAGAGAAATGTTATATCAGTGTCTTTCCAGCACTTGTAACATTAAAGGTGGCTATTGGCTTAAACTATGTATTGTGATAGCTCCTGGCGGTGTTACACCGGTGTACAACGGACCACTGCCAAACACACCCCTCTGGCGTCTTTTTGGTTGTTGTTATCAGCATGGCGTCCCTATCACTAAAAGGTGTTTAAGTGTAGGCATTCGTTATTATTTTCTCAGTGATGGTAACGATGTTATCAATAAAGAACTGACGAACAGCCCGGTTAGGAAATCAGAAATGAGCCACCAACATCCCGGGACGTTAGGTTGCGTAGTGAGGATCAAGTCAACGCGGATCACTAAGATATTGTGACGTGCATTAAACACGACAATGTCCAGAGTGGGCGCCAACAGGAACTCTCGACATGGAATATGAGTCCCCGTTGAATTTGCTAGATTTCTTACTCATTTCAAATTTGTCTATTTCACCCTAACATAAAATGTCAGCAACAGGGAACGTCTCCAAGATGTCTTGGTAAGTTGATATATAAAGTACCCATCCGTATCACCAGTTTTATCTCATTTTGTAACTGAGTAATTGATGCTTGCAGACGGTAGCGTCCCCTTACGGTGACCAGGTGACGACGGCTGGCGGCCTTTGTCCCCCCTGGCGGTTCACTTGCCAGGATGGGCAGTGTGTAGCGTCATCTAGCGTATGTAACGGACGCGTTGACTGTCGGGACGGCTCGGATGAAAGCACTGACCACGCCCACTGCAGTAAGTCACTGAGTGTCACTTGATGCACCCCCTCGGTCATATACAGGATGGTAAATGTGTCTTGATAAATCATTACATAACCAATTGAAAAGTTCACGAATCTAGAATTGCGCATTACTATGGCAGAAGGGATATGAGCAAAGGACGAATTGCCTCTGCGATATCATGATCAATGCTCAACATAGGGCTTAGCAAATTATAGCTTATTATGTTGAGCAAATTACATAAGTAAAATAGACGTTCAAAATCTATGAATATTAATTATGATCCATCTATGTGTAAAGCTTCCGGAACCCTGGTTAACTACGAGGGCAGTATCAGCGTTGCAACGGGAGTCGTTGCACTTGCATTCGTCCTGGCGCTCGGCATTTACTGTTATAAGTATGGTAAGCCAAATGATGAAACCACGCTAGGCGCGGATGTAGCGGCCAGCGGCGAGACAACCGTCTACGCAACGGCGTACCATAACGGGGCATTTACCGCTCACCCAGAAAGCATCGGGGGTCACGCTCGTAGACAGATCTCGTTGGACGCGTATGTTCCCGCCAGGATAACCCCTGCTATAACATCCAACATGTCCGAGTTGAACGACTGTCCTCCAAGTTACGACTCCATCTTCGGTACAGATCGACAGCGATCTAGGGTAGCGGATCGACTGATCGATGATCCTATATCAGTGACAGAACCGGATGTCAGTGGCGACGCGGAAGATATTTATCCCTTATGGAATTCTGTATTTGTTTCTGATGACGTCGCGAATCTTAGCAGCCAAGCGGAATATGCAGTTGATGAAAATGGCGAGGAAACATTGAGTTACTCACCAAGTGATATCGATGCTGGAAGCGGGCTTGGTGTGATGATGTATGACTCAGTGGTAGCGGAGCACGGCAGTCATAACAGAAACAGTAATAGCACTATCATTTCTCAAGTCACTCAGAGCGATTCAAATCCAAATGATTCATCCTTCAGAAGTCACAATATACCCGAACATAGGTCACCCATCCACAGTCAGGAAACCCAACCACGTGTTTCACCTGACGTCCCACACGTCAGACGTCAACGTGACGTACCCATCGCCATCAACAGCGGGGGTAGCGCGTCTCAAACTATCGCTCCAACTGATGGAGTCACACCCACTGTCAGCAACCAACAGACTCGTGAAATCTTCAACCATCACTTGACTGACACTAAGCATTGCGGAGTTTGGCACGAAACACCTCTACTGCTAGCTCTGGAGAACGCCCGCAGAAATGCTTTCCAGTTTTTAGATCACGATATAGCGTCTCTTGACAGCATGGAATCGGAATATCCACATATATGCTGTAGTGACCTTGACTACGCAACAGCGTTCACAGGCGACGACCGAACATCATTCACATGCGTTGACTGCAGCGCCACCTATCTCTGACTTTATTGACTATCCCTATTTTGATATTTTTTATTACAATAACAGACTGATTTCGTGATTGATGAGAAAATTCAAAAACGACATATTATGTACAGTTTATTGCTTGTATAGCTCAATAAATAATGGATTTACGAAAAAAAAAAACCAGCCTTCACAGTGCAGTATTTGGATAGCGATGGATGCAGGACTAGTTATCCCAACATCCGGCTTGCTGGATGTACGTATATTCCATGCCTAGCGGATTGAGGCCCATCGCCTCAGCAACGTCGACCAACTCTCGTCGGATGTCTTCGTCGATGTATGGACGACGAGACACGATGTGTACGCAATATTCCGTCGATTCGAACGTCACTCCACAATCGTATTGGATGGCGTAGTCATCTCCGAGCAGAATGACTGTCCAACTAACCTGGAACCATGGGGCAGTCTTAATCCAGTATTCCAGTAATAAAATGAGACAATCCTTAAATGATAACTTGAAAAATTATTTGATCATAAATATTCAACGCCAGAAGTTTGATCAGCTAACGACGATAATATCTTCCAAAATACTCTACAACCATTCATGCTCGCCACTCCTACGCTGTACGTCAGCTAACCCAGACCGTGACTTACCGTGGGGAAACCGGGGAAGAATTCCTGTGACCATTTGCCGGGTTCTCTCATGTCAATCAGGCGAGCTGTAAAAGTAAAACAGTGGGTGAATGTTGTAAGCATATGTGTGTCATGCTGACTGCAGCGAGGCGTGTGGAGAGGTGATATTATTGTCAATCTCGCCTACTGTTACGATAATCTATGATATAACATAATAAGTGGTTAAGGTTGATTAAAGTGAACGCGGCAATGAATTACAGGCAACACGCTCCTGTGGAGATTCCCGATATAAGCAGTAAGTGCCAAATGGAGATGTCAAGTGCGCTTCTGTTCCGTTATGATTACGAATAAAATGTCACGTGAATAGCATCATAATGAGTTGTCCGCGGTGCCTGTCACAAGAAGCTTCGCGTAAGACACCCCAGTCCACAGGCTCACGGGTCATAAAACGCCCCTCTTCTATGGCTTCTAATACATATACATTAGAAGTCAATGAGGAAGGATTTTTGTGACTCGAGTGCCTGTGGCCCCGTTCTTCACAAACTGCAAACCAGCCAACCCCTTAAGACCCGAGCCCCTTCCCAATAACTACACATACTCAAAATCTTTTCCAGCGGGATACGGCGACGAATAGTCAGTCAGTTTTGGATTTTGTAAAAATCCAAAAATTTATTCTCGAAACCGACATGATACCTGGGAGTTGTGTAAGGTCGCCCTCTGGTGTGCGAAAACGGCAGCTGTACATAGCCTGACTGTCTCCATTCTCACGATCCCTGGATAGGTAGAAATGGTTCATTAATTTATGATGCAATACACCCAAAATATTCATCCTTGAAGCAGATATTATTTGGCCGGAACATCTCACTCACTGGATTGTGATGTTCATGTTGTTGCAGACACAGTCCTGCTGCCAGAACGCACCTCCTGGAGTCTGGATTTTCCCAACTTCGTACCAGAGTCCTTCGAATGCATCGAATGAGAACGAGGGATCGGCTGGTTCGTCGCGGCATATCTCATCAGCGGCTAAACTGCCGCCTACCAGAACTATAACAATCTGGAAATAAATCAAAACATAACGAGGAAATGTTATTTACAAATATATCCTCAATGCTTACACTTCAATCGTATATACCAGAACTAGAACAATCTGGAAATACATCAAAACATAACGAGGAAATGTTATTTACAAATATATCCTCAATGCTTATACTACAATCGTATATGTCAGGATGGCCGAGTGGTCTAAGGCGCCAGACTCAAGGGTAACCTTGCCTGCGAAACAGCGGGTTGAGCATTCTGGTCCACGAATGTGGGCGTGGGTTCAAATCCCACTTCTGACAAATATTTTTCTTCTAACTTGTTGATAGTTTCACAATGATCGCAGTAACATCATTAACACAGTGTTATTATTAACTACATGGAACTATTTGACCCTGAATGTTGCTATGAATACCCCGACTCGGGCTGAGGAAATAGAGAACGAAGCAATGCCAATACGGAATGTTGATTGTACTTTCACTAGAAGATTCATCGAAGTTGTGGAGATACCAAAGAAAATCCTCGAAAAATGTGTATTTATTAGCTCTATCGAACTAAGTACGGGAGTATGCACTCCCTCTTAGTTCTGGCGTCAAACGATAATTCCCGACATAAGTCAACGGAATTATCAAGAGTTCCGCTGCTTTACCTAGTTTTAGCTAATAAAATCAACTCACCAAACATTTATAGGAACAGAAGCTGAATTTCAGCAACAACAGTATCCTGTGAATTAGTATTTTGGCCTAAAACACACCAAACGGTAATATCTGAGCCCGACTTGGCAACATGGCGGCGAGGCGGCGGTAACTAACAAGCGGGAGGATACACCAATTGGAACATAGGCGAGACAGCTCACAAGACGCGGGTTCACAGGGACCATTTGTGGCACGAAGCTAAAAGCTAAAATGACCTTGTCTAACATGTAGAAAAGGCCATTAACATTCACTGTCGCACAAATATCACACCGAATCACGAAGAGAGCAACGAAAACCTGGGGAAAAGGCGACAGGAATTATCAGCAATAGTTTTTGCCTATGTTCTCACCGCCTTATTTACATCGGAAGTTTCTGGGGCTGTCTGGGATATCGTTCTCCGCGCTTGTATTTCGGAAGAAAATATCACCGGTAAACTTGGAAAGTTATCGAAAATATAGTTTTCCGCAGACGATAGGAATATGAAACATTATCTCGAACCGAATTAGATAATAACTTTCGACACTGATCGCCCGAAACTCGTCAGAACATGCATATTTCGTGAAAAAAGTGGCGAGTTCTGGGTTGATCGAATGCATCGACCAAAAAATTTAGCTCTATCTGTTGGACCGACAAGGTGATAAATAGAACCTGACGTTGGTCTTTTGGGCTAGTATTTATGTGTATAGGTTCCTTGACCAGCGCACTTAGACCTAATTCCATGCATCTAGCATGCTGCATAGGTACCCGCTTGCTATCCCCGCTCGGACGTTAGTTTACATATATATTGTCCTTCGCAAGTCGTAACCGTCGTGCGGAGATATCTATATTTCAAGTGTCTTCACCTTCTCATCAATGTCGTGTACTAACGTATCTATATTTTTCGAGAATTAAGATTATTATCTCTTGATCCGGTTTATTTTTATTATCCACTGTCTCATAATTATTCAGCAACTGTCACATAAACTTTGAGAATCACAACATATGCTCACTGCAACCCCGTCTTGCAAATATAACGTCACATTACGCAGTCTCAGTTTCTGACTGACGGATGGAGGGGGTGGGGAGGGCCGCGGTGCACTTAAGTGTATAGAGGTAGTATAGATGTGCGGTACACTTAAGTGTATAGAGGTAGTATAGATGTGCGGTACCCTTAAGTGTATAGAGGTAGTATAGATGTGCGGTACACTTAAGTGTATAGAGGTAGTATAAATGTGCGGTACACTTAAGTGTATAGAGGTAATATAGATGTGCCACGCGTCGGCCTCTTAGCTTGTCTTGTACGGCGGATTTTGTTGGGCTTCGTTCTTGTGTGCAGAGTTATGCTTTTTACCATTTTCACCTTGTACGACGGGTACGGGTTTTCGAGGTCCTGCGGCACACCCCTACTCAAGACAAGGCCAAGTGCCCCCAGCACAATGTGTAATGAATGTCCATCAGATTATGCATTAATCAAGGTTGAGTTTAAATCGCAAAAAAGGCACTTATAAAAAGAATTATTTATTTATTTTAAATTGCAAATTTTTTTAATGGAATCTTTTAATTCGAATGTAATATAGTGATACAGAGCCGTCGCCACCCAAACAGATATGAAAGTATCAGGGATCCTGTACTTTCAGATATAATTCACATTTCAGTACTCACCACAAGAGCGATCATTGTGTGTAGTATTCGTGGAGTTATCAGCAGGTGTGAGCAGGTAAGCAGCTGCACTACCTTATATAAGTCATCGAAAGCATGTGTATCCACGTGCTAACATAGAATGCGTTGAATAACACGGAGATAATTGATAAGTTAATTATATTCCAGCGAGGTGATGATAACCAGACAGCATGATATTCAGGGCAGGTCTATAACTCCAAAGCTAGCATAAGAATTAATGCAATTCTCTTCATAACACAACGAATTAAGCAGACCGTTTTGTTACTCAATCGACTGTCGTTATTAGTCAGGAGACATCGGGAAGAAAATGTTATAAAAACCTTGTTTAAATTTGCCACATACATACATACACACATACATACATACATGCATAGATACATGTTATGTATGTATGTATGTATGTATGTATATATGTATGTATGTATGTATGTATGTATGTATGTATGTATGTATGTATGTATGTATGTATATGTATGTATGTATGTATGTATGTATGTATGTATGTATGTATGTATGTATGTATGTATGTATGTATGTATGTATGTATGTATGTATGTATGTATGTATGTATGTATGTATGTATGTATGTATGTATGTATGTATGTATGTATGTATGTATGTATGTATGTACGATGCATTGTGAGTGCCGTTGCTCCATGTCAGCTTGTTCCGCTTCTTGCATAATGTTTGCTCCAGCCACACCCGCGAAAATAGATTGGCAGGTTAAGCGAGAGCGCTTCGGGGACACTACTTCGGTATCTTCCGTTCAACTGTTTCAGCGATGCTTACCGCTTATGTAACGTTACGCTCAAAGTATTCATAAAGTAGTCCCAGGCATTCTGGTTATGTTTTTAATTGTTCCTTTTAATGTGAGGCATAGTTTAGTTATTATACCTTCTATTTGGTGTTAAATCGCCAATTTCAAGATGTTTTTGTCATGATTAAGAGTCCCATGTTTTGATGTATGAATACAGTGATAACTGAACTATATTTTGGTGAAACACAAACAAGCAGAAACGAACGCATCAGTTGTGAACCTTTACGAACAATATAATCAAAGATATGCATATGAATACAGAGGTATCTGTTAAATCATTGTATATGTTGTGTTTATGTAACACCTGTCTGTCGCTTTACTTAAAATTCTTAAAGGCATTTAGTCATTAGAGTTATGTTGGATAAATGATGAGGTATAAGTGCCATTTTGTTGTGGTCTAGGTGCGTATGTGCTTGGGTTTAGGCAAAGATAATAGAATACAATAATCTTTGGTTTAGGTTAACTCAAGTTTGAACTTCTATTCTTCGACAACACATCTCAACATTTTCGACAACACAAGTTTAATCTCATAAATAGATTACACAAATAAACATAGTACGTAACACAAACAACATGCAATTGGTTCCAGATAATGCAGACGGTATGTTGAATATCACATAGATGAAATATCACAGACGAGCACACTTCAGTAGCACCTGTTACATTACAGCGATAGTAGTCTTTGATTAATCATCTTAATCGAATGTACAACAATTCATACTGCTGCGCCACAGCGAGTGATAAACTGCTTCAAAACCAGTTGTAGCAGATTTTCTTTCAAAGCACTAAGAAGAAGATCAAATGGGTTTATATGAATATGCTTATGGCACTAAACACTAAAATACACGAAAATATCAACATTCATGTTAAGAAATATATGAACAAGAAATTTTACTGTAGTCACATGATATCGCGAATAACCAAGTCACAGTGATGATGTTCATAGCAGCGAAACAGATGCAATTAACCTGGTTGAGGGGAAGGTGAAAATGATATATATAACAGGTGCTTACTACAGAGTATGCAAAAGTCGAGCACAAGCGATTAGATTGCCAAATACTTTCATACAAAAGTAAATACTATCTGGGTTCCTCCGATTTTGCTTCTCCCCACCCCCCCCCCCACCCCTGGATTATGACACCTGAGTGAATGTATTTCAAAGATAATAAAAATCATATATATCTCTCCCTCTCTCTTTTTATATATATATATATATATATATATATATATATATATATATATATATATATATATATATATATATATATATATATATATATATATATATATATATATATATATATATATATATATATACAATATGTTTATGCACTTATAGCTCGAGATCTTTGGCATCCAAGAAGCCATCATGGGAGCTCAAATGATCTTATGATAGGCACTACACAAGCAGTTATTATCGTCTTTCTAATCTTCATCACTGTCAATAACTATGCCATATTTGCGCTTTGCTTTCTCAAAAATATCCTCATCACTATCTGTGTCATCGTCCGTAAGCTGGAGCTCCTTTTCCGGCACGTCCGGTCTGGAGCTATCTTGGAGATAAGCAGGTCCGGATCGCTTGGATGTTATCTTCGTATCTTTCTTACCAGAAGAAGACCTTTGCTTTTTCTCTTTTTCATGGGGTGTGATTGATCTCTCTTTTTCTTTGATGATCCTATGAGGTCATCATCATCATCAACAATCTTTGGTTTTAATCCCGCCTTTTTCTTCTTCTTTGGTGAGCTTTCAGGTCGTTTATGATTGAGATCGTCCTCAGTTACTTTCTTTTTCTTTTTCTTGCCTTGAGTCGGACGGTCTGTATCGCTTGCAATGTCCCTGCTAACACTTTTTCTTCTGCTCTTTTCAGTTGTATTGTCCGACTTAGATTGTTGACTTTTTAATGTTGATTTGTCTCTGGACTTTTTCTCTGTTGGAGGTGGCGTTTGTATCCTTACCTTGCGCTGACCGGGTATTTGGGAGTCTTCCTTTTCGCGACTTGTAGATTTTACGGGTTCCTTCCGCGAGGCACTTGGATCTGAACCTTTCGGATCTTTAGATGACAGGTTTAATTTATTAGAATCGTCAGAAGTTCTGCCCTCATTCACTCTCGTTCCGTCTGGAACACTGCCTTTATTGTCGCCTTGTTCTCCAGTTACCGGTTTCTTCCCAATTCCGGAACTTCCACCAGGATCCAAACCTGAAGTCGTCCCTTTATTGGGCTCCCCATGACCCCCACTATCACCTATACCATCAGAGTCACCTTTACCTGTACGGGCACCTGATTCATTTGATTTCCCAGAATTCCCCTGACTTCCATGAGGCGATTGGTGTGTTTTATCATCAGTGCCCGTAACATCACCTTTGGATGGGCTGTCGGTTGTTGGTGATGTACTGTATGGTCCGGAAGATCCACCACCATGACCTTCAGGCTGATGCTGAGAGTCAGCCAGAGGTTGACCACCACCTGAATCCTCCCCGTCACCAGGTATTTGATGATTGCCCGAGTTTTGTCCATCATTAGAGGGCTGACCTGGATTGTCACCAGGTGTTTGACTTTGTCCTGGATTATCTCTTGACGTGGGATCTTCACCAGGAATGCCAGATGCCGTTTCACCTTGACCTATGTTATCATCGGCAGCTTGACCTTTGCCAGATTTGTCACCAGAGCCTTGTTTCTCATCTGCCTGGCTGCCCGAGGAACCCCCAGGATGGTCAGTACTTCTGTCACCACCAGACTGACTTGCAGGTGAGAGTTCATGTTCTGATGTATCATGTGGTCCCGAACTACCCTTGGTTTCGTCACCAGATTTCCCCGTATCATGGTGTGAATCAGATTCTTTGCGCTCAGGCGATGACTCATTACTGTCATTATCACCAGGCTGTCTAGGTGTCCGTTGATGGTCTCCGGCAGAACCACTGTCAGCATCCCTCGTTTGGTTAGCTGCTTTTGGAGGAGCTGCAGCCTGTGAGTTGTCTGAGGTTTCAGCATCAGAAGCATGTCGCGTGCCTGTTTGGTCCGAGTCATCCCCTCCACGGTGCACACTCTCTGTGCGGCCTCGTGTTCCTGTTCCAGTCGGTAGGGTAGACCCATTCTCACCACTAGAGGTCTCATGAGGGGTGCGATCTGGACCACTCGACGAGTCCCTGTCTTCGCCATGATTAGATAATAGTTTATCAGGTCCGTTGTCTTTACCAGATGCAGCATTATTTCCAATATCAGGGTTCGTGTCACTAGATCCTGTTGTAGAATTACCTTCCTTAGCTTTATTTGGATGAGTCGTCTTGCTATCACCAGACGTTTTGAGTACCTCATCACCAACCAAAAGGCCACCCACTCCAGGTCCTTTCCTCCATGAAGGTTCAGGTTTCCTTGGCTTCGATTGGAGAGGAACCATTTTGGTTGTCAAGCCACCATCGTCATTGGCATCAGGTTTCTTCCCATTACCAGTTTTAACTTGATTGCCTTTACTCTTGGCCTGATTTGGGTTTTGTGATTTTGACACTGAGGTAGATTTGTTAATAGACACTGGTTTGTTGTTCTTGGGTGCTTGGTTTCCATACAGTGACTGGGCAGCATTCATCGTACTCGTGACGGCCGGTTGCTGTTGCTTTGATTGTGAATTTGCGGGTTTTCGACCTGGTTGAGTCTTTGAGGTCTTCTTCTGACTAACATTTGGTTTTTGACCGACTGGCGAAGAAGCGTTGTATTTTCTCACTAGGTCACCAAGAGAATTATCTGGAGGTACAAATAGATATAATGATTTCAAATTGGTGTGATGTACGAAGTTTTTGTAAATATTATCTTATCATTATCACCATTACAATTATCATCATCAACATCATCATCATCATCATCATCACATTATTAAGGTTACCATGATCAGCATCAGTCATCATTATCATCTTAACTATAAGTATGATTGTGATTATCACTTCTATTATTTTGAGGAACATCAACAAAGCCCATGATACTGACAAGACACAGTGCATTACAAAATGACAACATGGTGTGTCCATGCCGCAAGATAGCTTGCAGTACTTGCTAACACTGAGCAGTCTGCATGATAAACTAACCTTCATCCTCTGAATCCGTCATATACATGCTATCATCGTCGTCATCATCCTGGTCTGACTCTAGCATTTTGGCCGCATCCCTCACCACGTCCTTTACTGCTCGCTTCTTACCACCGCCTGCAACCAGACGTGTGCTCGCTATATATGGTCATAAGTTGACACAAGTGAATCCCTACGAAAGGAATAAATTGACATCCTTTTTATGAAAACTATCTTACTGGCTACAGTTATCATATGGATACACGAATTTATAATCAGTTTGCACATGTTGTAAATAAAATAAACATTCTACATTTCTTAAAGAAAACGTTAAATAACATAATAAGCTGAATTTGATCCGATTCAGTGAGAGTCAGACCTTCGTTATTGTTCTCATCCAGCTGCACCGTATCGATTCCCTCCATCTTAGGCTCTTTGTGGTTCAGACCGTAGACGGAAATCTTGGGGTCCCTAAATATCTCTTTCCACCTAGCAGCATAGTTTGTGTTTGTATATGTAGATATATCCAAAATAATACTCAAGTCTCATGATATCAATCAGCATGACGAAAACTCACCTGTATACATTTTTCTTGTGCTTTTGTTTGACGCTGAACGTTTCCTTGGGTGGTTTATTAGGATTTCGCAACTTGGCCTGGTTTTGTGGACTGGAATTAAGATCTTCTGGCAACCCATACTCATGCCTGGTGTTCCATTCGTGCGCCAGGACGCGACTCGTCACATACTGAGTACGGAAGCGCTCCACTTGCTCCTCCTCGAACTTCTCTCTCAGTTTTTGGAGCTGTTTTTGTTGCTGTTCTTTATTCATAGTCTTGAATTCTATTTTCTTTGCGTACTCTGCATGCTGCTCTCGCCATTTCTCTACCTGTAGTTCCATCACCTTGTCGTAAAACTGACTTTCGCGTTTCTTCCTCAGCTTCTCGTTACCATAGACCTTCTTGATATGTTGGTAAGTCGAAGCCTCTCGCTTGTTGAGGACATATTCCTTACGGTGCCAGGGAGGAATACTGCGCTTGGAGTCTGTGTACGGATTAGGGGGTTTCTCTGCTTTAGCGGTCTTAACTCTGACGGCCGGGGTTCGAGGCTTCGTGGCTTCAGCGTCTGTCGTGTAGACAGTGATGGCGTCGTTGACAGTGTATTTAGCGTCCGGGTCCATGGTTTTCTGAGAGGTCAGTTGTGCCTGAGTTTTAGTTCGCTCCATTTTAGACTTGGTAGGTTCGCGTCGTATGAACGTTTTTGTCTTTTGTCTCGGGATCGGCGGCTTAAACTTCTTCCTCTCTGTTTTTTTATCACTTTCTAAATCGGTGTTTTGTTGAGTAATTTTTTGGGTGTCACCAACTGTCTTTTCCTTAGCAACAGGTTTCGGTCGGGGTCGAGGGTGCTCGCGAACCAGGGGCTTCTCTTCCGGTTCCTTCCTCTGGGGGCTCACGACTACTGGTCGAACGTTCGATTCCCTTTCCCTTGTTGGTTTCACCACAGTTTTATGCTTTTCAATTTTCTCAGGAATTTCCGGCGCAGTATTTGGAGTCGATTTCTTAGCATGGAAAGGATCGACGTCTTTCGGTTTACGTTCGGTTTCAGGTTTCGTTTCTTGGGGCTTGGACTTAGAGGGAGATTCACCCTCTCTGTAGCAAACGTGGATCGCATTGAAAACTTATAATTTGCTTATACTATTGTTTCTATTTGTTAATGATAAGTATTGAAAATCCTTAAAAAAGTCATTATATGGATAGGCGTGTTATTGCCGTACCGGGACACATGGGCGATTTCTGCTCTCGTCTCAGCCCACGAGGATGCGAATTTGGAATCTGCTTCTTTGACGGGACTCTTGCGAGGTGCGCCGGCTGGAGGTCGTCCTGGGGATCACAGACGAACAATATATCTTCTTGTATATTCTTCAATAATATCCACTAAAATGCTTTAAGTATGGAAAAAACCCCAAATAGTATATATTTATATATGTGTAAATTATATATATATATATATATATATATATATATATATATATATATATATATATATATATATATATATATATATATATATATATATATATATATATATATATATATGCATATATATATATATGTATATGTATATATATATATATATATATATATATATATATATATATATATATATATATATATATATATATATATATATATATATATATATATATATATATATATACATCTGTGTGTGTGTGTGTGTCAGCGTGTTTACATTACCTTGTGGCTTGCTCTGCCGTGGTTGGGTCGATCTCCTCAAGTCCCCATTGATGTGGATCACGTCACCCTGATCATAACTGCCTTTGACGAGTGTGTCGACTTTAGGTAGCGGGACAGGTGAGAGTTTACGAGGGGGTGCGGGTTTACGCCCTGGTGCTGACGTCACCTGCCGCTGAGGTTCTCCTTGTAAGGCTGTCATCACAGCATCATAACACGAGTATGACTACAAATGCCACAGATGGATCGAATGGAGAATCTTTCGCTTGGAATCTTTACCCATATTAAGAGATGCGAGCATCATAAATAATTACAACCAGATACCTTAAGTCAGATATCTAACTGAACTGAGCAGATATCATCGAATTAAGTCACTACCAATGTAGCTGCAATATAGGAGTGAATTCCCCCTATTCAGATATATACCGCTGCACCTTTAGGGTGTACCACTCCACCCCCATCCCACTCATCTAAGTAACTTCAATACACACCTTCTTTGCTTCCGCTGGCCGGTAGCGAACGCACTTGTTTCCTGCCTCTACCGTCTCGCTGTAGCACGTTGTACTTGTTGCCTTCCGGTTTATATATCGTCCAATTCTCAGACGCCACGAGAGCTTTATTGGGTCCAGTTGGGGGAAGACCGCCCTTCTCGATTGTAGCCCCCTGGTGGAGTTTGCGAATACTGCACAAGCAGCCAAAAAACAATACAGATTTAAGAAATCAAGGTAGGAAAGTGTATACGTTGAGTGGAAGTATTCTTCGGTAAATACTCGTGTCAACAGCGGGGACAGAAATCCTGACGGTAGTTAAAAGAGGCTGTTCAGCCCCTCGTCGGGGACACCGTGATCATTCGTTAGTACATTACTACGTTTAACGCAGACATAAATAATGCCATCTTTTAATTTGTGTGTGTGTATGGTGATGTGAAGGTATAAGATATCGTGTGTCGTCAATTACTGATTATCATCATGACATTCATTCTCGCGTCTACGTTGTTGTTGTTTTTAAGGAAGTTATACCAGTGGTTTATGGTCAAATCTTCTGCATTCATGTGCTCCAACCGGAAAAAAACATGCTTTTAAAATAAGACAATGCTCGGTATTTACCGTGGTTCCATGGCTGGCCAACCAAGCTCTTGAGCCGCGTTCGCGCGTGGCGCCCCCATTGCTACAGCGTAACAAAGATGGCGGAACAACAATGTGCTTTTAGGCGGCGATCTCCGGATTTAGCCAAACGCGTTTGCAAGGCGAGCTCCGATTGGCCAATCCGCAATGGCGGTTTTGATTCGCAGTTTTGCTGGGTTATTTGTCGCAAGACCCTTGAGCCAATGAGAGTTATGCCAGGCTCAAGGGAATGGGGGTCCTAGGCTAACCAGACGGTAATATACTAAGCAGATGAATGCGCGCGCGATAGCGATTCCTTTTCCAGACACGTGCGATCGAATCAAAATCGAATTCATCTGAGAGCTCGGAAAATCACGATTGCGCATGTGCACTAGTGAAAACGTTTGTTTTTTCATCTCACCTCACTATTCATTGTATCTAACACTATCCCGGGTTTATTATGCATTATAACTTTTGGAGCGACGGAGAAATATAATTGAAATATGTCTTTTAAGATATATCGATGTACAACATAGACGCGAATTAAACATAAGCTTCGTATATGGGCAGCGCCATTTTGTACACCGCGTGACCAATATTTTTGTCACACGGGGTAAATGTTCCATGCGGTTTAAATTAAACGGTTGATTGCGATAGGAATAATTAATGTCCAGACGACCGCGTGAAAGCGGATGTTTGGAATCGGTTCGTGCGTTCGCTTTGCATATGACTTTTGAGCCCTACGCAAGAAACCCGAGTTCAATGCGATCTATAGCGACCGTGTGGACAAATAAACAGATAAGCGACTGAAGTGCGCATTGCGTCCGTTCTAAAATGCTCGTCTGGACAGGGGCTTACAGAAAACCTATGGACAAATAAATGCCACAAATTCTTTAGGCGGTCTTTGTGTCATGGTAGACTATCGGGATCGGATCAAAGATAAATAAACAGTGCTTTACATAGGATATATCACAACATTATCAATTCCAACCTGACGTCATCATAGCCGTTCATATCCCATCGGGACGAGGGTATATTTCCAAATGTCGGAGTGTCTAGTTCCAGGCTTTGTATTTCTTGAACACAACCAACGGTGAATGGTCTGATCTGGCGACAATGACCTGGACCTAAATAGGCGTTCAAGCGGTTTGAAGCGGAATGAGAGCTGACATGTCCCGTGGCTTTCGAGCCGGATCACCGTAAGAGACATCTGATGACGTCATCAATGATACCCCGGTAGTAGGTCGATGATCCATGGTGGGGTCCACAATAGGTTAACTAACCGAGCATTGTCCTCTTGTGATAACTCTACTTCAGCAGCTTCCTGTGTCTATTAATGGATGCTAACGATGCTTCAACACGCCAGCGTTCCGATGAAGTTCCTCGCCTGAAGCCTTAACGGAAGCAGCATCGGTCGGGCTGTACGCTGTGCAAACACTGCAGGTTGCTAGCGGTAACGTGCATAAATGGCGAAATTCGAGATGGCAAGTAGGGTCGTAAAACACACGGACGTCGTCTCTCTAAGTCCGACGAAAACGGTACGCCCAGCAGCGAGAGCGTGCATAAATCGTGCAACCTCCTGACTTTGCTTGCTAGAGAATATTGACATAACATTGACACGCCATCAGCTCCGCATCTGCGCACATTAAACGCGCAGTTATTATGACCCCCTGGCGGAAGCCGCGACGGAAATAAGCCAGTTTAATTAAGAAATATTTCACAATATCACACTGTGTTTGCTGCCGTGAGATCGATATTGCAAGGTGACCTTATAGCAAGTCGTAATCCCATTTACTGCTGACGACAATAGGACGGGTAATCACTAGGTTTTTGTTTTTTGACGATTTAGATCTGAGTTGCTGGCGTTTGAGACACTGGATGAAGGATCCAAAGATGACCAAAATCCCTCAAATGATCTTCTAGAGTTAGCAGCTCATGATTCCGCTCCTGATTGGATGACATCGCGTCGCTCAGAGCTGTGGGGGGTCGTATTTCAGCCGCGTGATTAGCTTTGAGTGGAGACTGTATCGATATCAATCAAGCTCCACGTCAGGGTTTTGGCTTCAATTAAAGTCGTCAAGGCTCCCTATTTTTCGGTTTTGACATTGAATCCCTGTAAACGCTTGGTTAGCTGAGTTGACGATGAAGCTCAGCTGATTTGATTTGTTCGGCGTGTGTTTGGCTTGTTTTAGCATCACAACAGCTGTGTGGATTTTGGCTTTGGTTTCTGTGTCGATTTCACAAGCAGCAGTCGTCCGGATTTCACAGAGCTATCTAGTCCTGTATCCGGTCACAGATCTCTAGTCCTGTTGTCCGGATTTCACAGAGCTATCGAGTCCTGTTGTCCGGATTTCACAGAGCTATCTAGTCCTGTTGTCCGGATTTCACAGAGCTATCTAGTCCTGTTGTCCGGATTTCACAGAGCTATCTAGTCTTGTTGTTCTGATTTCACAGAGCTATCTAGTCCTGTTGTCCGGATTTCACAGATCTATCTAGTCCTGTTGTCCGGATTTCACAGAGCTATCTAGTCCTGTTGTTGTCTTGTTGTTCTGATTAGTCCTGTTGTCCGGATTTCACAGAGCTATCGAGTCTTGTTGTTCTGATTTCACAGAGCTATCTCTATAATCTATCGAGTCTTGTTTCACAGAGCTATCTAGTGGTTGTTCGGATTTCACAGAGCTATCTAGTCCTGTAGTTCGGATTTCACAGATCGAGTCTTGTTGTCTCTATCTAGTCCTGTTGTCCGGATTTCACAGAGCTATCTAGTCTTGTTGTCCGGATTTCACAGAGCTATCTAGTCCTGTTGTCCGGATTTCACAGATCTATCTAGTCCTGTTGTCCGGATTTCACAGATCTATCTAGTCCTGTTGTCCGGATTTCACAGAGCTATCGAGTCTTGTTGTTCTGATTTCACAGAGCTATCTAGTCCTGTTGTCCGGATTTCACAGATCTATCTAGTCCTGTTGTCCGGATTTCACAGATCTATCGAGTCTTGTTGTTCTGATTTCACAGAGCTATCTAGTCATTTCACAGATCTATCTAGTCCTGTTGTCCGGATTTCACAGAGCTATCGAGTCTTGTTGTTCTGATTTCACAGAGCTATCTAGTCCTGTTGTCCGGATTTCACAGATCTAGTCCTTTCAATTTCACAGATCTATCAAGTCCTGTTGTCCAGATACAGAGCTATTTGATTTCACAGAGCTATCAGTCCCCATTTCATAATCTATCTATCCTGTTGCTCTATTTGTCATGATTCACAAACCTCATTTCACAGAGCTATCTAGCCTGTTGTCCGGATTTCACAGAGCTATCACTGTGTCCGGATTTCACAGATCTATCTAGTCTGTCGATCCATTCGAGTCTTATCGATTTCAATATCTAGTCCTGTTGTCCGGATTTCACAGAGCTATCTATAATCCTCAATTTCACAGAGCTATCTAGTCCTGTTCAGCCATCAGTCGTAGTGTCCAGTCAAAACTTTTTGTAAAAAAATTCAACTTTTAAAACGACCCTAGTTTTTCTCCGCCAGTATTGACCCCATTGCGGAGTGATTCATGATTCACAAACCTAGCTATCGGGGGAAAAGTAAAACGGCGATAATTATCGAAAATAAAAGATTCTATTCTTTCACATATATCGATACCCTAGTTTTTCTATTGACATGGGAGTACGGAGAGGCGAGAGAAAAACTATTCTCACATTGGGCAGGAGGAGAGGCGAGAGAAAGTCTTGGAGAGTATTTAAAATGCGTCACAGCCGCCGGGTAACTACGAGTAATGCGGCGCGCTTTTTATTGCTACGTTCAACCTGTCGTCTGACACACGAAACGGAAATCAATTTTTCGCGGTAAAACTTTAAACGATATAAGCTTACACTCAACATTCAAACAGCTAATCGCGTGTTTTGCAACCAAGGAAATTGTATACGAAGTCATACGGTTGAAATGATGGCATGTTAAGTGACACAATGCAAACTTCTAGAGTTTTATCTCTGATTAAATACTAACTATAGTATGCTGGGTTCTCGTCCCCTAGTCAATATATTCAAGCATGTTTGTGCATGGGTGGATTTCCTGACTACAAGTAAACCTCGTTGAATCAGAGACTAGTCAATAGGGGATCCCAAACGATAAGCAATATGTTTTAATACTAGGTAATACTACAGCAGACAACAACCAATCAGCGAGCAGTATCCAGGCGCGGGAACGGCGAGGAGAAAGGCCAGCAGACGCTGCCTTCCGATTCGATACGCATCGGTTTATCAGTTTATGTGCAGGCTAGGATTCGCCTCTGTCCCACGTAAATCGCTTTGGGGCAACGAATTATCAACTCTTAAATGCAACAAAAATATTTTCTGTTGAGTTCAATCAGAAGATGTACATTTTGCTGTGGATATTTTTACTGTAAGCAAAAATGAGGCATTTATCGGAAAAAAATAGCTCCGCGGACGTTTCATGGCCGTCGAGCGTTTCTATAAATGGCGGCAGTCAGATGTGAAAACGAATTTGTTATCGAAAATCGACTGAAAAAAGCAACGGAGAGTTAGAAGCCGGGATTGGAATTGAAAAGTAAACACCGAGAGTGTTTGGAGAAGTTGTTCGTGGGAAAAAACAATGTTGATAATCCATCGCCGGGGTGGGGGAGGAGCCTGATATACCATTTGCTCCCAGATTTGTTGCCCTCTCCCAATTGGAGTAAACGGTTTTACGGGGGGGGGGGGGGGATATTGAAACAAAAGTGACTAGTGACAGCCAAATCATTTGGTAATATAACCTAAAATAACACTGTTAAAAAGAAACTCATCCCAGAAAACTTGGACAGCTGATGTTAAAAAAAAAAAATACTTGTGACTGCAGAGCCTTGGTAATATAACCTCAATAACTGCAGCGTATAAAGCGAAGAATGTTCATGATCAAAGACATCAAAATGCTGCCTTTGTGGGCAGTAAACATAGCTTTATTTCTAAGTAGCTGACGTGGTAATGCTAACTCTTAAGTGTTCGATATATCGAGAAATAGGTAACTTCAACTGACAAACCAATGGTTGACAGTCATTTGTATTTAGCGAAGCTCCGTCGCTAAGGGCTTACTTCCAAGCTTCCCCGATATGCTCCATTCAAGTTGACCATTCATGTCATGCGTCATAGGTCAAGGCCGGGACGAATCACTTCCGCTCCGTTACGCAGAGAGGTTATGTTAGCGTAGCGTCAAACATGTCTGCCATGGTGAGCGGCGGCCTTCAACAGAGCTGTCTTCAGAGGCACCTAACTACACCCTTTCTGGACAAGTGTTTCCAGACCATATATATGTGGTGAATACCTTTGTGGGTTCAAAACTTCACATCATGCGGTCAAATTTATAAATGGACAATCTAACTAAATATATATATATGTCCTACTATAGATCACGAGATGGGTGAATCTTATTGGTCTTGAATAAGCGTAAATTTTACATCACGTTAATAGGAAAACATACAATCAAATAACGAGGTTTGTACTGTGGTTCCGGCATTGGTTCTGCTTTGACAAACCAGTCACAAAATGTCACTTACAGCATACACAATTCGCTAAACACTGAAATTGCACATTGAGAAACTGAGCTGAGAAGAGATATAGTCGTCAAACACCCCGTAACCTTTTGGTGACCGGCCCCCTACTGAGGTCTCATCAAACCTGGTATGTTCATCTCTAGTGGCGCCCATTAACCTATGTTTTTATTGCGTCTGCGGGTCGTTATCAGGTTATTGTCGAGGGTAAGTACTCGCTTCTGAGCGTGGACATAGATCGAACGTTGGTTCCACCACAGGAATTTGCATTGGCCCGGCCACAGCTATCTTCTCTATACATACAGAAACTACGGTGGTTATTGTATGTATAGAAGATATCTGCGGCCGGGCTAATGCTAATCTCTGTGGGTTCAACATGGACAGGTCGTGCGAACTCGTTGGGCCGGTTGGTACGATAACAAAAAACGACAGCAATATAAGAAGTTCAAACTGCGAATAAACAAATTAGGACGAAGTGATACACCGTTTCATTGGTCAATTGAAAGCGCGACAGTGATTGGTCTACCGAGAAAAAACATTCCGAGAGATCTGACGTGGGTTGAAAATGCTGCATGTGCGCAGCCTCGTCGGATGTAGCCCCAACAAACCCCTCCAAACTGATTGAGTGAGGGTACGATAAAAGAGGTTGTCTTGTGAGGACGGTGTTGGGGGTTGCGGTGTATACCTTATTTACATCATCTGTTTCTGATATGGACAATTGAATGATCCACTTTCTAATCCTATTAAAAGTGAAATTCTTAAATTCCGCTCGGAACCTAAACAACCCTCGCTCGTACGACGTTTATCACACGTAGAACGGATTCTAGATGCTTGAAAGCTGTTATACGTCATGACAAACCTGTGATAGCTGGGGTGACTGGTCGAGAGGGGCTTATCAGAAACAGCTGGTAGGATGCCACGAGGTCGACGTCCCGGGACGAAGTGAGCTTGGACCGCGTTACGCGGGTCGACGAAGTCACTATAATGAGGGTCCATCGTCATTTTCTCTGTGACCTTAAAGGGAGATTATTGCAAACAACAATCCATTAGGTCTCTTGTTTTGAGTTGTACGTAAGCATTATTGACTGTTGGACGTATCCTGCTGAAGTCGTTTCATATAAATGCTCGATCTCGGCGTAACAACTTAAGCAGACGTCACATCCATTCCGTATAGGAGCGGTGCAGATATCTACTTCCTGTTTGATGAAATATACGCTATAAACTTGTTCACGTATCCGTCCTGTATCGTTAATAAACAAGCTTGCCGTAAAAAAACGGCGCATTCCGTCCTCGTGATGTTGTTATGGAAACATTCCTTATCTAACAATATTCTAAGAATATAACGCGTTATTTTCCCCTTCCTGATAATGTCTGTAAGCGAGGTTGGCACTCTTCCACCATCACTGTTCACTACTCCTTATACATCCAACTCACGTTTGAGGAGAAAACAACTTGTAGTTATGTACACTTTACTAGAGTCATACAGCGAACCACCCGCGTCGCATCCACTCACTGAATAAGTCGACGTCCAGAGTAAGTAATCCACGGATCCAACTCAGATGAAGTTTAATATACATTGAATAACTACCGAAGCAGAAGTTATGCAGGGAGCTGACAACCGATGCTTCCAGCTCACCTTGATAATCAATAGGTGTTTCGATGGGAACTCAACCGGCGATGGTCAATGCCACTCCAATACAAATATTCCGCGAGCCAAATGCGTTGTGGTAAAGCGATGCCGGTCAAATGGCCACCGTCACTCACTCTTCACCTCACAAAGGGCCGAGGCGCTGCTACCCTCAGGCAACGGCATCAGTGGATTAATTGAGGGGAGAATTCCCGGCCGTTACAGACCGATAAAGCGCTTGGTAATACACGAACGATACGACGAAACAATTCACAGGATCGGATTGTTCCAGTTCCTTTTCCCGAGTCCTCAGCCTTTCGCCGGGTATTTACAAAGAATCAGCCCTGCCTGACGTCTGGTATATATGTATACCACCGTCGGACCGGAATTATATGTTTATGAAAAGGGAGAAGTGGTGGGGGGCGGGGGTAGAAGGAACACAACATTAGAATGTAAAATAAACCTCTCTCCAACCGTTACCAATATAATCCTTCATCTAACAACAATTCCCCACAGGGAATCTGTTGACTTAACGGCAATTTGTTTCAAACAGCCATAACATCGTTCAGTGAGCCATACTCATAAAAAGCAACAATCTTCCGCTACGTTTGTCACCTTAATCACGAATGTTACGATCGGTTTTTTTCAAATCTGTTATTAAAGGCATCGTTAAAATAGGCTCATGCCCGTATGACGAGTCCGCGCGTTGCCAGGGACGACCAAAGCGTCTTCGACCACGAGGACGATCATTGTTTATGACAGACCAAGGAGAAGAACAAGTTGATGGGCCCATAATCGTTCTGTAGTGTTCCCCTTGAGGTTTATAAGAACATCATCAATATTGGCAAAACACAACCAATGTGGAAAAAAATGGTTTAACACAAATGGAAAAAATTATGTTACGAAACTATAATTTGTGAGTGGATTTCTCTCGTAATGAGATACAGCACATAAGAAGTTTACATATTGCGGTATTTTTAAGCGAGATTGTATCTAACCATCCCTCCGACCTCCGCTACCCGCTCATTCGACACCCCGCTATACCCGGACAACAATGACAAGAGAGCTGTAACTCAATGTTTGCATGGACCGAGAGGCCGGAGAGGTAAACAGGGTGTTATTCTTAGACTGCGCTACACCACTTTCATGCACAAATTTCGTCGAAACGGTGATATATTTATCATGTTAGCAATCTGAACCAATACTGGTGATGCTGTTCCCCTGGATATAAGTTAAACTTGATATTTTTAATACACACTCATACACACACACACACATATATACATATATACATGTATACATATATACATATATATATATATATATATATATATATATATATATATATATATATATATATATATATATATATATATATATATATATATATATATATATATATATATCAGCGCTAGAAATTCACCCAGAATGTTTGGTGGCCAAACAGCTAACGTTTGGGCCATCATTTATTGAAATTTAGTGGCCCAAAATACTGTTTAGTCGCCCAAACCTCATAAGTGATCGAATTGTTGGAATTATATATACGGCAGTAAAAATTATGAAAATTCGCCGTACGCCAACTCCGATGGTGAATAAAATCCATCTGCCTTGGCAATTTACACCGGGCCAAACCAAAACAGTTTATGCAAAGTGTTTTTATGAATGATATTTCTACCATGACAAATGAACATCATTTATAACAAAATTTCCTAGGCCGTATGTTTAGCTTGCAGTCACCTGGACTCAGTGAAACGCCACATATTGAGACGCAATGACATAATTGCTTTTTTCGTATTGTTTGACTCATCAACAATATATATATATATATATATATATATATATATATATATATATATATATATATATATATATATATATATATATATATATATATATATATATATATATATATATGCATATATATATATATATATATATCGACCTTGGCCCCTTTGGGAATTCATGGAGTGCTATCAATCTTATCCCGGTTTATAAAATTAACACTTGACATTCAATCATTCATGGCGTTATATTGTCGACCACTGTTATCGAAATCCTAATTAAGTAGGTACAGTAAATATAATCCATGGCTATTAATTCTAGCAGATGTATTTCTTTGGGTGGAATGCGGTCTCGAGGGGCTTGTAGTGAGAATTCTATTATGAATTGTCTCGTATTCGAGCCAACCTGTGCACGAGTACATTATGATGAAAATAAAACCAGCATTCCTTCCCCGTCAATCAATTCCTTACAAACCTGTCCCCATGTGGTTGAACCTCGTTGTCGATGTCATATCCTCCGTTACACGAGGCTGTTCTTACATTCCATGACCCATTACTAATTGGACGACCTCCGCGGTGACCTTGACCGTATGCACTGGACACCATCAGCCTGTTGGCGTCATTTCGGAAACTTTGGACGAAGTGTTGATACAGCGGATGCTGCATCAACGTCTGGGCGTCCGGCGGTAATTTGATGGTCTTAGCGGAAGCGGAAGCTGGCGTCGTGATGGTGGATCGCGTGGACGATGACGAGATGGCCGACGGTAAGTGACGGTTTTCTGGGCCAGGCGCCATGATGTTGCCCAATTGTCGTAATTATAGTATTCCTTTACAGTATTCACAGGGCATTGAGCGAAACAACGCATCCATAATGATCTCACTTCCACCAATATGTCCATATAACTCCTTTTGGGTGAAAACGGAACTGTCATATGCGAATCCTCACAAGACAAAGAGTCATATGTACTGGGTTGGAATAGCGTCAAAGAAACAGAAGCTGTTATAACTGGGAGCGACAAAATCCGACCGGAGATCACCGTAATAGGCCCATCTCGTCCAAAACAGGATTGCTAATGCTACCTGTTACAAGAGTGACCACGCTACTGACCGCGGATTATCTAAGGACGGCTATGGGGAATAAGAGGAGACACTCTTAGGGCAGATTATGAATCATAAGTACCTTACAAAGACCGATGATTGCTTGGTGACCGCGCCCTATGGTTCCTGACAACCTGTAGGGGATTACTCAGTGTAGTGAGGACTCTTCATGGAATTCAAGGCGCGAAAAGTCAGATGGTCAGAGTCCATACAGGTGTTGATGAAATATAACTGATCGCTGCTGTGTTATTGACCGTATAGGAAGTGGGGGCTATAATTGTAACTTAGTCAATTTGTTGGAATAAGCAGGGTTCTGTGGCTCTTCACGAGAACAAGTGGGGTTTTCTCCGTGATGGGACAGACCACTGAAGGACCTGGTTCACAGGGTCAGTACATACTGACCACTGCTACGTCCATTGGTCAAAACAAGAAGCTTAACAGCGACATATCGACGCTCTGTTTCGTGCGCAACATCAGCTTCACACCCAAAAATGCCCATACCATTGTCATGATTTGGAATAGCTAAGTATAACCTTGACGTCACCGAACCCAGAGCAGCTCTTGAACAATGTTAGTGAAAGTTGAATATGAGAACAGCGCGATTTGCGGTGGCAGCAATATATTCACAGGTCGATTCAGTTAGTGTCAATGTTATTCATAAGTATCAACGGCACTGGTCAACAGCCCCCCCCCCCCCACCACCCCACTCCCCCCCCCCCCCCACCCCACCCTCACGCTATGGGCAAGTATGAAATTCCAATCGCTTATTAATATCGGAATGGTCAAAGCAAGCCCAGAATCTTAGTTTTTAGTTCTATGTCGTTTCCTTTTGATGCACTTGCCTCTCATCTTGCCTCTCACCATCTTCAATTAGTTCCGGTAGATATGATGACGTCACAAGCTTCAGTTGAGAACAAACTTCTATCCTGGTTCGCAGACGAGGTTCATCACGCCAAGGTTGAAGGGCAGGGAAGTAGGTGAAGGGACGGTCAGCTGTCGACGGGCGTCTATCGAGATCATCAGCGGAGATTTCGAACTTAGGAAGAATCGAAAAGCTATCTCCTCCAGACGCATGGTGCGGAGGTTTTTTACCCACAAACCATCCCGTTGTCAAGTGGAAGAAGTTGTCATGGTAATCATCATCGATTTCATCCAGAACAGCTCGAACTATGGGGCTTGAGATGTGGAGCGTGGGTTCGTGACGTGGACGGTGGCGTCTTCTCAGAGACCTTCTTCTCAACTTGCGTTCAGATAATTTCGGGATGATTGTTCCGGCGGATGTATTCCTAGGATCCATTCTCCATCTCTCATTGGATCCGTCATCAGAAAGACGAGTTTGAGATTCAGCAAACATCTTCGTTGAAGTTTAAATGACACTTGACGATGCCATCGTGATTGGATGGTGACTCGTACTGCGTTTGGTTCCGACTGTGACAAATATGTTAGGTAGAGGAAGGAGAGGAGGACTCATTGGGGGGGGGGGGGGGGAGGTGGGTGGTGGTGATGTAACGGGCGAAGATAAAGTCACAATAATCATACTTAATGAGCCCCATTGGGGGAGGGCTTGACTTGGTGACAGCCGTAGAATGCCATTACCAAAATAATCCCTCTCTCTTCTATAGCGCTATTTGTGAAGTGACTTGATTGAGGTCGACATAGTGTATCTCTATCAGTCCATGGCGACGTCATTTAGCACAACAACCACAGAACATCCTCTACGCGCCGATATATTTCTCAGCCGCTGCGAAGGATGACATTTGTCGATGTCGTTATTCGCTGGGGGTGGAGAGGGAGGGGGTTGATTATAATATCTCAAAAATGGACAATTATGCACCCTTGTCTTTTCTTAAATTGGGACAGTTTGTGAAAGCTTATTCTAATAAGTCTATAAAGCGAAAACATGTACGCCATCAGATCACAAGCATGAGGTCTCGTCAAGTCACGTGGATGACCGATGCAGGAATAGGCGGAGAATGAAGTTAGAAAACGTCGGTCATAAGGAGACTGAGGCTATTGAATAAACGAATGAATAAATGAAAGAAATCCACGATGATCTGCGTCACCGCGTCCATAATCCTGCCCATGCAAATCTAACCCGATATCCTCTCTGTGTCGAGCTCACCGTAACGTCCGCTGCGCCTACTCCTGAATTGCGCGTTATGAAGCACCATAGTATACGTCCTCGGCTTTGTTACATCAGGATTATGGCGGGGTAATGCTAGCAATCTGAAGCTTGCATCATCCTCGTTGTTGACATGCAGTTTTTTCCACGATCTTTGTACAGAGCGCTGAGAATATTTTATGGACTCTCCGTGAGTGTGTGTCAATGAAGCATTGTTGACAGCCGGAGCTGTAGTTAGCCGTGTCGCTGAATGAGCCTTTGGTATGTGTGTGTGTGTCAATGAAGCATTGTTGACAGCCGGAGCTGTAGTAAGCCGTGTCGCTGAATGAGTCTTTGGTGTGTGTGTGTCAATGAAGCATTGTTGACAGCCGGAGCTGTAGTAAGCCGTGTCGCTGAATGAGCCTTTGGTGTGTGTGTTAATGAGGCATTGTTGACAGCCGGAGCTGTAGTAAGCCGTGTCGCTGAATGAGTCTTTGGCGTGTGTGTGTAAATGAGGCATTGTTGACAGCCGGAGCTGTAGTAAGCCGAGTCGCTGAGTGAGTCTTTGGTGTGTGTGTGTCAATGAAGCATTGTTGACAGCCGGAGCTGTAGTAAGCCGTGTCGCTGAGTGAGTCTTCGGCGTGTGTGTGTAAATGAGGCATTGTTGACAGCCGGAACTGTAGTAAGCCGTGTCGCTGAATGAGCCGTTGGTGTGTGTGTGTGTGTGTGTGTCAATGAAGCATTGTTGACAGCCGGAGCTGTAGTAAGCCGTGTCGCTGAGTGAGTCTTTGGCGTGTGTGTGTAAATGAGGCATTGTTGACAGCCGGAGCTGTAGTAAGCCGAGTCGCTTAGTGAGTCTTTGGTGTGTGTGTGTCAATGAAGCATTGTTGACAGCCGGAGCTGTAGTAAGCCGTGTCGCTGAGTGAGTCTTTGGTGTGTGTGTGTCAATGAGGCATTGTTGACAGCCGCAGCTGTAGTAAGCCGTGTCGCTGAATGAGTCTTTGGTGTGTTTCATAGAAGCATTGTTGACAGCCGGAGCTGTAGTAAGCCGTGTCGCTGAATGAGTCTTTGGCGTGTGTGTGTAAATGAGGCATTGTTGACAGCTGGAGCTGTAGTAAGCTGTGTCGCTGAATGAGTCTTTGGTGTGTGTTTCATAGAAGCATTGTTGACAACCGGAGCTGTAGTAAGCCGTGTCGCTGAGTGAGTCTTTGGTGTGTGTGTGTCAATGAGGCATTGTTGACAGTCGGAGCTGTAGTAAGCCGTAATGCTAACATAACATCTCTGCAATAGTTCACGGAGCGCATGCGATTTGACCCGGTTGTAACCTCTGACCGGGCGATAACAAGCAGCGCGCGTCAAACATAAACAAACAAGAATGGTCAACATGAATGGAGCTTATCGGGGAAGCTCGGAAGTAAGCTGTGTTTTACTGTCCACAAAGGCCGCATTTTGATGTCTTTGATTATGAACTTTCTTTACTTTATACGCTGCAGTTATTTCGGTTATATAACCAAGGCCCTGCAGTCACAAGTATTAAATTTGGGCAAATCTTATTCTAACATTAGCAGTCCAAGTTTTTTTGGTTGTGTGTCTTTTTATTTTTTCCATAAAACATGTGAACTCCCATCGGAGGGCTGGGGGGGGGGGGGCAGCAAATCTGGGAGCAAATGGTATATCAGGCTTTTCCCATACCCCGTTGGTAGATAAGTTTCCAAAGAACAACTTCTCCAAACACTCTCGCTGCTTGTCTGTCATTTCCAATCCCGGCGTGTAACTTTCTATTGCTTTTTTCAGTCGATTTTCGTTAACAAATTCGTCTTCACATCCGACTGCCGCCATTTTTAGAAACGCTTGACGGCCATGAAACGTCCGCGGAACTACTACTTTTTTTCGATAAATGCCTCATAATGGGCCTATAAAAGGTTTTCCATAACAAAATGATTATTATTATTCTAATCACACACAACAACAAAATGTTTTTTTTGTAATATTTAACAGATGACATTCCGTAATAATATTTCGTCGCGTAATGGCCCGAATTTGGCCCAAAGCGATCAGAGTATTGCAGAGGCGAATCCCAGCCTGCGCAGAAGCCGATGCGCAGCTGGCAAAACATGACACAACAGTCAGACCAGCAGTATGTCTGCTTTACTCTCTGCTGGTCACAGCCGATGTCCCACCAGAGAAGAGTAGCCTAGCTCCGCCTTTAGGCACCTATACAAGCCGCTTAAGAAAATAAGAGTAATAAATGCAAACGAGGCTTATACCGATCATCTTACCCAGGGACGTCATGGGGTGTTGGTTTTGTTAATTGACTGTTACCAGTTACAATAACGCTGTTATTGACCAGTTTGTCCATTCGCGGCTCTTACGGTGCACCTACAAAGCTGTGTTTGGAAACAGGGTGGGGTCACCAGCAACAATATCACATTAACACTTCACCACTGCCTCAAAACTCGGGGACCTCCCAACAGCGTAATGGCTCCAACTGAGTGACCGGTAGGAACGCTTGAACTAACAATCGAACAATGGTTGCTGTGACTGATGATTGTAACGATGCCATGACAACAGTACCAGCGGTGTTAGGGTGAAAGTGAAGCGACGCTGATCGACAGATTAATCTACGCCACCGCGTGCAGTTGGTGACCGGTCATCAACAAAACCACCATGGTCTGGCTCCAGCTATTGTCCACACGTGGCCTCATCACCAAAACCACCATGGTCTGGCTCCAGCTATTGTCTACACGTGGCCTCATCACCAAAACCACCATGGTCTAGCTCCAGTTATTGTCCACACGTGGCCTCATCACCAAAACCACCATGGTCTAGCTCCAGCTATTGTCTACACGTGGCCTCATCACAATAACCACCACGTGATCACAAAAACCGTTAGACGAATAAGTCGCGATCAGTGGAATTATAATATAAACGGATGTATATAACGAATTCTATACCCAATCAAAAAGATGACAATCTGATGACACTTGCTTTTGCTCGCCAGATAGTCATCACCTCTAAGCCAGTAAATGCCAAACTGCTCACGAGTGTACAACATCTGATTAAATAACAGTCACATGAGATGTGAGAGTGCGAGTCACTGGTTATGACGTTACGTCTGAGGAGCACTTCTAACAAACGGACAATCAACATATGACGTTATGATGTCATAAAATGACGTTATGATACCACGATTGGCCATATTTGGCGGCGTGTGAACCGTGACACCGCCTCTCCCGAAGTGACATACTGCATTAGGGTTCATGGTACATGGGTTAGGGACGAATGCAGTGAGGTTATCGGGCAGGTGGGAAACACAACCTTTCCTTTTGAACCTATATTACAGATATATTACCTATTCTTATTGCCTACCTACCCGCCTACCTAACCGCCTGCCTACCTGCTTGCCTACCCGCCTGCCTTACCGCCTGCCTTACCGTCTGCCTACCTGCTTGCCTATCCGCCTAACTACCTGCCTAACTACCTACCTGACTACCCGCAGGTCTACCCACTTACCTACACGTTTACCTCCCAGCCTGCCTACCCGACTGACTACCCGCCTACCTACCCGCCTGTCTACCTGCCTGTCCACAGACACTCGAATTCGGACATAATGATTTCCCTACTTTAATGATGTCCAAACTCGAGTCCCTGTCTGTCTACTGTCCGTCTATTTGCCTGACGGTATGCCTGCCTGTCTGTCTACTGTCTGTCTATTTACCTGACGATATGCCTTGCTATCTGTCTACGGTATGCCGGTGCCTATCTGTCTACTGTCTGTCTATTTGCCTGACGGTATGCCTGACTGTATGCCTGTCTATTTGTCTACTGTCTACACATTTGCCTGACGGTATGCCTGTCTGTCTCTGTCTACTTGTCTGTATGCCTGTCTGTCTACTGCCTGATGGTATGCCTGTCTGTCTACTGTCTGTCTATTTGCCTGACGGCATGCCTGTCTGTCTACTGTCTACACATTTGCCTGATGGTATGCCTGTCTGTCTACTGTCTACACATTTGCCTGACTGTATGCCTGTCTGTCTACTGTCTACACATTTGTCTGCCTGATGGTATGCCTGTCTGTCTACTGTCTACACATTTGTCTATGCCTGTCTGTCTACTTTGCCTGACGGTATGCCTGTCTGTCTACTGTCTACACATTTGCCTGATGGTATGCCTGTCTGTCTACTGTCTACACATTTGCCTGATGGTATGCCTGTCTGTCTACTGTCTGTCTATTTGCCTGACGGTATGGCCTGTCTGCCTGACGGTATGCCTGTCTGTCTGTCTGTCTGTCTGTCTACTGTCTACACATTTGCCTGACGGTATGCCTGTCTGTCTACTGTCTACACATTTCTGTCCTGATGGCCTATGGTATGCCTGTCTGTCTGTCTACTGTATGTCTGTATTTGCCCTGATGGTGTGCCGGTATGGCTATGCCTGTCTGTCTGTCTGTCTGGCTGTCTGTCTACTGTCTGTCTATTTGCCTGACGGTATGTCTACACATTTTCCTGATGGTATGCCTGTCTGTCTACTGTATGTCTATTTGCCTGACGGTATGGCTGTCTGTCTGTCTACTGTCTGTCTATTTGCCTGACGGTATGGCTGTCTGTCTACTGTCTGTCTATTTGCCTGACGGTATGCCTATTTGTCTACTGTCTGTCTATTTGACTGATGGTATGCCTGTCTGTCTACTGTCTACACATTTGCCTGATGGTATGCCTGTCTGTCTACTGTCTGTCTATTTGCCTGACGGTATGCCTGTCTGTCTACTGTCTGTCTATTTGCCTGACGCTATACCTGTCTGTTACAGTGTTTTGCTGTTAGATCTCAATATGCCTGCCTGGCTATCTATCTACGTCTGCGTCCTGATATAGGTTGACGGCCTTGGCGACGACCTTACAACGGCCCATAGCCTGAGGCCTTCCAAAGAGAAGCTGCCAATAAGTAAACCTTGATCGACTTATAATCTATGTTTACTTTGTGGATATCATTTAACATAATCTCAAATGACCACTTGGCATGTTTCTTAATGGAATGTTGTGTCAAAAAACATGCCTTTCGGGTACGAATATGGCCGCAGCGATCAGCAGATTTGGTTCGCGCTAAAAATAAAAATTAGGGAGGCTTGGCGCTTGACAACATGGTCACCAGGTGGACATTACCTAATGGACTAGCACACATATTGCTCCAGTAAAATCAGTGCCAAATTAAATTGACCTTATATAAGATACAGACATTACAACTCCACTGGAGAAGGCGAGAAGTTACAAAACTAAAGTTTATGGTGGCAATTCATCTGCGAATCCTAGTGATAAAACCATACTCGGACACAAAGAAACACAAAATGATGATCCGCAGTCATATACTGTATTCCTACGCAGTGATCCAAGGTTGATGGATGTAAAATCATAAAACAACTCCCGCTTACTGTAAATATTAAAATAACTCCCGCTTACTGTAAATATTAAAAACAACTCCCGCTCACTGTAAATATTAAAAACAACTCCCGCTTACTGTAAATATTAAAAACAACTCCCGCTTACTGTAAATATTAAAAACAACTCCCGCTTACTGTAAATCATAATCGAGAATCACACACGATAAAAATGTCATATACCTTACTAGATGAGGTCAAGGAGTATAAGACATACCCACATACACCGCACTGTACCCACATACATCTCACTGTACCCACATACACCGCACTGTACCCACATACATCTCACTGTACCCAAATACACCGCACTGTACCCACATACATCTCACTGTACCCACATACACCGCACTGTACCCACATACACCGCACTGTACCCACATACATCTCACTGTACCCACATACACCGCACTGTACCCACATACATCTCACTGTACTCACATACACCGCACTGTACCCACATACATCTCACTGTACCCACATACACCGCACTGTACCCACATACATCTCACTGTACCCAAATACACCGCACTGTACCCACATACACCGCACTGTACCCACATACACCGCACTGTACCCACATACACCGCACTGTACCCACATACATCGCACTGTACCCACATACACCGCACTGTACCCACATACATCTCACTGTACCCACATACACCGCACTGTACCCACATACACCGCACTGTACCCACAAACACCTCACTGTATCCACATACAACTCACTGTACCCACATACACCGCACTGTACCCACATACACCTCACTGTACCCACATACAACTCACTGTACCCACATACACCCCACTACACTTACATACAACTCATCATACCTACGTACACTCACTATACCTACGTACACCCCACTATATCTACATACATCCCACTATACCAACGTACACCCGTCTATACCAACACACACCCCTCAGCAAGCTCCCCCTGTTTCGCTGAATCTGGGGAGCTGGGGTTGTACTCATTACCACAGCCGGGCCTCTTGTTTAGTAAGCACGTCAATGTACTGCGGAGTACACCATACGATAACATGAGTTATGGGTTTAATTCTTTCTCTCACACTATTTCAAAGTATTATCATTTGCACTCGACAGACGACAAGGATTTGCAATGGCTGAATATGCTGTTAGCGATGGGCATCTGGTCAGAGGGCGACCTGGATACTACATCATTTAACCTCCTCAGTGCCCTTCAGTAGGCGACCTGGATACTATATTATTTACCCTCCTTAGTCCCCTTCAGTGGGCGACCTGGATACTATATCATTTATCCTCCTTAGTACCCTTCAGTAGGCGACCTGGATACTATGTCATTTACCCTCCTTAGTGCCCTTCAGTAGGCGACCTGGATACTATATCATTTACCCTCCTTAGTGCCCTTCGGTGGGCGATACCTGGACCTGGATACTATACTATCATTTACCCTCCTTAGTGCCCTTCAGTAGGCGACCTGGATACTACATCATTTACCCTCCTTAGTCCCCTTCAGTGGGCGACCTGGATACTATATCATTTACCCTCCTTAGTGCCCTTCAGTGGGCGACCTGGATACTATATCATTTACCCTCCTTAGTGCCCTTCAGTAGGCGACCTGGATACTACATCATTTACCCTCCTTAGTGCCCTTCAGTAGGCGACCTGGATACTATATATTTATTTACCCTCCTTACTGCCCTTCAGTGGGCGACCTGGATACTATATCATTTACCCTCCTCAGTCCCCTTCAGTAGGCGACCTGGATACTACATCATTTACCCTCCTTAGTGCCCTTCAGTAGGCGACCTGGATACTACATCATTTACCCTCCTTAGTTCCATTCTCATAATACGCAATTAAGAAACTTACCGCTTGTCGAGTTTGGCGGAATCCAAGCGGTACTCCCTGTTCACCAAGAACTTAGCCCGGTTGTCCAATGTGGGCAGTTTCTCAGCGTGTTTGACCATCGTCATGGCTAGGTGGATAACCTGGTCGTCGCGTATGTTGCGTGTAACAGAACGCGACAGCGTCAGAGCCTGACTTCTAAAACAATATATCCTTTGTCATCAAATGTACATATCTCTGAGCATATCCTTGAGACGTTTCGCGCCCGTTCATTCTGTCCGCTCAAGACCCCGCGTCTTCGTACACCATGATGACGAGAGGCGTTTGAGGCCAAGACATAATTGTGTCATTGAGAAACGTTTAATCCACGCGACCTGATCGCTCACAACAGTTTGGTTAAGGCGCGCTATCCCGGCAATACAGTCAGCTTCGACCGTCCGTCGTTGCTTACCGCCACACGCAGGTGGGTATTAAGACGTTCGTTAATCCCATAATCAGATCGACTGTTCCTTAATAGGCAACACGAAATACTGATTATAGTTCTTCAACTCTCCCATGGACTATAGAAATACAGACCGAATTCTCTCACTCTAAATGCATAAATTATGTGAACCATGCCAGGTATTTTGACAACAGGTAGACGCGTCGAGATGGTCACCGCTACGACCACGTGACAACAATCACCCCCTTAGCAGCTGAACAGCGCCTAGTCCATTTATCAGCTCGACTGGGGGTGGCTCCACACAGCGGCTATTAAGAGTTATTGAACTCAGTGATCTAACTGTTTGGCACGTTTAGTTTCACTTAGCTACGGGGAACAGAGAGGGGCGCTACTATTGGCACGGCCACCATTCCTATCCGCTTAGCTACTTTCACGCTGGCCCAATCATTACCGAATGCGCCCAAGCCTTTGGTGGGATTCTCCGACACTTTATCGGAGTCATTGGATGAGAGACGTAGCCTTTTTTATAGGCTTATTGACACAGAATCCACACGACGTCCACTGTATGGGGTAACACAACTTGAGGCCCCTGACGTCGATTGTATAGGGTAATACAGCCGTGACGAATGTGGACTGTTTGGTTAACGCAACGCTTGAACGCAGTTGCAAAATTCAATATGGCTCTCAGCCACATTGGTGCGACGTCCATTATTTAATACGCATACCACCTTAGGTTTTGAAATTAAGGGTAAATTCTGGAAACTTTTAATAAGGGAGAGCGACTGATTACCATCCGAGTCATGTAAGGTAACACCTCCACGGTAGGTCGGCAGCACAAAGACCAACAGATCGAACAGATCAAATCTCAAACAAATATTTGTTCGAGATCAAGAAGGGATATCTTTCACTATGATTGATTTACTTGGATATCCATTATAGCAATATATATATCAGCATGAACAATAACAATACCACAATATGAGCTAGAAATATGCCGTGCCACTTGAAACAAGAAGGCTAATGGAACCAGCGAGGAAATTAGCCTTGTATGAAGGTCGGTTCTTATCTGTATTCGGTTAAATAAAAATTCCACTGCCCTTCAAGAGGAGCGACAAATACACATGGGTAAACTCTTTAAAGCACATTTACAGGACTATGTTCATTATAGACAGCGATCTCCTTGCGCATCGGCTTCTGCGCAGGCTAGGATGTTATGGTAGCAGAGGGTCAAACATGTCTGCCATGGAAAGTGTATAGACAGGTGACCGTTAACGGCACAGGAAGTGTTCATTATAGACAGGTGACCGTTAACGGCACAGGGAGTGTTCATTATAGACAGGTGACCGTTAACGGCACAGGGAGTGTTCATTATAGACAGGTGACCGTTAACGTCTACACCAGCCACACACCCACCACCTCGTCTACACCAGCCACACACCCATCGCCTCGTCTACACCGGCCACACACCCACCACCTCGTCTACACCAGCCACACACCCACCACCTCGTCTACACCGACCACACACCCACCACCTCGTCTACACTGGCCACACACCCACCGCCTCGTCTACACTGGCCACACACCCACCGCCTCGTCTACATCGGCCACACACCCACCGCCTCGTCTACATCGGCCACACAACCACCACCTCGTCTACATCGGGCACACAACCACCGCCTCGTCTACATCGGGCACACAACCACCGCCTCGTCTACACCAGCCACACACCCACCACCTCGTCTACACCGGCCACACAACCACCGCCTCGTCTACACCGGGCACACACCCACCGCCTCATCACGCACGTTTTACTCGACACCTCTCTCGCCAACACGTGCATCGTCACGTAGGATTGAGTCTATGGAGCACGTGGTTATAGCTGGTAAACCCCGGATGTCAACCACGTGTCTTCGCCGGCAAATCCTGGTATGTGACCACGTGACTTGAATATCAGTCTCTACACACCCTACACCTACACACAGGTCACTATAAGTACACACACCTCACTATACCTATACGTACCTAACACCGTACCTACATACACCCCTACATACACGCCTCACTCTTACTGCACACATACAACACATACACCTACTTAAACAGGTGTATGCTGATCGATATTCCACCCCAAGACAGAACCGTCCATGAAGATGTAATTTTCGGCAACACCATCGCTATTTTATCGATATCGGCGCCTTGAACACAAGCTTCGAACTTAGTATGCAAAAATATACAAACGTAACTACATATAGTTAAGAGCAATATATGCACACGTTATTCTCTGCTAAAGAAGTCTAGTGGTAGATAAAATCATACATATCCATATTTTGTCTATTCAACACGCAGCGTGTCAAAATAGACAACGAAAATTTACCAACGAGCGATAAAAATAACTATAATCACCAGGTTGACTCGCCTTAACCGATTTCATTTCCCTACAGGAGTACAAATCCAGTGAGTTTTGTTCAGAGTGGAATTTTCGCGATCGTTGATAACACGAACTTTCAACACATCGCGATAACGCGCAATTTGAACATTGTTTTGATTAACTACACCAAACCAAACATCTGCATCACACGAAACACACTGACGGTTCCCTACCTGTTCTGTGCACAATCAGTGACGCACGAATAAAGAACCAATGGACAGAGAATACTGCACGGTAGCAGTGAACACGAGAAGAGAAAGCCCGCAAGACGACCCATGCCAATTCAATTTTTTTGGCTCACATCAAGTGAATATGCAATTAAGAATCATGCTGGGGGCATGGTATTGAGGTTAAGTTGGCACTGAGCAGAACTTTATTGATACTCTATGCTTATATGGTGGATCGCTGGCGCGCACGGGTTACGAAATGAATCCTAATGTGGGCCGACCACCAAGCTCCATGGTCAGAGGTAAACACGGGAAGGTTTATCCCTCAACGGATCACTCGATCACATTAATATGATCAAGAGGGTGGATTGTTTCTTACTCGCTAAAAACTACACGTGTGATGGAGACGCTGCGCTCCGAGGACGCGCTCATTTTTATTCCATCTTTGACAGCAAGTACGGCTACATAATCTACATGCTTGATTCAGCATCAAATTCAACATCCAATCAATCTATTTGTTCGTCATGCTCTGAATACATACATATCTGTGTGTATGTATGTATGTATGCATACATGCATGTATGTACATATACATACATGCATGTATGTACATACATACATACAGACAGACAGACAGACATACATACAGACAGACAGACAGACATACAGACAGACAGACAGACATACATTCATACATTCATATACACACACACACATACATACATACATACATACATACATACAGACATACAGACATACATACATACATACATACACATACATACATACAGACAGAGACAGACAGACAGACAGACAGACATACAGACAGACATACAGACAGACATACAGACAGACATACATACATACAGACATACAGACATACATACAGACATACATACATACATACAGACATACATACAGACATACAGACATACATACAGACATACATACATACATACATACAGACATACATACATACATACATACATACATACATACATACAGACATACAGACATACATACATACAGATACATACATACATACATACATACATACATACATACATACATACATACATACATACATACATACATACATACATACATACATACATACATACATACATACATACATACATACATACATACATACATACATACATACATACATACATACATACATACATACATACATACATACATACATACATACATACATACATACATACATACATACATTCATACACACAAACAAACGTTCATACAGGCATGTATGCGGGTAGATTTTTTCGCACCTCGCGCCCAGTTCAATACAACAGCCGTGGGGCTCGCGTGATTAAGCGCCGCTTGAACCATAAACCCGACAAACACGAGATAAGAAAACTTCCCGGCTGTTTACTATCATGTCTTGCGTAGTTTATTACAGTTTATAATCTGAAAGTAAACCGTTGAATAAACCAATGGCATAGATAGGCTAACAGAAATAGTTGAAAAACTAATATGCCTTGATTGTTTTTGAAGACTTTATAATCCATAGATCAGGGATCAGCTGGCTACTGTTAGTGAATATAATTATGACCCATCACGTTATCTGGTGTGAAGACTAGAACATGGACAACGGGCGACCCCACTCCCTCCCAAGCTATCTAATGGCAGCCTCTCGTATTTGAATACAACATGCACCTACTGACCAAAATAAGTCGAACGGTTACTAGGCAACAACGAATCAACGAGACTCCCCATTTCCTGTCTATTAACAAATTTTACGTAGCCGCTTTTCCATGGTTTTCATACGAATTGAGATAAAAGCCAGGTTATGCAGAAAAGCTGGATTCACGCATACAAGAACATTTGCAGTGATTATTTAGAATCGCAATAGCCACAACAAAACGTGACGCGACGGAAAACGTTACCTCACCCATACGCGCGCGATGTTTTCTTCGCGCTCTTAATGACTTTTTTTCCGCGTCTGCTGTGTGATTGCAGTGCGTTCTAATTGCATTTAACGATAGGCCCACCAACAGTTGTATGACTTACGTAACACGCGTGGCATGTTTTCTTTAAGCGTTTCTTGCGAGTTGACTTGCATGCCGCCAGTAAGCATACCTATATAACCAGATAACGGCATGCGATTTTTAAACAGTACAAAATTTCTGAAGATGTCGTGTCCTCAGGACTGAGAGATCGCAGACTAGATATAAGAAGTGATGCTGATAATGATAAAGAGTATGTGTGTATGTTGGAAAATTGTGCTGTTGAATCAATGCCTGCTTTTGCATGCTTTGACAAGTTTGTAAATATTGGTATGAACGTTGCATTTACTATAAGAATAAAATATTTAAAAACAATAAAAAACGCATGCATTTTTGTTTTTTTACTATTATCTATAACTGAAAATGTAGGGCCGGTAGAAAATTTGTAGGACCGATAGAATTTTTCAGGTTACCGGCCCGACTGGCCGGTAAAATATTTGGCCAATTTCTAGCCCCTGTATATACATACAAACATACATACATACATACATACAAACATACACCACATACAGACAAACATACAAACATACATACATACAGACATACAGACAGACATACATACATACATACATACATACATACATACATACATAGACATACATACATACATACATAACATACACATACATACATACACAGACATACATACATACATACAAACATACAAACATACATACATACATACATACATACATACATACATACATACATACATACATACATACATACATACATACATACATACATACATACATACGTACATACATACATACATACATACATACATACATACATACATACATACATACATACATACATACATACATACATACATACATACATACATACATACATACATACATACATATACATATATACATATATACATATATACATACATGCAAACATACAAACATACAAACATACGCACACATACCTGTTGTGATGCTGTGGAGGTTGTATCTGAGGCAGCCTATCCTCCGTATGCTTCCTCCTCACTCCTACCTTGCCTATACCATTGTGTGATTGTCTCGTGATATCCCACCGGGTAGGGCTACTCCATTTCTGCCCCGTCAGCGGGTTGACGGAGGGACGTGGATGCCACCCGCCGCTTTGAGGGACTGCCTTGTCCGACGTCGCTAGGTTAATGGAGGGCAGGATGAGTGTGTCCCTCTGGCCATCACCACGTCTTTCCACCATCCCACCAGAGTAACAAACCCACTCACAGTCAATATCCCACCAAGCAACAGGTGATCACCACCTCAATGGTTATGCATGCCTGCTAAGTCGTTGAGGTTTCGTCGATGGGTAGGCGTTAAATAACTCTGGGGGGCATGTGAATCGCATCTCGTACTGTCCTCGGTCATCCTAGCTATAGCATCGAGAATACAGCGAGTCCACGCGAGTCTCCCAGGCGTTACTAAGTGTAGTAGTGTGTTGCTGAGAGCAAGGTCAGCTTTGAGATGCGCCAATTACCATACGTGGACAGAAACATTTATGGCATCCACTTCCGTAACAAGTGGAGACATACTTAAGTCTACACATCAGCCAGACGAGGTAGTCATAAAAACAGACACAATGAAATCCCACTAATGACAGCATGGAACCAAATTCCAAGGCTTTATTCGAAATGTTTTATTCCAGCTGTGAATGCTGAAATTTAATTGCCCGGATATGATTAATGTGATGTGAAATCGCAGTCAACCAATGTGTGTCCTTAATAGATTAGTGAACTACAAGAGCGCCGTGAGTGGTCATTAACGAATCTCTGTGAATTCGGTGAGTGTCGGCCAATAAGTCACTTACCGCCCCCTGAGCCCTTTCCAAAACAGCCAGATAGAAACGTCCTGCGATTCATATCGAAGCCCCTTGAGGGCGTCTCGAACGTTGGCTCTCATAAGTCGCCTACCATAGTCTCACGCGTTGTTTATTGAATTAGGATATCTGTATCATTCGATGGCTCGCTAAGTGAGGGCTGTAGGCGATTAACATAACAATACTTGTTATGGTTCGCTTTGTAGGTTTCCTAGCTTGTTATAGTCATTCATGTCGCCCAGTATTTCCGGATGTAGACGGCGCACTCTGGCGAGGGAGTTTGTGTATCCACGGGATGTATCCAATAGCAAATCCGTGTCATATATTGTAAGGACAATGCTGACATTTATCCTTTGGGTGAGAGTCTAGATCTGATGTCAGATAAAATCAAAACCCCACCGCCGCTCCATGGGTGTAAGGCGCTCATCGCACTTTTGCTATTCATTTAAACATACAAATTGCTCAATTCAGCGAACCTTGAATAACTCGCATATTGAATAACAATATGCTTGGGCACCCATCATCTCAGCCAAAAAGAAATACCCCAGCGGTCCATAGCTGCGCCCTTCTTTTCTATGTGACACGTGGTAGTCATTTGTCGTCATACGAATCCTAAAACATGCGTAATGTAAGGAATTATACCAGAAAAGGATAAGCTGCGCATTCAACCAAGCACCTTCGCATTGGAATATTTTTTTGTCAGCAAAAGATCCTGCTTTCAAAGAGCCGTTGTCGATAGATCGTCGATTATACGATGTTGCCAATACCATGTAAGGTTGACAATGGAGGCATTTTAGCAACCAGACGAAACCGAAGGAAATAAAAGTAGCACCAATCCACCGACAATGCATCTATATGCCGACCTTGGGAACTGTTGAGATTTTTGCGCAGTCCAACAAGCGCGTATTATGCAATCCTTCTCTCATTAACCCTTGTTCTTAAGAGGACGTTGAACCTACACGTGGTTCTGGATTCGCTGTGGACCGGCGATCATAAAAATGAGGGGTGGGTTGAGATCGAGAGGTCCATAGAATCAATCATAGTGGGGTGCTGCGAACATGTTACCATCAATCAAGTGTCATAAATGGCGTCATTAAGTAGCACAGCAGGTGAGTCAGGTATAGCCGAATGATATCATATCGTCACAGAGCTTTGAATCGGTTACCTGCGCAGTACGGGTATCGCAGTGGAACTAGCTTATATACGCGATGGGTCGCTGCCCATAGATGATAGCGTTAGGTAGCGAAGATTAATAAATTCACTCAAATTGATCACATTTCATTATAAATTACGGTATATTCCGATTGGCAACACCTTCTCTCCAGTTACAATAACCCAGTTTAACCAGCGTTACTAGGGTGTTTAGTTGGTGTTTATGGAGCAGCCCCGCTTTTGTCTTCTGTCCCAAAGAAGTCGTCAATTTCACCATAGTATTTATTTCATTTGTTATCGACCGCGACACCTGTCGGCTGCTTCAGTCATTCTCAAACCACAGCCAACATAAACGTCCACTCCCTCACCGGTAACATGTTGATCGGGTCAACATATCAGAGCTAATTATGTAATTAGTTAAACCTAAGTAATCTTAGAAACCTAGAATGTTTCAATATGTTATGTTGTGATTTTCTACCCATGTTTTGAATAGCGGAAAAGTAACAATATCGCGGGAACTGTAGATGGTTAGGATAGGAACTGAACGGTATTTCCAGGGGTTCCAGCTCCATATCGTGACCAGGGTTGCTTAGCATGTTGCATGGCAACCGCACCTTGGTAACCCAAAGTTCTCAGACTTTAAGTCGCGGCGCAGCGCTGCGGTCTCTGGAAATAGATCCGTCGCCATTGTTGGTGTGATCAAGTGCCCCTATTGCACAGGCACTCGAGTTCGGACACCATGATTTGTTATCCCCCCCCCTTGCATTATGATATCATAATGCTAATGTAGGGATATCATGATGTCCGAACACGATGTCCGAGCTGGAGTGCCTGTGCCCCATGGTACGAGACTACTTCAAAGATGCCGTGCTTAATTCCATGTATATTCACAATTTCTTTTGCTGAGTTTGTGTAGTCTTATGCGCTGAATATTGTCTGTGGTGGAATGTTTGATAAACTCTGAGACTTTGAAGCCCTAAGTGTTTTGATGTATTTCTGGGTTCTTTAAAATTATAAAACATGAACTCATTGAGAATCAACTGCCATTATTAACTTGTTTAATGAAAGGGACAAACATAATTAGGTTACAAAACGATTTTATCCTCACAACGGTAAGAGTACTCAAGTGAAGGATCATTATAAATTACATACATCAGTTCTTGGTATAAAATGAAATGACAACTATGTAGAACCCCCTCAATGAGATTCATATAATATCACACCCTGAATGGGACATTCATTGATTCTTTTGATATCCTCTCATTCACATTTTACAGACACTACACATCACGTTAGGCAGTTGTGGGGACGATGCACTGTCGAAAGTTACATAGCATATAACAGACAAAGATTATGTCTGAGGACCTCACAGTGGTTCATTGATTCCACCTAGATTTTGAACGTTTTTCGTCCGCAACGCGCATCGCATTTACAGTGACAGCTTTACCCTAAATAATTCGTCACATGACCGCGTGACGTAATGCCGACTGCGAGAATTCTTCGTCGAAGTGGAAAAGAATCTTTGGGTTTTATGCGTTAACCGTGAAGTAAGCGCACTGACACGATAATTTTATAACTTCCGGTCGAGCTTGAGACCGCATTGCTCTGTGCTGCCAGCTCTCGGGCTAAGTGGCAACGCGGTCTCTCATTACGTTGTGTACTCGTTGGTCTCGTTTTTGTGAAATATGGTCATAGATTCAAAGACTAAAGCTCAATTACGATGATGTTATCTTTTATCGATCCTTAATAACCTGGCTAACCATGACTGAGTGGTGCTGCGAAGACAGGGAGGTTTCGCTTTCAATATCAGGCGAGCGTCGGCGCAATATATTCTGTGTCAAGTGACGACGAATACAGCGCTGCAAATTGGTACGAGATGGTGGGACGAAAATTACTAGTTAGCTTGCGGGTGTAACCCACAACTTAAATATGTAAAGCTTTGATGTTCTTGGTTTTACGGAGGTACCGTTAATCGATGAGCAAAGGAAAGAGATTTTTTATTGCACATTATATTTATTCCAGCCTAAAATTAAAGCTGAAAATTAATCAGCATATATTTCGGCTTAGAAAAATTTGCCTCACTTCATATAGATGAAGTTTAACTTCCCTAGAAGATTAGAAGAGAAATTATATAGTCGTTTAACTATGATTGGCCTTATACTGCAGACGGTCAGGGAGGACAGTCAACCAAAGCTCGACTTACACGTCTTTTAAATACCAGTGGAGAAAGTTAATTAGTTACTGTAGGTCCGGTAGACTGGTAGAAATCGTGCGCATTGCCAGTTCTGAATTGTAAGCATATAGATTTTCTTATCTCAATGTATTATTCGCTAACCCACTTGTGGATTACTTATGTGTATGATAATGGAAAATAAAGGCAATGAAATCATTAATCCAACCTATAAACAGACTTGCACTGATTACAATGACTTGAGCAAAGTGAAACAAGCTGGATGCTCTGCTGTTTTCGCAACCTCAGTCATACTTCAAAGGGAAGCAATAGAGGATGCGATTGGAAGTGGATTAAAGGTGTGGAGCTGCCATATAGCAGCTTTAGAGTAATAAGCTTATTTTGCAAGCCTTTCCAAGTGTTTTACAGATGTTGCAAAATATGCTCTTCATACTACTAAGGTCATGAACTTGCATAGTTGGCCTGACAAGGACAATATTAGAGGTAATGGCTTGTTATGATTTGTAACACAATAAAATAATACACTGTAACAACAACAACTACAAATAACAGAATCTGATTTTGACGCGATGCTCTGTTATGTCAGACTTTAGTGATGAAGAGGTTGGGACACACTTTGCTGATGTGCAAGTGTGGATGTGGAAAGGAAACAAGATGAATCGACCGAGAGTCAACAGTACAGCCAAAGCGACTGGGCCGAGCGACTGGGCCGCTTGAGCTGGCCCCGAGTGAATCGTATGCTAGAGAAAGAGTGCTCTAATGTTTCGTAGTTGTTTGACCTGATAACAATTTCTTCATCCATGACATAATATGAGAGGGGCTTTAATGTGATGGGCCCAATCAGGAGTGACAGGCCTCTCCACATCAGACGACCTCATCTCCGTTCTTATTCACGCTCCTGATATTCACAAATTCGACCCTGACAGTGAGACAGACTTATTAGATACTGTGTGTGTAGATGGCGACACACTGCTGGATTTCGCAAGCACAGACGAGTGTTTAGACACACTTTTGCAGTTAAGGCATGTTAAGTGTTCATTTCTATTTGTCTTTGTTCATATTTTATCTGTGAATAACATGTATCGTAGTGGGTAATAAAGATAAATTTATATATGGGCATATGCTTATGTTATGTTTTTGGTCGGTAAAATTTGTGTTGGGCCGGTAACTTTTGAGTTACCAGCCCTGATACGTGGTAGCTAATTATTTTGTTAGTTTCCACCCCTGCGATGAGCTCACTCTGTAATGATCAAAGGCATCACGACCCCCCATCATCTTCTCCATCTATATGACTCGAGATCAGAGGCACGTGGGTCCGTTTATAGACCGTCTTCTCGTTGGTGTACATGCAGACGCTTCCTCCCACCGTTAGTTCGTACCGGACGTCCCCCGCACTATCGATGAGTGTATAAGAAAAACGGCTTGCGGTTAAGCTATCGTTGGTCGTTTTTGATAAACAAAAAACCCGGTATATACTCAGACCTCCCACGTCGGTGATTGCCGTACACGGAAGAACCAACGACATCCAGTCAGATTGACCGAGGAAAGTGGTGCGGCAAATCTACTGTCATGAGTATTTTTCATATGTTTAATATATCTTTGACATACGCCCCATCAGTTACATCGTGTCCTCATTACGGCCAGGACTAGTGAGATGAGGTCATATAACACTCTAACATTTGGACCGAAAATCAGGCCCTCCTGAGTCCGAAGTGCGTTTCACCTCGAGCCCACGCCTCTTTCACGGGATCACCCCCCCCCACTTACGTGATCATCCCCCCCCTTACGGGATCATCCCCCGCCTAACTCCAGCCTCGCTTCAGCTGATTGTTGACATTACATCACCACGCACACCAATGTCAACAGCACCTCTACATACAAAGCTAGCATTTCTTTCCAAATACTACCTGTGACATGACAGTCCAACAGAACCTGATAAGGACTGGGATAAAACAACATGACGTCTTAAATCCCACGACACCATCTTGAAATGAGGACACGATATGCGACAGTATCTTTTGATCTGCAGATACCGACACAGCTACCAGTGTTTTGTAGTTTGCCCTAAAGATTAGGTAACCAAGGAGACGCCTGCATGAAGCGGCTCGGAAATGGGGGGCAGGGGGCGGGGAGTTAGGTGCAAGTGAGTTTAGCAGTAAGTCTGAAGCTGGAGTCGGTTGGCAGCAGGGGAGAGGGGGTGGGACTGTAAGGCTGAGCGGGTATACACTAAGTTTGTACCTACTGCTCCACACTTAACCTAAAAATAGCCAACAAATCAGACCTCCTCTCTTCTGCTGCCACGTCGACTGATCCCGCCCGAGAACGGAAGTGGCACTACTTCAAGAAGAAGATGGCCGACTGCTGAAACTCTCTGGAAACCATTTTCTCTCAATTACTACCAGAAGTTAGCCGGGGGATTTTTTCCTTTACTAAAGTGTGAGAGATTCAAACAGCGGCCAAGTTGGGTGAAGGAGAGAAGTCGTGAAGATGAAGGAGCTATTGGTTGTGGTGTTGTTGGCGGCAGTGTGTGTTATAAATGCACAGGAGTGTGGCGAGTGTGGCGAGTGTGAAGCTCCCGTAGGATGTGTCGCTGGTGTCCACAAAGATAAGTGTGGCTGCTGTGATATTTGTGCTAAGGCTCAGTATGAGTTATGTGACCACCCTAACGTCCACACTCGCCGTCACCTCGGACGCTGTGGACACAACCTGGAGTGCCGCCTCAGGTTAGATTCACCTTCTTATTTGTCATTCTTTTGAATTGATTTTGGGTCAGGAAAAATACAAGCTTTAGGGTTGTAATATATTGCCTTATTATATAATCTGATCTAAAAATGACCAGAAACGTAATATTGAGAATGGAGGCCCTGTTAAATCGCTCATTTTGCAATTCGAACAAGATAGTTGATCGTCCAATCATTGGTTCTCCACCATGTCTCGACACTCTATCCTCCTCGTGTTAAGCGCACTGCTCCCGCCTCTATTCCAGCCATAGGCTTTTATTGATCCGCCATTTCAATTGCTTTTGGATCGCTGAACCAGTTAAACTATACAAAATCGCTTCTGTTAGCTGGATATTCTTTGTCATTTTATTAACGCACGGAGAGAAGATTCATAATCATAGCTATGTTTGGTCTGACGTGGAGTGGTGAGGAACACATTACTTCATGGTCTGTATTTACAACAGTACTGACGACAGTAACATACCCCAAACAGCGGTCATACCCGGTCACGTGACCTACTTCAGTTCATCCGATTCCGTTATTTTTGTATGGGCTATTTGTACAGGGAAGCAATTACCATATATGTTTCCCTCCCTACACAGAAATGACCTTCTAACCGAAGATGAACCGGAAGCCATTTGCTTCTGCCGCTCGGAAGACGAAGTGTGCGGTTCCGACGACATGACTTACGAGAACATCTGTGACCTTGCTGCCGCTGGTGTGCTTAAGGGAGAGAAGATCATTGTTAAGTCCAAGGGCCCATGCAAATCAAGTGAGTAGATCACGTGATGTGTTTCTTTACGTTTGTTTCTCGTAAGGTGGTAAGATGAGCTTTGTGCATCTGTATGTATTCATCGTATGAGATAGATGTAAGAAAAGGGACCAAAACCGCGTCCATGTTATGTAATTGCTCGTTGTTGAAGCCGGTTAGATAATTTGATATCTTTCGTGAAGGGTGTTTCCTCTCCCGTTCGCGATGCGCCTGGTGTTTCCTCTCCTGTTCGTGAAGCACCTCGTGTTTCCTCTCCCGTTCACGAAGCGCCTGGTGTTTCCTCTCCTGTTCGTGAAGCGCCTGGTGTTTCCTCTCCTGTTCGCGATGCGCCTGGTGTTTCCACTCCTGTTCGTGAAGCGCCTGGTGTTTCCTCTCCCGTTCGCGAAGCGCCTGGTGTTTCCTCGCCTGTTCGTGAAGCGCCTGGTGTTTCCACTCCTGTTCGCGAAGCGCCTGGTGTTTCCTCTGCTGTTCGTGGAGCGCCTCGTGTTTCCTCTCCTGTTCGTGAAGCGCCTGGTGTTTCCTCTCCCGTTCACGAAGCTCCTCGTGTTTCCTCTCCCGTTCACGAAGCGCCTCGTGTTTCCTCTCCTGTTCGCGAAGCGCCTCGTGTTTCCTCTCCTGTTCGTGAAGTGCCTGGTGTTTCTTCTCCTGTTCGTGAAGCGCCTCGTGTAACTTAGAACGGCAAAGGAATCGTCCAAATCACTCACGCTTTTGAGAGAGAAAAACCCCCACCGCGTTGATGTTAGCGCCGAGTATCGTTGCATATTATTCGCTACCCACACACTCACTCAAAGAGCTGCTACCTCGGCGTGACCTTCACCTTATGCTACGCTTTTTTGTCACATACGTAGCGGCGTGTATATCATTTAAGTTTGTACAGCTTGTCACCTTGGTCTGTTTCCGGCGTCTGCTCTTACGTCTCAGTCACTCAAGCTCCTGTCGCTTTGGTTACATTCCGTTGTACATAAAATGAGACTCGATAAAAAATAGTTAGCGGCTGTGTCTTGTGTCATGGATAAGAGGCCCATAAGCTCCCGCGAACGAAATGACGGAGGATCATATTTCATGATTTTTTGGCCCGTAATATTCTCCGACCGCGGTCCTTGGCCATTGTCGTGGGAACTTTCTCAATGCACCCACATTCACTCAGCGACGCCTGCAGCATTCTTTGCCTGTGGTGGGTGGTTGCGGAGGAAATAGCGAAGATGATGCTGCCGCCAAAGCGATGCTGGCTCGCGAATAAGCTACTACCTTGCGATGATTTGTGAAGAGGCAAATTTGATGAAATGCTAGATGAGGGCATGGAAGGTCACATGAACGGATCACGCTTTATGGATTCGTGGATGGAGGGGTCACTCATCATTTACTATAATACGGTGGGGTGGGAGGGGGTCACTCTTCACCACAATCTTGTGGGTTGGAGTTCGTTAGTTGGGGTGGAGGGATCAACGATTGTTGCCTGTAATGATCGGGATGAGCGTTAGATCATTAGTGTGGTGCGCCTAGTGAATCATCTTATTTCGCACTTATGGAGTCTGTTGTGATAACTGCATGTGGCTAGATATTCTAGGACGTTCCCGATAACAGTGGGATTGTGATGTGGGCTATTGATTTGCACCACCAAGACGATCTTCCTACATCATTCACATGATCGCACTAATTCTATGTACGACAGCCAACTACATAACAACTCATGATTAGTTTAGTTATGTAGGACAGCCAACCCTAACAACTCATTGGATTAGTTGGTCTCCACCTCGTCGTCATCATCATCATCATCGTCGTCATCTTCGTCGTCATCATGATCATCCTCTGTGTCTCGCGTGTTTCAGCCCCAACCATCATCACTCCTCCCGAACATGCCAAGAACAAGACCGGATCAGAGATTGCTTTGTCCTGCGAGGCTAAAGGTTTCCCGATCCCTGTCATTGAATGGACGTGGACTCGTGTGGATGGACGCTCAGTTTTCCTGCCAAGTAAGCTCACACGTTGTCATATGTTCTTAGTGAAATTCTCATTTAGTTTGTTTGATCTCTCATTCAATATCAATTCACTGCTTAAGCCACTGGGGAAGATCCTGTGATCACGAGTGATCAGAAGATCATGTCTAATGGTCATTCATTATAAGAAGATCATATCTATTGGTCATTAGATAAAAGATGATAAATCAAAAGGTTACTACCCTCCCCCACTCACACCAAATTCTCCCCATATTTTGACACTTGTCCCCTTCTATGACCTCTAGGTGATGACCTCCACATCTCGGTGAACATGCGTGGTGGCCCTGACAAGTGGCAGGTGACCGGCTGGCTGCAGATCATTGATGTGAAGAAGGACCACGAAGGAGACTATACCTGCATCGCTCAGAACGAGTTTGGCTCCGTGCAAGCCACAGCCAGGGTCAACGTCGTGGGAAAGAACGGTGGGCAGGAAAATAACCATGTCAATTATAAATTATGTAGTAATGTCGATTTCTCTGTTTCACTGAATTTTTCTCTTTGCACCAGACTCCCTGAAGAGACGTCAAGACCGCAACTCGTCCCAGCGTGACCTCTAGATGAGGTCATCGCTGCTGTAATTCACAGGACTTCATCGGGAACAGCATGTAAATCTGAACATGTACTCTATAGTCTACTTTAACAATTCTATTTTGATCGAAACTGAGTTACAATCATTGTGATAATTATCTGTACTATACATGTGAATAACGAGAAAGAAAGTCACTTTTGGGTGCAGACAGAGATTTTTTCTCTTGTGCCTATTTTGACGTTTATTTACTGATTATAATCAATAAAGCTACATCACTGCCAAGGTTTTATTGATCAATTGACAATATATGTGATTATTACTTAATTTTCTATGTGTATTTTCTTTTATTGATTTGTGTATTAATAACATAACCTCGTCTTTGCTGATCTAGCTATACGTGTACGTTATGATCCCCTGATATACTGGTGCTACTGCTGATCACTCCCTTGCTGTCATAGCGTAACTATCATAATGTTACTTGATGTTCTTGCTTGTGAGGATTGGAATGTGTGTTTAATTAAGAGACAGAAGTTTCGAATCGAATAGCGATGATTGTTTTCTTCACCTTAGATTACAAGTGCACGTAGTTTTGAAATAAATCAACACCATTTTAGTTTTTCAGTCTTCTGTTATTGACCGTGTTCTATTGATTGTCTGGAACTAAATAACCTAACCGTTATACAAGAGCTGTATCAATTTCTTGCAAGAAAGATTCGCATTCATTTATGACAATGGTGCTGACTAGTCCGGTACTGTGCTTCGTCGTAAGGGTGCAAGGCGTTTGAATATCTGCTCGTGTTTTCAATCTCTTATATTTACATACCCTTCCGAGATTCCTTCGACGCTACTGTGACGAATTCAGGTGAAACTAACAACACCTGTTGTTTAACAAGGCTCGATAGGTTGAGAGGGCAGGAGCAAGTTTAGAAGTGTTGAGACTTCAGGTACTTGTAAAGAGACAAGTTTGGATATGACTAACATTGTGTTGTAGATCTGGTGACAGAGGGCCAACTTATTGGTGCCAGTGGACAACAAATAAGATGAAGAAGCGACTGGTTGGTGTTGATCATATTAAAGAGGGTATAGCTTCTCTAGGAGGGTTTACTGCGATCGGCTTAATGATGGATGATCGCTTCGGTGATTATAGTACACTGTAGTCGTCAGGTGGCGCTACCGAGATATAAACACAAGCGCTAAGAACACTGGGCTGGTAGCACGTGGCCTATAGTTGCCGAACTGCTTTATGTGGAAATAACAACAACAGCAACAACATACTGGGCTGACGTCACTGCGATTGATGAGAGCGAGAAAATGTCGAATCGCAGAATCTTTCCGCAGCTAAAACACGTCCGACACAGATACAGTGTGCAGGGAATGTACGTCTCTTTTTATATGGGTATTTTCTCGACGAATCGCACAATAATTCCGCGTAGTGATCGCTGCATGTGCACCCCGATATTTCGTATGAGGCAAGATATCGACACATCGGCGAGGTGCCTGTGAGAAAGAGGGCGTTTGTGAGGGACAACGTAAATGCGGCACGCACACCTTTCAAGCGTCCAAATGCTGGCTGGTCAATTATTTGCTTCCAATAGTAAGATTCTAAGTTTGAATCAAGTTTGACACCCCTACCTTAGGAGAACAGCTGTCCAGTCGGATATTCGTCGATAACAACCATGTAGACTCACATTCTGCTCATTTGTAACATATGTAATGACTTCAATCGTGTGATAGTTCAGTCACATGCGTAGGATCAATCACATTGTGGGATCAATCAAATAGGTGGGATCAACAACACGGGAGGGATCATTCACATGGGTGGGATTAACCTCATGGGTTGCATCAATCACATGGGTGGGATCAATCACATGGGTGGGATAAACCTCATGGGTGGGATCAATCACATGGGTGGGATAAACCTCACGGATGGGATCAATCACATGGGTGGGATCAATCACATGGGTGGGATAAACCTCACGGATGGGATCAATCACATGGGTGGGATCAATCACATGGGTGGGATAAACCTCACGGATGGGATCAATCACATGGGTGGGATTAATCGCATGAATTTAATAAATCACTTGAGCGAGACAAAATCATAATAATCAATATTGAAGATAGATACTGGAGATTTCGGAGGAATAATTATCCCTTACCGTTTCTCTTTGAGCTTGTCATAACGGGCATTGACGAGAAAAGCTCCTTTGTTGAGCTGAGGAAGCGTCGTCCATTGTGTCTCTGATTTCTTCGTGCTCGTCGGTGCCATAACTCACGTAATCCAACTTCACTTAAGAAATAAACATCACATCATGACCTCTATCGCTGTGACCTTGTAAATTACTCCGTTATTCTGGCACAATGACTTAATAAACTCGGGTCAACGCGGATTCGATCAACAGTGGTATATTCCGAATGAAGAGGGCATGAATTAGCTGGTGTGTTGTTCCTAAGTGTTGCTATGATATCATGTAGATATAAGGAAAGAACCCCGGTCCGTTTCAAGTTGACTGAGTCAATATTCCAATATTTGATTAATTTTACGTCGTTTATTCAAACGAGTAGATGGGGACAGCGCTGCCCAATGAATTGGCTTTCACTTGTGGGCGTTCCTGGCTTTATGATGCAAACCAATGGTAAGCAGTTACCGATCCAAGCAGCGCACACAACCGCGTTAGAAGGTGTCAGCTCGAGTAAACAGCCAGCCCTCTCTGCCAGCATAGCAAACGGAGAATGTGAGGGGTGGAGTTGAAGCTGGGTAAGGGGGAGGGGTGGGGTGGTCACAGCGGCTTCTGCAAGGTCTTTTTTTAGGTGTCTTGAAAAAATGGAGTTGATTGACTGTGCGATGCTTCTTGATCACCATATGATGTGGTTGGATTGGGGGGACTTGTCTCTTGAGGGGTGGCGTTGTTTTTAGAGGTAACGTTGCGTGATAGGGGTGACGTTATTTTCGGGAGGTGACGTAGCATGTGGGGATGACGTTGTTTTCGGGAGGTGACGCAGCATGTGGGGGTGACCTTGTTTTTAGAGGTAACGGTGCGTGATTGGGGTGACGTTGTTTTCCGGAGGTGACGAAGCATGTGGGGTGACGTTGTTTTTTTAGAGGTAACGGTGCGTGATAGGGGTGACGTTGTTTTCGGGAGGTGACGTAGCATGTGGGGGTGAGGTAGTTTTCGGGAGGTGACGCAGCATGTGGGGGTGACCTTGTTTTTAGAGGTAACGGTGCGTGATTGGGGTGACGTTGTTTTCGGGAGGTGACGTAGCATGTGGGGTGACGCTGTATGATTAGGGGTGATGCTGTTTTTGATGAGTGAATTTCTTCAAAGAATGGTGATTTCGATTCCACCCGTTCATTTGAAGAACGTGCCCCTGTCCGCGTACTGACCGCGCCTGCGCCAACTCCGTCATAGGATCAATCATTACCAATTTCAGTATGCCCTTAAACAGCTCCTTGGTGAAGGTGAACGAAGTATATTTCTGCGGACGGATATTGTAATGGAATCGATCCTTCTTTTCCAGGGACATCGTGGGCCGTTTGACACATTGATTCTCAGACATCACAGTTTGTCAGAGGCACCATCTCCTGTGTCCTATTTCTCCTCGACCTTCACGAATGAGGAGAAAGTCGATAACTTACAACAATTACAACATCAAAGCAAATGTTTTCCGCTTTAATACAAATGCAGCTCATGAGTCTGCGCGTAATTCGTTTTCCTCTTGACAAAAGACTTCAAATATCTTCATCCTACTCGGGCTGTTGTATGGCTTATTAAACATACATTAATTAAATGTAATTTAAAATTCTTCTGTGAAAATGCAAAAAAACTTCTGCTTTTGGAAATGATAGTATAATTCGATCCGTGACCCGACTGTTTTTTTCTTATTTTGGCATTTTTAAAGTTCTGTAGAGAAGTTTTGGCGGGCCGTGAAGAGCAGAGCTAATATGACCTGTGGTATGACATATGATGAGGTATGGCACGTGATATGACACGTAGTATGATGTGGTATGACACTTGGTATGGCAAATGGTATGACAGTTATGACACGTGGTATGACACGTGGACCTGGTATGACGATGGTTATGACACGGGTTTGACTTGTATGACACGATGATTCACGTGGTATGACACGTGCATGACCGTGGTAGGGTGGCTTAACGACGTGGATGACCAATGTCTATTCCACGTGACATCACCGGCGTTTGGTACGCCGTGGTTCGTATGACATGAGACGTGGTATTGGTACCAATTTCGCAGGTATGCCCGGCCAGGGGTGAAATGACACCGGCCCTGGTGAAGGTGGTATGACACGTGGTATATTTCAGTTGACCCATTTCAGCAAATTGTTTTCCGTTCTGTAAATTTCGACAGGTATCATTGACAAATAGTGTCCATGGACCTCGGCCCACATGACCAATTCACCATTGATTCTTCCAGACATCACGGAAGTATTTGACACATGTACCGAACTGATCTCCAGACATCGTGGACTTCTTGTCACGTGGCTTCACTCTTCATCAGACATGAAACGCATCTCCTGTGTTTGACAATCTGACAACTTTTTTTTCAACATCGTGTCATGTTTGATCCTTTCCCCCTGTTTTTCCGAAATGGGCCGGCAAATGAGGAGAAAACAACAACGTTATCCTCTTTGAACAAATGCTTTAATTACCATCTTTCCGTCATATTCCTTGGGTTTTATGGTGAAACATAATCAAATACAGGGCACGCACGAAGTTTTAACCTCTAAGTCAATAACTGTTGGTTCAATTCAAACAAATACACGTCACTAAAGTAGCGTACGTATGGCAAATGGTGCCTCCACGTGGTATGACACGTGGTATGAAGCACACGTTATGGTTTGACACGTGGTATGACACGTGGTATGACACGTGGTTTGACACGTTGTATGACACGTGGTATGATGAGTTATGACACGTGGTATGACACGTGGTATGATGTGGTATGACACGTGGTATGACAAGTGGATCAAAATTGGTATGACTTTTGACAAGTGGATGTGGTATGACACGTGGTATGACACGTGGTGTGGTATGACACGTGGTATGATGTGCAGGGCTCGAAATTAGTCAGATTCTTAATCGGCCAGGCGAAATTCCACCGGCCCTACAAATTTTATACCTGCCCTACTTTTTCAGTTATAAATACAGTGCTCTCTGAGCTTTTTCATCCTCTCCAAATTTGCGCTTCTTTGGCCACGATGGTTTAGTTCCCGTGAACATAACGTCACATAGACATCTTCAGAAATTGCATACTGTTAAGAAATCGCATGCCGTTATATGGGCTTGCTTACCGACGACGTGGAAGACAACCCGCAAGAAACGCGAAACAAATACATGCCAAGTTGTGCACGCACGACGTTACGTAAGTCGTAGAACTGTTGGTTCAATGCAATAGAGCGCGCAGCAGTCACAAAGACGCGGGAGAAAAGTCACCAAGAAAGAAAACCAGGCGCGCGCGCAAGGGTGATGTTACGTCTTTCCGTCGCGTCATACACAGCAGATAAGATAAGATAAGATAATTTATTAGCCCTATTCGGGAATTTGCTTTACAGTCTACAATTGACTAGTGTCTCTCTGTCACTCTCCTCGTGTCCCAGCCCCTGCTAGGCCCGTGTTTTGGCAGGAAAATTCCAGATGGCGCTGGAAGACGGGTGCTGTGATGTAGAACCAGCATATACCGAGCAGTTCCTTCCTGGTGTAGGACAGCTTATGCTTTTGCAAAATATGACGTGACCCATCGACAGATAAGCCAGTCACTCAAACATATTACTAGCGCAAGAACACTTGACTTGCCTTCTTTTGCAGCCAGCTGAACACTGATCTATGTATAAAGTTTTCACCAACAATCGAGGCACGTTAGTTGTGTTAGGTTTTCTGTGAGCTTATCTATGCCATCGGTTTATTGAACGAATTACTTTCAGTTTATAAACCATGGGTCAATAATGTTATTGCATAAAACATGATAGTTAACTGCCGGGAAGCTTTCTTATCATATTAACTTGTCGGGTTTATGGTTCAAGCGGCGCTTAATCACGCGATCCCCGCTGCTTTTGTATTGAACCTGAGCGCAATGTGCTTGCATAACCCGCCCTACACCAATTTCACCAGCCATTGGCGGGCGGGCGGGTGCCAATTTCGAGCTCTGAATGATTGTGGTATGCACTATTAGGCATCCAAAGCTGACAACTCTTAGCCCTACAAGACGTCTGAGTAGACGTCTTACTCTGTTTGAATACGACGCAATGTTATAAATTTTGAGATCGATTCAGACAACTACCAAACACACCCAAGTGACGGAGTTTAAGAATGCAATTATGTTCACGGACAATTTATCCCTTTGTAGCGGGGGATTTTATCCATGGTAAATTGTTATAGTTCGAAAAATTTGGAAGCGGTAAAAAGTCCGAAACACAGCAACATGTTTGTTTTCAAGTTCAAGACCACGTACATCGCGCGTGCTCAGAATGACGTGACTCATCGACGACTAGCAGGGAGGCAATGCGGATGAGGCGGCGGGAAATCACGCTATCCAATATTTTCCAAAATGGCGGTCATCGCATCGCGATTTTTTAGGAAATGATATATAGATGGTATTTCTTCAAGTATCGCATCGATTGGTGGTAAGCTTTTGGTGCGATGGGACATTTTTTTCACAGGCACTTGATATATGTTGTTTTATATTGAAGCAGAACGGTATATATATGCATATTTCCGTTCGACCGGATCTAGACAACTTTCCGAGTTCAAACGATGAAATCCGAAGATAGATAATATGTGAATCTAGTCACTCGATCTATTTGCAAGTCGTTTGCATATTTTTTTGGAAAATTAAGTTTGAGGGGTATTACCAATCGAAATAATTTTAACAACTGGATTCAAAGAGGCAACAAAATAGGAAGATGCACATTAAATAGCTTAGAGTTTATAGATGCAATCCATGACGTCGGACCTTTGGCAAGAGGAATGCATGGAAAGTGTATTGTATGTGAACTTGTTATGTTACGTGTCTAGGGGCCGATAACTAGTTAATTATAGCATATCAAGATGTCACCATTGAAGTGAAACGGGTCGAACCTAGTAGCACCATTGGAACCACCCGGCGAGAAGACTGGTCTCGTCCTGAGACAGTCAGAAGGCCAATGTACTTTTTGGTAGCAGACTGGTTTCCGGTCAAATAACGTGGTTTGTACTGTTGAATTAAGTATTTTAATGTTTGAAGCACCCCTTTGATTGGGAAATCACGTGTCAAACCACGTGTCATACCACGTAGAGTATGAGAAGGGTTATCAGAAACAACATTCTTTGGTGGTCAAAAGTCAAGCTTTCAGTAGCCTACCATCTGCCAAAGTAGAATCCTTCTTAGATCCTCAGCAAGGCGATTCATCTGCCTCCGATACCGGGCCCTACTTCTCTACGAAAACCCTAATCAGGAAATAGAAGAGAAGAGGATAGAGGTAAAAGTTCATGACCCTTAAAGAGGATAGAGGTAAACGTTCATGACTCTTAAAGAGGATAGAGGTAAACGTTCATGACTCCTAAAGAGGATTGAGGTAAAAGTTCATGACTCTTAAAGAGGATAGAGGTAAAAGTTCATGACTCTTAAAGAGGATAGTGGTAAAAGTTCATGACTCTTAAAGAGGATAGAGGTAAAAGTTCATGACTCTTAAAGAGGATAGAGGTAAAAGTTCATGACTCTTAAAGAGGATAGAGGTAAGTTTCATGACTCTTAAAGAGAGGTAGTTCATGACTAAAGGTAAACGTTCATGACTCTTAAAGAGGATAGAGGTAAAAGTTCATGACTCTTAAAGAGGATAGAGGTAAAAGTTCATGACTCCTAAAGAGGATAGAGGTAAAAGTTCATGACTCCTGAAGAGGATAGAGGTAAACGTTCATGACTCTTAAAGAGGATAGAGGTAAACAATGACTCTTAAAGAGGATAGACGTAAAAGTCATGACTAGAAGAGGATAGAGGTAAAAATTCATGACTCTTAGAGAGGATAGAGGTAAAAGTTCATGACTCTTAAAGAGGATAGAGGTAAAAGTTCATGACTCCTGAAGAGGATAGAGGTAAACGTTCATGACTCTTAAAGAGGATAGAGGTAAACGTTCATGACTCTTAAAGAGGATAGAGGTAAACGTTCATGACTCCTAAAGAGGATAGAGGTAAACGTTCATGACTCTTAAAGAGGATAGAGGTAAACGTTCATGACTCTTAAAGAGGATAGAGGTAAAAGTTCATGACTCTTAAAGAGGATAGAGGTAAACGTTCATGACTCCTGAAGAGGATTGAGGTCAAAGTTCATGACTCCTAAAACAACTGACGACCAAAGAAGACGGTCTGATAGAGAGGAAGAATGAAGTGAGGTCACATTGACAAGAATATTCATTCAGGCCAGTGTATACAAGAATAATAATCCTGGCCGGCGTTCAAGCTTTAAAGGCTTGTTGCTTTATACTGACCGCCTTTTAATGCATTTTGTGATCATTAACAATATCACCGAATCATGCATCTAAAGGTGCCACACATAATAGTATAAAAAAGAGAAACTACCGTATCGATTGATTTCATCTAGCTGATTTGATGACAGGCACCTGTTCGATTTCGCAAACACCTCTTCAGTGTTTGTCCCTCCAGGCGAACCTGGCTTCATGTTTGCTCAAGGATGGGCTTGAGAGGACCCTGACAAGAGATCCTATATCACGGCTCAGTAGACGAGGTCATGTCAAGCAAGAGGTCCTATGTATATGTTTTACACAATTTATTGACAACATATCTTGTGTGCTTAACAGGGCAGCAATTTCCACTAGTAAACTAATATTCCTGTAGATATTTCCGAAAGCAAACCTCTCGTGCACTGGGTATTTCAGCAATCAGTTTCGCCGTGTCATATCAGTATCTCTCTGTTAGCTTGGGGGTCGACGCCCTGATTGTTATGACAACCCCAACCTCTCTGCCATGGCATCATCGCTCTAATTGCCATGACAACAACAACCTCTTTGCCATGACATCATCGCTCTGAATGCCATGACAACGCCAACCTCTCTGCCATGGCATTATCTCTCTCATTGCCATTACAACACCGACCTCTTTGCCATGACTGCATCGCTCTGAATGCCATGACTTGCCTCAGCTTCAACATTTTTAGTGACAATTCTTCCTACGAGATGGAAATGAAAAATAAATTGAGAGCGTGTTTCCAGAATCGTCACGTCACTTCCTGTTCGGGTGATCTACTTGGCACTGCCTCAGCCCGATAGATTCCCGGCCTGTTACCAGGGTTACGCGCGTCACGTGTGTGGACGTTAGAAGCGGCGTCCCTCGAAGGCGATCACACAAAAGCAGCACCTGAAATCGTGAATTATTGAGCGTTTGTGTATCCCACGAGAGCTAACCGGGGCTCTCCAAGCTACACAATGGAGCAAGACGGAGTTCGCCCTGCATGTGTTACACGTAATAACAAATATCATGGAACCGTATACGGCAAGACTGAGCTTAAATGTGTCAAATAGTATATCATTGTGTGACTGTTAGTCACGATCTCCAAGACGTTGATTGGGATGGCTATTTCAATGCCCCATTTCCGAAATAGATCCAGGAGATGAATGTCATCTTCTTCTAATGTGGAGCGCTCCATATGATATACAAATGGCTCCTCAGTATTTACTATCATTTTCTTATACAAATAACGCAGTGGTATCGGAACTGACAAGCTGGTTATATCATAACTTGTCGTCTGCTAACTCTGCTACCGGATGGGATGTGTTTGTAACCGACAGACGGAGTCGAAACTAATGACTCGTTTGCCGAAATGAACACCAACGAGCTGAGTGTTTGAGAAATGTGTGCTTTTTATTATGAGATGGACCTTGTATATTTCATCATGGAGATGACTTACAACAAATCAAATGACCGATACGAAAATTCAGTTATTGCTTTATTCTTAAACCATCCAATAATAGCCTCTGAATACAAAATAGTAATTAGATAAGAACTGCGCACTTTAAGTCGGGTTTATTGCGAGTGTCACATATCATGTTGAATTAGTCCGGGAAATTAGCCAAACACCACACACAGTACCATCAAAGAGTGTATCGTAGCTGTGAACTTGTTGGTACCATTATGAATGCGTGAGAGGCATGGTGGAGTCCTACGAGACTATCAGTACGTTATGATTACGTGAGAGAACTGAACCACGTTTGCTGAGGCTAGATCATTATGATCCTACAATCAATCTCGCAATAGTTCATCTCACTACGAAAAATGGTATACAGATATAATATTACGGATAGCGATCTTGATGGTAGGATCATAATATTTAACGGATGTAGTATAAACGCACATGATGATAATTTAAGCGCAAGGGAAGAGTGAAGAAAAGATATCCAGTTAGTTGTCATGAAACGTCATGTACCGCGCTGGGTAGGTAAAAGGGTTTTAATTCACCAACCGACACTTTTACCTTGACCCCTATGTTCCACAGTGATAAGATTCATACACTACACTCAGGCCTGTTAGCATTTTCCTGGAAATCGTCTGTTGTTCAACCTCGCTAGACACGTCCTAAAACCTGAACACCATCGCGCCCCATTCATACAGAGCGCCATAAAAGGTGGTGGGTCGCTAATGACACGCGCTCTCCTTCGCTTCCCAGCTTCCCTGTCAGTGACGGATGGAGAGAGATCTGGCCATCAGCAACAGACAACAGCAACAGTGGCTAATACCAGACGCCGAGCGGACGCTGATATAGCCAAGTTAACAAGCTCTCGCCTCTCTGCTATTTCTACATTAGCATCTCTCTCTCTCTCTCTCTCTCTCTCTCTCTCTCTCTCTCTCTCTCTCTCTCTCTCTCTCTCTCTTCTCTCTCTCTCTCTCTCTCTCTCTCTCTCTCTCTCTCATCTCTCTCTCTCTCTCTCTCTCTCTTGAGCAACCACAGTGTTTGGCGACTATACTTGGTTTCAGAGGGGAGGGTAAAGTCTATTCACCCCCCTTCAACTCGTGGAGCCTTTGGACTATTAATAGAGCAGTGGATGGAACGATATTGTGACTTCATGAGGCTGCTGAAGTCAGCTTCACGAAGTAACTCGCTCAGGCTGGTGTATCACCCAGAGATAAAGGGGTCGCCGAACGGAAGAATTATTCTCGTATACGAGAATATTTGCAACAGAAAACAAATATATTGTGCTTGTTGTTGAAACCATAAATGTCTGACTGCAGTTTTCCAGTTCTGATTGACATTGACTGCCTTGTCGTCGCTTCCACCCTCACAGTCTGACATGGGCTGTGCCTCTTCGGTCGCCATCTCCAAAACACCGTCAGAAACACCTCATGGAAATACACAGCAACCAGAAGACAATATATTCGGCCCTCATCAGAAAAAACTCGTGATTCGAACCTGGAAGATATTGTCCAGTGATCTGACCGGTAGGGGCAGCAAGGTGTTCCTTAAAATCTTTGAGATTGACCCAGCAATTAAGAACCTGTTCCCATGTCGAGATCTTAAAGGCGATGATCTTTTAAAAGATATTAACTTCAAAGGACATGCTTCTCGCTTCATGCAAGCTGTGGGCGCCGTGGTTGAAAATATCAACAACTACCGTGAGGTATTGGCTCCTCTGCTCAAGGACTTAGGGAGACAACATGTGTTTTATAAAGGATTTCGCCCGGATTATTTCAATGTGTTTCAGCAGGGAATGCTGATAGTCTGGAAAGAAGATCTGGGTGATAAGTTCACGGAATCTACGCGGAGGGCTTGGGAGGAAGTGTTTGGCTTCATCATGGAGCAGCTGAAGACTGGCTTCGAGGAGGCGAGGAAAGATGTAGGGACTGAGTCTGACCAGCAGGGCGGAGCCGGTAATAATGAATGATAATCAGACGTTTACTAGAGGTCAGTTATAACGAATACTTATGACGATAACGAGGGGCAAGTAATAATGAATGAGTTTGACGGTGATGAGGGACCTGTAATAACGAATGATTATGACGGGTACATGATACACGTCACTATTTGTTCGAATGATTTCATGTTTATATCCACGATAAACCCATTCGTGCATTGACGAGTCATGCTTTTAATCATTGTTGTTCATTTCACATAATTTCTCAACAGCTGTATCATATAACGTAAGCTGAGACGCAGCATTCTGGTGCTAGGCGTCATCGTCTATTGTCATTCGGCTATGAGATGTTTGTGTTGCATTCTAAAAGCTTTTATTGTTGCTGTCACTTTTGCTGGGTAAGCAAGAGACTTCCATTTGCGCGCTCCCAAAGGAAACTCGTAATGGAATGACTATAGGTATTATCGTTAATTGGTTTGACGACAGCTAGAGACGCACAATGCAATGTCATTCAGAGAATAAAAAAACACAGATCCCGCTCATTGCGCACGCGTGCCAATTAGCATCAGTCCACCTCTTAAAACACTTTTTCGTTGCCGACTCTATTTCTATCAACCTCGATGGCTTTTTTTTTACTGACAACCGCATTTGTTGAACCTTAAATGACAACACGACATCACAAATAATTTGCTGAAATCCTTAATGGAAGGCAAACAAGCGACCGACGCAAGCGCAACGCTCTTTACAACTGTCTGATGCGTTACCATGGCGACCCAATGGATGAGTTTGTTGCCAACAAAAATCCCTTGAAGTCCATGTTGATGTCGCCAGTACATGTTGCTGGGCCATCAATTGATTGTAACAAATGAACAATTCTCCTCCTCGTGATATTTTTCATTGCATTACCTGTTGATAAAATTATTGATGGCGATGTCACATGTATGGTGTCACTTCCTGCTAAATAAATCGACGTTATTGCGTTGATGATAACACCGGTCTATTAGGCAACATGAAGGGCGGCCAACAAAAGCTGTACCTCCATTAAGTGTCCGATTAAAACAGACTCTCACTTCCGTTGCTAGTTTTTGGTTGCTAGTTCCTTTGGTCGTCGACTGTCATTCATAATTAAAGTACATCAAGTTATATTTATTTATTGATAATTTTTATTACAGATCATGCATGCTTCTATACGGGTAGGTACAAAGATAAAATGAAAAGTACACAATGAAGTCACTCATATGGTATTGCTTCAGTCATATTGGGAATGTTCACAAGAACCATAAAGATAAATTATGAAGAATAGAAATCAGCTTGTGTAAGTTGTGCACAGAATCTATTTGGCCATGAGTACTCGTATGACATCTGGAAATACACACATGAAAGACTTATATCAAATAACTTCATACATACACAAATAAAAACAGTCATTTCAATACCTTACTTGTTCAAAACTTTTTTTCTCAATTGTTGTTGCAAACGCAACTTCAGTATCAATCTATACTTATTATAACACAACCCGGTGAGCAATGTCTGAGTTTAAAGGTTCTTGCAGTTTATCTCGTAAACACTGGTAATTTGATGAAATTCCGTTTACCGTCAAAGTTAACTTGTCCTTCGCCGTCCTGGTCCACCTCTCTCACCAACTCATCCAGTTCCTCGTCGGTAAGCGTCTCTCCCAGCGTAGTCAACGAGTGCTTCAGGTCGGAGACAAACACCATCCCGTTACCTTGGCGATCAAACACCTGGAACATATGTCAAACAAGCTCAGTTTTCTCACACAAATGAGCCCGATATATAAAAAGTTCCAATTGATAATTTATCCATCAATCACAACTTATGTTATGTATCAATGTGGAATTGAAATGAGAAGATGGTGGCATACTTCGAATGCATCTCTTAGCTCTGTCGGGTTAATGGTCTGCTGTGGAATGCGGCGGCCGATAATTTGGCACAGCGACTTCACGTCCACCTTCCCGCCGACTGGGACATCCACCGGAAGCGACATCATTACGGGTGAAAGTAAAGAGCAAAAATATTGCTCATTATTAATGATTCTACCAAGAAATCGGTGACTTTCACTTTCATGCTGCCTTGAAAATGACGACTTTCCGACTTTATTTTCATGTAAACCTATATCTTATGCATTTTCAAGAGAAATTGAGAAAGAAAATGGCGGCTTACGTGCTGTGACGTCAGCGACCATGTCTTTGAGTTCGGATTCGGTTGGGTTGAGTCCGCAGGAGCGCACGGCAGGCCCCACCTCGCGATTAGTGATCTTACCGTCCTTATCATAATCGAACAGGAAGTAGGCCTCGGCCAGCTCTAGAACCAGCCAAAAATTACGTCGTGAATATTTAGTTTTCATTTTGGCAAGTGAAAAGGACACGATCCATATCGCAGGAAATATCAAAAATACTCTTCCAGGTAAGTATGATCAAATGAATTTAAAGAAGGGGTGTCAATCAAAGCTGAAACTTGATAGAACGAAAATAAATAGGGGGACTTGAGCGTAAAGTTGTAAAGGATACATTACACAGCATTTCCAGTTATACAAATAATTGTGATTAAATTCTTCGAATGTAAATGAAAGTCCAAACCGACTCACCTGCCTCGACTGTGGGTGCAACAGACTGAAAAACACAGCCACACCTAATGTTATTACATTTAAAACGTTTTCAACGTGTTTCTCAATATTCAGAAGGCGAAGTTGAAGCTTGCCGGGTGATACAAGGGTCTCAGGGCAGGATACAAAATTAGAACTGTTATGAGTTTCTGTTATTCAAATTATTTCTACAAACCAGCATAGCATAACCAAGTGTCGAAAAACATTCACACCAACATGTCGAATTGAAAGAGAGCGAGTTAAGATACACAGCTGAACCTGTCCTATGCGGACACGTTTGGTCCTCATACAAAGGGTTGGTTATTTTTGATAACGGCAGTGACTGCTTGTGGCTACTTTGGAGTGGGACCATTCAAACCACAGGGACTAACACAGAGTCTGTCTTATCGATAAAGCAGAACCTGCCTTAGAAGACACCTTTCTTAAATAGACACCTATAATGTACGAATCTGATTATTTGATCCCAGGCAGAGAGGTGTCACCGTCTATAACGGACTCTTGTCTGTAACCTAACAGACCAACAGTCGGGTCGATTACATTGTTGAAGAAGGATCCCAAACTTGTTTCAAAAGAGCTACTTGTCTGTAACAGATGATTGGGTCTATGAAAACTGTTGTGTTGCTTATAAAAGCGCTGCACGTCTGATAATTTTGTCCGTATGAACTATAAGTTAACAATAGCCATTTATCATTATTGTTCCCGCCTAAGCACGCCAGGGTCACGCGTGGACATGCTGACCTGTAACGCGAGGAGAGCGAGATTACATCACTACCTCTACCAGCACGTATACCAGATACGGCACGCCGACCCTTTAATTAATACCATTCTGTAACATACTCTCCGGGTCCGGTTAACAAATATTACCTGCACAATTAAACACCCCAATTCGCACCTGACAGTTGCAGGAATAACTTCCCATATATATAACAATGTTCTAACAGGATTACATGTTGTGAATAACCCTATTGTTAATTGAACCCAACCAACTAGCGAAGTTAGATGCCATCTGGGGTAGATTTTGCGATGGAATCGGATACATTCGATGTAAAGCTACACGATGACTCAACTAAAATAGCAACAGGCGCGTTCGTTTATAATCGCGATGTGTATTGTCATTAAATAGCTCGACATGAAAGCACCTTCATTATCTCAAAACCTGTTACCATCATCTGTTGTATTACCACTGCAAGCCATAATAGCGGCCAGAAGGAATCGAAATAATATGTCCAACTTATCTCCGACTAAGCAATGGAAGGGTTCAGTTACCATTAATACGACAAATGCTGTCAACCAAACAGAGAGAAGAGAGAATAAAACAAAACGTTGTACGTGACACAGAAGCAACCATTTAAGACAGCACGTGGCAAGACAAAACGTACAAACGAGTCCACATGCGGTAATTAGTGGCTGTTTGGGTAATGTTAGCGCTGGGAATAGCATGGGACCAATGGGCCGGACTGTGATCATAACAAGTTGAGCTAAACCCCAACCAGTCTACAAAATACTGACCCTCTAGTTGTTGCCTTGCACATGAATTGAAACCAGAAGCAGTGGGAATAGCAATGTTACCAGTCTGATACCATATATTGGATGCAATGAAGATTGTTGAGACAGATATGCGTACAAATTATAAATGTCTTTTTCCTAAACAGGTAATGTTAGCCGAGTAACCCCACCACCGGTATTCTCAGCGACAATATTTATAATCACATCAAAAATACGAAGGGCAAACCGATCGGCAAGAACTATCGAATGTACGAAAATAGTAGCTCATCAAAAACATCGCATACCACCAATCAATCATATAGAGAAACAGAAAATCCCTCAAATTCATGAAACTCACCATGATTGTGTACGGAATAGACTGGGCGTCGGCACTTTACTTCACCTGATAGGAATGGCAGTGATATTGGCTAACACGGGGAGCGGTCTTTATTCACTCACTGCCAATTATGTCCATATATGGGCGTTACCCGTTGAACCCGGCCCGGTGCAATAACCCCTCCCTGTGTAGCTCGTGTGCGTTGTTAAAGGCGGTGCAGGTGAGGCTTTTATGACAAAGTGTTACTGCTCTCAGAAAGTAGACAGAGAACACATCTTTCAGTCATGGTGAGTATCATTCATATTGTACTAATTGCCATCACTGAAAGAATCTCGTGAAATATAGAGACCTCTTTGATTCCGTCTCATTTTGGCCACATGATTGAAAAATGTGGGCGGGGCCGGGTCAATGGGATCAATAATTGTTTTTATCATTTCCATGTCATTTTCGTAATAATCACCAGTTTCTTTGATCGCTTAAATTCAAAATACGTATTGTCCTTTATCTCTCCTTGATTGATTTTTCGACTGGCATATAACGAGTTTATAGCGCATGTAAGGCGATCAAACATACCTAGCCCGCACGTGACTCATTAGGAAGCGTTATACCTTGTTATTATTATACACGTGGCGGCGTCGGCGGGGTTACTCTACGGGTAGTAATAAATTCAGTTACCAGATCGTAATATATGGACCACGCAAGTTATCCCACTTTTTCACAATCAAAGTCGTGTTTATACTTATATTTGTATGTATGTATGTGTGTGTGCTGCCACAGGCGACAGTAAGGTTAACAGCTGATAAGCTTGCAGGTATAGTATCTGTTCCGACTTATTTTCCTTTGTTGAGCTTTCCCTTCAAATTTCTTAATATAATCTCTAAATGCTATTGTATAATGTGGTATGTTATGGTGACATTTTCTCAGAGTTGAAACAAGCCTTTATGCTCTTTGACTACAACAAGACAGGAGCTATTGCCAACGAAGACATTGGTTCGTTGATTCGTTCTGTTGGACTCAAACCTACTCAGGCCGAGGTTGATGACATCATGGCCAGTGCGGGAGGACCAGGTAAGTTATATCTGAATTAATAAGGCAGGTGTTTTTTTCGTCAAAACATTCGTCAATTCGTCAGTCAGTCATTCAAACAAACATCAAAATATCAGGCTATTTTTGAAGGGCTATTTAAAAAGAACTGAACAGACAACATTTTTTTAACATGGTTTTTTATATGCAACTTTTGAGTAAATAACTCCGCAGATGAGTGGATATATTTCGTCGAGAAGCATGACAATAAATATGATATACTATTATAGTAAATTGTATGACCTTGTAGGCACAGTATCTGATCTTCAAACTCTTGTGGCCGAGATCAGTCGTCGAGTAACTAATCCCCCTGACGACCGCCCCGAGGACATGCGCGAAATGTTCAAAATGTATGACACTGAAGGGCGCGGATACATCAGCACGCAGGTGAGTCATCATAACGTTCTGTCAATGTGGTCGCCGTGATTCAAGTCTTGTGCGGTTATCAACAGGATGCTTAGTTTTTGTTCTTATGCTTTCATGGATGCGTTAATACGGGACCTTTGAGTTGTTAAGTCTTCCGAGGTGCTACGCGAACACTTCTCGCTTCAAATCAACCACAGCGCTGATGCTCAATCTGATCAAGGAGTTATAACCAATAGTTATGTAACTCCTTGATCTGATATTTTCCAAACGATCACCATCTAGACATGTTTACCAATGAGGCTTATACCGATTGGCATTAATTGCCTGGGGTGCGCCATGGTAGTGCCCTAAGATCCCCATCCATGGGTCGCGACCACAAGAAAGACACATAACGTCATTGTCAAATTTCAAAAAGGAAAACGTGGTCATGATTGTTTTCATGCATCCATAAGGGTGCTTAGTTATTTCAAAAGCGTTATGATTTACGTTGTAAACGTTGTCGCAACACTGATTAAAATAACCTGTTCACCAGGAGATGCAACATCTGTTGACGACGGTTGGCGAGAAGCTGACAGATTACGAAGCAGAGCAGTTACTTCAGATGTCTGGTTGCATCGTGGGCAACAAAATCAACTATGAAAGTAAGTTGTGTCTTATTCAGCTCAGCAAAAATATATCAGGATTTGCATAAAGTCGACTATCAACAGCACATTTTCATACTTTGTTGGAACCAGCGTGGAAACCAGACAAATTGATGCTGCTTTTTATGCTCTCTTGCAGAGTTTATTCAGGTGATGCTGCGAGGATGATAAGCCATACACAGCATTAATCATTCATCATATCTTAGTCATGTATTTATATATTTTCTCTTTCCTGAATACTGTATAGCAGCAATAAACATCAATTTTCTTAATATAAGTCAGATTTGTGGCCACAAAACTATAAGTTTGGAAATCATAGAAATGTTTGCAATAATTTTTTTTTCCTTCAAAAGATGATGGAAGGTTGAGACATTTGAATTCAGGTAAATAAGTAATAAATATGCTTTGTTAGATTAACACCAGAATCATTTCAAATATAAAAACAAGTGAGAAATGGTTTTCAAAATTTATTTAGAATAAATTAACAGCAGACAATGGATGGAATCAAAAGAAATGATTGCATTTGATTTGGAGAAATTGACCTCTAGTCAGACAAGAGTAGTTTTATAAAATCTGAAAACATAAGACAGTATTCAAAATTTACGCAAGATAAGGAAAGTCGATTTAGGATATGATTCAATGATATAAGTGTAACATGTAGTTGTGCAATCTCAATTTTTCTCATTTGTGATTTTCCGGTAGCTATTTTCCCCTCTCACCTTTCCGTTATCATACAATGATTGGCACTCCTTCTTAAATCTTACCTTTGTAGCTGATTTCACCTTGCGCATCTGTGTCTGCGCAGCTGATCATTTCATCCACCTCTTCCTCAGTAAGTTTCTCTCCCATGTTGGTCATGATATGTCTCAGATCTGCCGCGCTCATAAATCCATTACCTTCTTTATCAAACACCCTGAATGCCTCATCCACTTCCTCCTCTGTATCTCCGCTTCTCTCCACGCGAGGTAATAAGGTTAGGAATTCACTGAACTCCACTGTCTCGTTTCCTGTCATAACATCTCATATTCACCTCATGCTGCATTTAGTGATATATGCAACTCAAGGTAGCGATAATAAAGCGCTATCCTTAAGGGATAAATCCTTGTGCTTTAATAATCAAGAACACCGGTTGAAAGTAAGGATGTGCGAAATTAGAATAAAAATGAAGAAGCACAATTCAGTTTTGCATGAATGGCTTGTAAAATTGAATGAAATCCTTATCGATATTTTTACCATTGCTGTCGTTATAAATGATCTCATTATGATTATTAATATCCGTACGTTTTTGGCCCTCATAACGGAAGAAATAAATCTATATTTATCTACCTCATTCATGTTTGATATTACACTTTTTTTCTGGCCTGTATGTTATAAATAACTATCATTCTGTTCAATTCGCTAAAATGTGAAAACTACCTCATGTAACAAATGATAAAAAATGTGAAAAATGATAAGCATTGAAGAGCAGCCCGCTGGCAAATAGCAACGAAAGGGAGAGGAAAAGACTACAGCATCGGTGGTTGAAACCGTTATCAATAATGAAAAGCTGGCAGATTGTATAGATGACGTATATCACACACCATGCTTGCTAACAACAAACATTGAGGAACAAAAAATTCAGAATTGATATTCCACCCCTTCTCTCACGCTACAGGCACCCAAATCAAATCATTCAGCGAACTTGATCGATGTGTGCTTGACTTATGTAGGGGCGTAGCCAGCGATACGCACTTACGCACGTGCTTAACATCAATTTGAAAAGTGTAAAAATAAATATGGCTCAAAATGCATCAAAGTCAAAAGCTAAGTAGGGTTAGACTTTATTGTCTGGAACTCCCCCGGCTGCGCGTAACATTCCTTTAAGCCTGGCTACGCCCCTTTTATGTATAAACAGCAGCCGTAGATCGCTCAGGAGAGTTATGAAGTCTTGTGCAACTACGTTTTCTGAGGTCAAAAGCACAAAGCTAGTATGGGTCTGCTGTCTAGTTTTGCCTATATGGCAGTATCCAAAACCAGTGGTTTTCTCGTTCGCAAGATTTCAGACCAAAGGGTCATGATAACTCCTCCCTACACGTCAAACTTCTACAAAAGTTGCTTTTACTTTATACCATAACCCTGGGTATATTTTCACTACTGACTTAATTTCCTAGAGTAAACAGTATTCACGAAAACTACCCGACAAACTGATATCAACGCACCCATATAACACAGTACTTGGTCCTATATACCGAAGGATCTCAGTTAAACCAGATAAACAGACTAGAGTTACAGGTAAATCCCATCAAGGTATGACAGGTAAATCAATAGGTGATCAGTAAAACCATACCTTCCGAGTCTATATCCTCGATGAGTTTGCTGATCTCTGCTTGAGATGGATTGTAGCCGAGTGATCTGAGGACCGGTCCGAGTTCTTGGGGCAGGATGTTTCCATCACCATCCTTGTCGAACAGGGAGAACATTTCCTGCACCTCTGTCATGATAGCGTAGGGGTGGGGTTATGGTGGGTGTGGACAGGTGTGGACAGATGTGGACAGGTGGTGAGTAATACGAGGACCAATGATGATAGAAGTGGCGATTATGACGACGTGGGCAGGTAAATGATAATGGATATGATATCGGCGATGGTGATGATGGTGTCGATGACGACGACGATGATGATAATGATGATGATGATGAAGATGATGATAAAGGAGAGAATGGGGATAGGGATGTGATCCCGATGTTGATAATGACAATGATGATAGCGGTGATGTCGGAAATAATGATGGCAATGATAATTGGGTTAAATCTGACAGCAAACGGCATATTTTATTACGATAGGAATGATGATGATAATGATGATGATGACTACCGTGATGCGGATGATAATTTTTTATGATGATGATGATGATGATGATGATGATGATGACGACGCCGATGTAACATTTCACTTACCAGCTATCTGATCTGGAGTTAGTTGGTCGGCCTGGAAAACGATAATATTATTGATCAGTCAACCACGTGCCCTTTTCTCATATGTTTAATAAATGCGATAAGTAATAAATAATTCTACCAGGAACTCTAGCCCTTCTCGGTCGATATTATCCAGATATATTTGAATTGCATGAGAATGGCATGGTAGGGTGTGTATTTAAACCTCGCATGACAACAACGTCCTTGGTTTTTTGATAACTATTTACACATATGGTCATCCATAAGTAACGTCCATATTGGATTCATCGTCTATACAGATCAGTCCTATATAGATCGTCCATGCAGGGTATATCGTCCATGCAGGGTAGCTCTTTCGAACTAAGTACGGGAGTGATGCATTGCCTATGTTCTCACCGCCTTATTTTTTACATCGGAAGTTTCTGGGGCTGTCTGGGATATCGTCCTCCGCGCTTGTATTTCGGAAGAAAATATCACCGGTAAACTTGGAAAGTTATCGAAAATATTGTTTTCCGCAGACGATAGGAATATGAAACATCATCTCGAACCGAATTAGATAATAACTTTCGACACTGATCGCCCGAAACTCGTCAGAACATGCATATTTCGTGAAAAAAAGTGGTGAGTTCTGGGTTGATCGAATGCATCGACCAAAAAATTTAGCTTAAACCGTTGGACCGACAATGTGATAAATAGAACCTGACGTTGGTCTTTTGGGCTACAAGGTGATAAATAGAACCTGACGTTGGTCTTTTGGGCTACAAGGTGATAAATAGAACCTGACGTTGGTCTTTTGGGCTACAAGGTGATAAATAGAACCTGACGTTGGTCTTTTGGGCTACAAGGTGATAAATAGAACCTGACGTTGGTCTTTTGGGCTAATGCAGGGTATATCGACCATGCAGGGTATATCGACCGTACAGGACTGATCGTCAATGCAGGATTTATCGACCATACAGGACTGATCGTCCATGCAGGGTATATCGACCATACAGGACTGATCGTCCATGCAGGATTTATCGACCATACAGGACTGATCGTCCATGTAGGATTGATTGTCCATACATGATCGATCAACCATACCAGATTAATATACGTGATTCATTTGCGAATATACAATATATAACAAGCACGCAACTGCTACTCGTAAATAGACACTTCACATGTCGAAAAACTTCGTAGCTCGTAATATTAGCTCTTTTGAACCAAGTGGAGCTTTTGCAACAAGGTAGTACTCGATCGACTGTTGGTATGTTGGGCTACGTAACATTAAGTATTTACATAAAACCAACATTCTTTGTTTACCTGATCATTTTTTTACCTCTTATAACCACACAACCATCTAAAGCGGCAACGAACTTTGGATACAAACTGTTTATTTTGTTAGGGTAATCAATCAATGCCTCCGAATTATTGGGACAACGAGTCATCAGACCAGTAAACGAACTGGACAACAAGTATATGGCTCGCGCTTATTCGTCTTGATACAGACATTTATTCATATATGCAAATAAGGAAACAATGACACAATAAACTTTATATACATAACTATTCTATCATATGATGTTGTGTACTTTTCGAGTATTCACCGCTATGGACCCAATTTACCTCACGTGTAAAGTTGAGACTATTATAAAACTTTATTAATATCGTTATCATTATAATCATTATTATCATTATCATACACCACCATACAATCTTCTATAATTTTGTTGTTGAATAACGGGGTAAATAAAGAAACGTGTTTTTGTTTGCACAAAGCAATATATTGAGATGATAATAGAAGATGTTACCATGATGAAGGTGGAGGTTTTGAAGGTGATAATCCTTTCTCAGACTCTCTCCTGGTCGCTATACCTTCCTGTTACTACCTCGATAGTAACCAGAAATTCAACACACACACAAAGCTCCAACTTATTTGTCAATAGGTTGTGGTAGGTACCGACAGACTACTTCATTCTGTTTCCTGGGATGCACGGACAGTATTCCAATCGTGGAGAAATGGGAATCTCTTCAGGTACACAACCACCTCAACCAACATACACCTGCTTTAACGGATGTAGACAGACCCACACAAGTCACCTCAACAGTTTGTTTGGAACTCTGCCCCACGTCCTCGAATCAATATTCCTTGTCAACCAAAAACTACTGCCAAATCCTCTGTTAGCTTACTATCAAATAAGAGGGGGTTGTTTATTTGGGCGTTGGGTTTTGTGCGGACTGTGGACGCATGTGGTTTCCCAGTGAGTACCGTCCATCGTAAGCCTGGGGATATGTCACGCACCATTGTCTGATCACGTGATTACCGCGCCGCGAGACATGGTTTCTGATTGTTCCCATTCAGAGGGTGGTTTAGTTCAGAAGGCCTGATAATGTTACGCGATACGCTACTGCATGGCGTATTTGCCATCGGGCTCTTCTTAATAACGTAGTTTGTTCATGGTCAACATTCATCAATCATTCATTTGATACCACGAGCAGACATCGATAAATTTTGCACGCAAAATGTGATTGAAATCATCAACATCGACTTTTTCTGTTCTTTTTCATGTGCAGTTATGTGGCACACCTCGGATGGTGAAACATGCTTTTTCAACAACAGGTGTTTCTGATTTTTATTTAAGGGCAGGAGAAATCGATCGAGGTCACGAGCGGATAAGTTAATTTTAAGAACTTGATATTGCTCTTGATTGTCTTGCAATATTCCATGGTTGACCGGTCCGGATTGGATCACTCAAGGAGTTATAACCAATAGTTATGTAACTTCGTGGATCACTGAACGTATCTTAAATACAGATTTATATTAATAACATCAACTAAAAGATCGACTGAAAGCGAAAGCGAACAAACAAATATTACGGACGCGGACAATGACATCACGGTCGATGCTTTTCGATGTGAATTTTGTTTCAATTTCACAAATTAAGATTTCATCAACAATAATGCTAGGCATTTATAGTCGGAACCGCGTTTGGTTATCAAAGGGCTGCCATTTGATTAACTTTTCTTGAGATTGAAGGGGAGGCTTGGATGACTTACATCAAGGATTGCGCTCGTTTACGCCGCTAACTCGGGTCTGGGGACACCGAATTCTCCCTATGGAACTACTTAGGTATGCTCCAACCCTGTTTATAAGGTGAGCTAATTACGTAATAAAAAAATGGGGTAGACTCGGGTTAATCAATATTGAGGTGATTTTTCAAATATACTTCGATTTAAGTCTCATGACTGGAATAAATTTGACAGCAACTGAACGTTGATTTATATTGTTAATTAATACACTATTTGCTGGCTATTTTCCACTTGAGGTTTGTTTTCTGCATTAACATAATTATATTGTTGAATTAAATATATGCTATGCCGTTATGTTAAACAATATGCTTTAACCCTCGAGTATTTTGTATACCTTACAAATGTTTTTGAAATTCATAAAATATCAGGGATTATTGCAAATAAAAGACAAGAGGAAAAACTAGCGACATGAACTTTCAACATCTGAATACGTTTCAAGTCAGATGTTTAAAAGACGGAACAATAACCCAACGAGTCCCATCCATCGAGGATGACTATCATACCCACATACATTGAAGTGAAAGAGCAGGTACATGCAGCGAGGGACGGATAATGGACGAGCTAACGTCCAATTGTTCGATGACGTATTTTTGTTGCAACTATCAACAGGAGACAGCGCAGTCTGGTGTTCAATATATGCTATATGAAGCCAGAGGCACTCGATTCATAAAACCCTCACCTCTCTGGCTTATAGTATAAATCTATTTATGCCAGAAGCCAGATAGTCAAGGTCCCCTTACCCCTTGGCTGCGGGCCCTGTTTACATCTTAATGATGTTCAATAGACTCGCCTAGGGCGAGAAGCGTAGCGGAGCCCCTAGAGTCTGGGACGCAGACAAGAAGCCAGAGGGGAGGGGTAATTTCATGACTCGAGTGCCTGTGATCCAGGTCAAGCCGTTGCCTGTTAAATATGTTTCCTTTTCTGAGGACCCTATATCACTAGTAGAGGGCTTTCCCTACACATAGCGTGTCTTATCATGGCACATCATATCTTGCATTATGGTTTATGTCAACACACTCAGACCACGACTTACCAACATACTCTGGTTGAGGAACCTAAGGTGCTTATATGGAAAACCCCCGGGGGGGGGCACTTGGCCTTATTCTGGATAGGGGTGTGCCGCAGGACCTCGAAAACCCGTACCCGTCGTACAAGGTCAAAAAGGCCAAAAGCATACCCCGTCGTACAAGGTATTATGCGAATGTATAACCCGTCTTACAGATTGAAGCTGAAAAACATACCCCGTCGTACAAGTATGAGGCCCAAAAACCCGTCGTAAAAGTCGAGAGGCCGAAAAAAACATACCCTGTCGTGCGGCACATATATACTACCTCTATATACTTAAGTGACCACCCCCCTGGGGGAAAACCCTACCATATTTTGGAATGAGGTGAGTTACATATACTGGTGGATTGAGCACGGCTGGAAGTATGGTTTGTTTTGCATTGTGATACTTAACTCAGGCTGATTTTTCCCTAAAAATATTTGGAGAAATTTTAAAAGTACAATTTGATAAAAGAAGCCAAACTAACAAATGAAGGGAATTCATTATCAAATGAATATACAAGGATAAATAAAGGCAAGAGCATGTTAAGTGATAAAAATATTTGTTTATTCCAGTAACATTTGAACCCGATATGCTAAAAGAATTGGTCCATTGTTAGTTGTCACCTGACATCCATTGGCAGTGAATGCAGTAGCAGCAATTACAATCCAATACATCTCTCAACAAGTAGCCAGTTTTCCACCAGGGGAAGACATTCTGAGCATGAGATAGATCCCCTTATTGAGATGTTACATTGTCATGAAGTAGCAAAATAAATGTTGTTCATGGACTTCAGTGTTCATAGCTGGTAGATGTCATCGGCAATGTAGAATAAAGGAATGTTGATTTTGTGATTGACAAAAATGAACCGTTGAACCAAACACATCATATACCATCAAGATTTCACATATAACTATTGAATGACAAAGATAAACTTCAAATACAATAACAGAAATGCAACACCATAGGATCATTTTCCAGCCATTCTGGCGATTACATCTGCAATAAGATACAATGAATCAATACATTAACGCAGCCACTGAGAAAACAGGATCAACACCTTCATGATTGTGAAATATTCAAATGATTAATCACATTTATTGTAAAGTGTCAAGTTCAGAGTGAATGTTGAACTCTAGAAACTTTCACTCTAAAAAATCAAGTATATTTTTCATTAATTTTCTGACATATTGGTGCTTGATAAGGTTAATTTTACTAGAAGAGAAACTTCAGAAAATGCAAAAATAACAACAGGAAATACTACCTTACCTTCATAACTGACATTTCCATCCCGATCAACATCAAACTCGCGAATCATCTCATCCACTTCAGCTTCAGTCAGCTTCTCACCAATATTTGTCATTACGTGCCGGAGCTCGGCAGCACTGATCAACCCGTTTCCCTCACGATCGAAAGTCTGGAAGGCATCTCTGATGGTGCCCTCCCTGTTAACGTCACTCTGCATCAGGGTAGCCATCACCTGGAGAAGCTCAGGTAGACCAAAGCTACCTCCCCCTGATAGAAACACCCCACATACACACAGGGAGATCAATCAGAAGGAAGGAACATGATTTTAAGCAGACAGTAATAGCTGTTAAATTGATATTTGATTTCTATAATATGATTTCTATAACACATTTATTTAGTATGAAGTAAAGTTATTGATGTCAGTGAAATGAAAGATAATGACCTTTGTAATGTATTTGTTCCATAATATTGATCATATATTTATTGAATTTGTTGTAAATTTCTATTATGAAAAGCAGTGTTCTAGCACATTTTTTTGTGTAATTTAACACATTCAATATGAAAGGTATATCTGGTGTTTTCATTTTAACATAACAATTATGATATATATATATATATATATATATATATATATATATATATATATATATATATATATATATATATATATATATATATATATCTTCGATGTTAGATAAATATAGAAGAAATCATTTCTGAGGAAGAAATTGCATGCAATTAATGTAGATCACATTTAGTTATACTTAATGTCTTGCCATTAACAACCGATTAGAGAAACACTCACGGCAGTTGCGTGCCAACTCATCGACCTCCGCCTCTGACGGACATTGACCCAGTGATCGTACAACAGAACCTAACTCATTTGTGGATATTTTCCCATCACCATCTTTGTCATGAAGAATGAAGCATTCTTTAAATTCTGTAACAAAAGTAGAAAAGCTTTATCTTTCTGGCCAGTTATACAACGTTGTTATGGTTATGTTTCACCAAATGAAATATAAGAATGATCTCACCATCAATTTGCTCTGGTCTCAAGCCTTGTGCCTATGATAAAACAATAACACACATGCTATCATAAAAAGATAGGTCTCGTCATGGTGCATATAATGGACATTGAATATCAGTGTGAACAATCTTAGTTGAGAACACACAGGTTATTGCTAGCAGGAAAAATGATAGATCTCTCAACCTTAGCCCAATAAGTGACATGACAGTTAAGATTGTGGTGTCTGAATGGCATCTAATGCCGATCAAACAACTCGTCAATATATCTTGCCCTATATATGCACTGATAATAAAACATGCACTTGGACAGCTGTATATAGTGTCCTTATCGCTGTATCAGATAAGCAAGCGTGTAATGTGAAGAATTCAACACAGCACTAACGTGCTACTTGAATTGGTAAACAAAAAGTTTTCTGAATACCTTCTTGCCTGTGTAAGATTTTGTGGGCAATCCTTGACACAATACAGCCTCAAAACCAAACCTCATATAACAATGAATTAAGGTAAAATACTTATAACATCAGTATTGTTTGTGAAATAAAATACTAGCAATTTGGTATTTAAACCTATTAAAAAATGACCTCTTTACCTGCTTACGAGCAGAATTGCAAGATTACACATAATACTATATAAACCATTGACAAAACGGAGCATAAAGAGCACCACACCCAGGGATACGCCCTTCTGAAGACATCGTGACTATACCGCACCCCGCGGCCCGTCGAGCCGGGCAAACACCCGCAGTCGGACAGGTAAGAAAACTTACCTGTTGCAGAATACAATCCCTTTGTCACAACAAATATATCAATAACTCGTAGTATTCCGACGCGGATAGCAATCGTAAATCGGCCATAATGGAAATATTATAGGTTCATTGGGTGGTTGATATGAAGCAATTGAGAACTCACCATTTCGAAGTTTGGTTCCACCCGACTGACAGCCGTGGACATGCGCAGTGAAGGTGTAAGGCCAGCTGTTTCCTGACCGCGCCTGTCAACCTGTATAGTCTCAAGGAGCCACACCACTGTGGAGCTGATGATAAGTGTTGTACGCAAGCACGCCAAACTCGCTGAGAAACAATGTAGACAGATTGATGTACAGCGGAGCCAATGAAGGAGTCATATGTGTATATGTAGCTGAAAAATGTTCAGCATGTTTCAATCTCTCAATGTAGGCAGGTTTGAGTAAGTTTGCAGGTAGGTAGGTAGACAGGTGGTTAGGTTAAAGCATGAAGTTATTACTCCATGGTTTGGGTATGCATTTATGAGGTCAGATACGAAGGTATGATGAAGGTATGCTTGTATGTAGGTACTGTACGTAAATAGACAAAGAGTAACATATGTAACTTCTTGGTATAGGTAATTAGTTTTAGTTTTTAGTAGATACGAAGGTAGGTATAGATGGGTGAGTATGTGAAGTATGTATAGTGGTCCCTACCCTCCTCATTCTCATATCAATATACTATGTATTGCATCAACAATGTACAGCTCATATAATAATATTCCTAAGTAATTTACTAGCTATTCTAAATTTGAGAGTTGTAGCCTTTTATGTGCTATTTATGATGTTAAAGGATGTGCATCTATGATTAAAAACCTGGTATTAAAATTTTCACAGAGATAAGATAGATCTCAAAACCTAATGATTATTGTAAGTATGTTGCTTTCTTGTCGGATATACACATGCAATATTAGACGGCATTGGTGTTTCTTCCTGTACTATGATTCGGCGAGCGATTCATAATGATGATAGTAACATATATATACAGTAGTTTATGCTCTGTACGATGCGACAACTCTAGTGCCTGGTCATTTTTAACCTCGTCGCGATTATTAATATTAATGTGCGCGCTGTAGAACAATGTAGAATACTGGTGACGAGGCGTTTGCTGTAAATGACTTAAGTTACATTGACGCTTGATAGAAAATGTCTATCATCTTAGACTGAATGATGTTATTGATGGAAAAACGAAATATGATTAATCAAATCAAATGGTTGATTCATGGTTAAATCAAATTTCGATTACCCTGATTCCCCGAATAATTCTTACCTCCGGTTTTAGCATCACATGGCTTTCCATGTCTCTCCCACTATTGCGACATCATCGCGACCCAGCTACGGAAGTTTATTTAATCGCAAAATAATGTTTCCTAAACATAGGTATCATGTGTTATTGTTCTTGTGTATATCATGTCAGCAATACTTGGGAGTGTCATCGAAGATCTTCAGCCACAGCGATGATGACAGAGTCATCAAACTGACTTCTGGGAGACTGTCTCTCCAGAGAAGCGGAGATGCTCATCGGTACCGGGAGAGGAGGGAAGAAGGGGGAGGGGCTACGTCTTCTGAGTTGGGAGTTCACGAGTTCCATCTCCCTGATGCCGATCATAACGAGGCCATTGTACATTGGTCTGGGAAAAACAGTACTGTGTGTAGCAAGCAATACTTTGTATCTTAATATTGCCACTATTTCTTGAAACTAAATAGTATACATGCAAACAGTATGCATGATAATGTAGATAATGAAAACCTGTTGTGTTTATATCCATGCATTAAGGTTTGTTATTGATTGTTGTCCTGTGCAGACGATGTTTATTTTGACCAGAAAACACAGCTACAATGATACAGTAACTGACAGCAAGCTGTGGAGGTATAAACAATATTAACGTTCATCCACTATTTTCATAAAGCTTTCACTTCTGCACAGCAATATTGTTTATTAAATTATAACCGGCTGTGTATGAATTATGAATTGACAATAGCAGAACCTTTTCCAAATAATCCACATCATGTGCAATCTAAATATTTAGCTTGTGTCCTTGTAGATATATTATGAGCTTATAAGCTGAATCCTTAAATGGATGCCAACTTTACTGGTAAAATCATACAAAATTATTTGTTTTGATAAAACCTAGATGGTGCATTGACTTATTAATTGTTGTGTTATTCATAGGTCAACGGATTATGGTTCATCATTCACCGAAGTGAAGTTACCTGATGTTAATGCCATCATTTCATTTTACTATGCATGTCCCAACAACAAGAATATGGTGGGTTCAGATACTGTATTTTGATAACGATGTAGAAAATTTACCAAGTGATAAGAGCCTAGATTATTAAATAAACAAACAGTTTTGTATTCATGCATTGCTCAAGCATAAACACATGGCAAACTTCAACTCCTTATCTGTTGGGCAGATGCTTTTCACGGACGTTACCCATAAGAAACTATACAGGACAACAGATGAAGGAGCCAGCTTCCAAAACATTACTTTTGTTCCTATCAGGCCAGATGTCATTAGGTTTCATCCAAAGGACCAAAATTCATTCCTAGTTTACTCCATGGAACAACAGCAGGTTAGCTATATATTATGTGTGAATGTTTTGAGTACTTGATTGAATTTTTGCAACAGTGACTTCAGTATTTGTTTTTAAAAAGTGATATCAGTTACTGAGGTCATTTCAAATTGCTCCAAATGAAGGGCTTCCTGGTTGTATCTATTACAAATTGTTGATGGCCACTTCCATGATAAAAAAGTGACCATCAGGGTATTTAACAGCCACCAGTCGGCCCACCATTTTGGCAGGCACTTAAGAATTCTGACAGGCAAATGTCATTGGTGGGTTGGGAAAAGTGTTTGCCCATCAGAAAAATAAGTTTTTTTTATGGAGCCAAATCCTTGTTAAAAAAAACTCCCTTGGTTATAATTTTTTTTTACCAACAAGCTCCTTCCAATATTTCCTGCGCTCCACCAGGTTATCCTTCTTACACACAGTATATCCTTCTTACACACAGTATATCCTTTTTACACACAGTATATCCTTCTTACATACAGTATATCCTTCTTACACACAGTATATCCTTCTTACACACAGTATATCCTTCATACAGTATATCCTTCTTACACACAGTGTATCCTTCTTACATACAGTATATCCTTCAGTACAATCTCCAAACCTATTTCCTTTTCCTCCATACAACTTACTTCTTCCTATGCCTATTTGCGCCGTTTGTATGCTGAGAGTTCATTTGCTTAACAAATCTTTTCTATTCGATATATTGCACACAACAACGCTTGTAAGGGCCAACTCAGTGCTAAAATCGGCACAAGTGCACCATCCCTAACGTTCAGTGTGCTAAACCCACAGAGATGTTTTTTTTTTTGTGGAAAAGTGGCTGATTTACTCCTCTCATTCTCAAGCTGTTTTTTGCAGTCATGATCTCCCCAAGCCTAAATAACTGAACAGGATCAGTCAGTAGCCCAACCTCGTGAGGAAGCTCAGTCACTGGCTTGGGTTGATGAGGCATAACTCAGGCTATTGTGGTGGTGTCGTAACGGTTGGTTGTTGTTTCATACTGAGTCTAGAAGACTACAAGTCAAGTTCAATTAGGAGTGATACATCCGAACAGTTCCCTCCTCTGTTTGAATAGCAGTTAACAACATTGCCTTGTACCAGCTGTAAATGTTGGTCAAAATATATTGCAGCAGCCTGTTGGCCAGCAGGCTTCTGTATCCCTACTGATTGATTTGTTCCATTTATAACAGGAACGACTTGTATTGCATCATCATGAGCTCCTTTACCAGAAGACAACCCCATGTAAATGATCTTACCACAGCTTGAGTTGTAGAGGGCCGCTGCTGCAGATATATCAGAGTAATTGAGGCCCGCCAGATAGCCCCACTGGTCGTCCCTGTTTCAGCCCAGATCGTAATTATGGGCTTCTGAAGATCTACGTACTGTTTGTTAGCAGCATCTTTTGTTGATGTGGGGTCACGCGGACAACGTATTTTGTTATCTCGCATGTCAAGGTCTCCAGTCATAGTATCACCAGACCTAGCCACCACCAAGGCCTTATTTGCTTATTCAGAGAGGTTTGGATCAGTCTTTTATTTTTTTAGGTCCATAGATACTTGTTTTTATTGACATCTTGTTAATTCAAGAACAACACTAACAGGAAGGTCGTGGTTGTCCAATAGCCGCCCTTTATTTTCTCTTAACAACTCGCACACAGTGTTCCACTAGTAACAGGTTTTGAGACAGGAAAAGTGATGTTGGTAGTAACTATATCACTGAAAAGCCACCCTCTTAGCATGTTGTGCGTGACTTGGTTGAGATAGACATAAAGTGTGCTGAAGGTGTTAAAGTTGATGGGCCGGTCACCTATGTAAGTACCTCAAGGAATCCATGGCCCACCCAAACCGTCATCAATACTGTCATTGGCACATTCCCATCAGGAACTTTGAGGGTAATAAGCCCATCTGCAGCATCATCCTCTAAACTAAGACCTAATGCTGTAATCACCTCTTGCAGATCTTTGAAATTCCAGAAGCTGGGCTTCATAGTGGCAACTCCTCCTTTTCCTGCAGTCCTTGACCTCCATTGAATGATCTAATTTTTTTCAAGGTCATAGTATATGAGGTTGACCTAAGGCCTACCAATAGATCACCTGCAGTGTTGTCAATAGAATTTTCTAGTGACACGGCCTCGCCGCTTTGAACACTGCCCATCTTCAAATAGACGTTGAGCTATGGAAAGCAAAGTATTGCAAGTATCGTTGTTATTGGAAGTGCTGCACTATTGGTTTTTTTTTCAATATGAACGACACATCAGTGAGATACTGGCCATCCTCACTGGTGCAGTGTGTATGTGATGCCCAGGTCAGTTTCTGCACGTGGTTTTCAGAACAACAAGCCAATTTGGAGCACAAGTCTGTAAAGGAAATGGAAAAATCTGTTTTTGAAATATCAAGTTGTTTCTAAGTGCATTTGAACATCCAGCAATTTGTTCTTTTTTTATTATAAAGGTACGATAACGTGAATTTATGATGTCACGGCTAAACTTTAAAATGTTCGCACCTCTCCATTGCACAGTTTCAATATGCACTGTATATACCAGAACCAGTATTACCCCAGCGACACCCCCATATACAATCCAAAATTAATTGTATTATCATACCATAGTTCGATTCATTGCCATGTATGTTTGTTATTTTGTAAAAAAAAAAATGCACTAATAAGCCGATTAATCAATATCAGGTAAGCTATTTGCCTATACCCAGAGCTGATAACAGGCAATCATTTTTCAAAGTGAATGGTTCTTAATAATACAGCTACACTTCTAGTTGTAGACAACATTGTGCAATGCATCAAATTATCCTGTTCTTATGTTGAATGTCATTGTGGTTATAAACTACAATGTTCAATAAGTGGCCTCAAAAACAGGTGATGCGTCGTGCATTATTCCATAAGTCAATTTTTCTGCTTGTAAACAAAATTCCTAGCTGATACCCTGGTGACCTTACATTCATTCTCTAAATAAATTATTCACCCAATAATGGTTGTTTAATCTAATAAGGTTTTAATAAGTAATTGTAATTCAACTCATTCTGACATTTTGGTGACTTGATTTGTCACGACATTTGTAAATGTCTTTTAATCAATTGAATATCTTTGATGTCTTGGCAGCTTCAAGTGACCTTGGATTTTGGTAGTAGCTGGAAACAAGTGGGAGATTTTGTGAATCCCCGTTTCTACTGGGCTGTCCCTGGGATAGATGCTGACAACTACACTGTTCATATGGAGGTCCAAGATCTTGCCACAGGTAACATATAGCCACCCAGGTATAATTTCATACTGAATTGAAATTGCTGAAATATTTCAGCCAGATTAGGAAATTCATTAATGCAAATAATCATTGCTTCCTTTGAAGCATGTCCTTATTAAATATTCCCTTTTTACATTTTTTCAAAAGCTTCCATTTCTACTAATGCTGCTATGATATGCTTCTTCAACAATGACATTATTGGCTTGTCAGTACTCTTCAGTTTAACAGTGGCTTCCAAGCTATTCATGATGCTTTATCTGTACAGGAGAGTTTCAATATCGAGCAGTGAAGCGCCCGTACCCAACTGAAGTCAGTCTGGGGGAGGGTATTGGCAACATTGATATAGACTCACTCTTGGTGCAAAATGAGTACATCTTTGTTCAGGTTGGAACATATATACATTATTCATGCTTATTGCCTTATGCTTATTTATTATGTAACTGTGGGTTGTAAATTTGATTCAGTTTGAAGATTAATTCATTAACTTGTTCTTTGCTACCTCCCTAAACTAACAAGTATTATTGGTTTCATATCTGTTTAAAATATGAATCGTTTTTTTTATGGTTGAACATTTCAGAAAAGTGGCCTGTTTTACAGCCATCTCTATGTGTCACACAAAAGAGGACCCCTGTTGAGAGCCTATTTTCCCAACGATCTTCAACCCCAGGTTTCTTTGTTTATTCCTAAAAAAGAAAACCATCGATGATAACCATTAATGTTTTTTACCATCTTTCACTGATGCATTTCAAAAATATGTGGTAGGCAGTGTGATATATATTTGTGAATTTGAATAATGTTATAAATGATATTTTAGTTCAATTTTTGTACATCTTTGCACGTGTGGAGACATTAATACAAATTGAGAACATTTTTGTTATTTCCTTTGCAGGACTTCAGTATTGTGAACGCTGATGAGCATCAGGTATTTATTGCTGCTAACTACCGCTCTCAAGCAGTACATCTCTACCTCTCTGATACCACCGGCCGCTTCTACACAGACTCACTCAGCTCCCTCATGGCGCTGCACCACTCCGAGGGCGGCTTCACCGCAGATTTATACGAGGTCTTATCACATGATCATACTTAATGGTGGCTTAATGAGTTTGCAGGATCTATATTACATTACTACATTCAGAAAAGTTGGTTTTTCCAAATTTCTAACATTATAAACTGTGCAATCAGATCCAAACTTTGTTTTGTAGTATTTTGCTTGTCTTTAATAATTATGGTAAATCTATTTATAAGTCATTTTCTTTGATCATGCGAGATTGTTTATTTAAAATTTTGTAATTACAGTTAATTATGTAAATAAAACGGCATATACAGTGAAAGCTTCAAGAAGAATTGACGGAGGTGTTTATTTCAGCATTGTAAATTAACGCTGATTTGACTTCTCTGTGTTGTCAGGTGAGAGGCCTACGAGGAACATTCCTCGCCAATTACTACAAGAGAGAAAAGGAGCCAGCTACAGTAATCACATTTGATCAGGGAGGTCGATGGCAACCTGTCCTGCCTCCCAGTGTGGGACCAGATGGCAAACCAACCGTTCCTTGCAATGCTGTAAGTTAAAGCTGGAAAATAAATATTGATGTCTCAAGTGGATAAAGGAAATAAAAAAGTTATTCTCACCATCTATAGCCACCACGTTGTGACCTGATCACAAGAACTTGCCATTCATTGACCACGTGTGTATAGAATGTCTGTTGTTGCAGGCCCAGAACTGTAGCTTGCAGCTCCACATATTGTTGAGTGCTTACAGGTATGATATACCCCCCATTCTGTCAGAGGAAAATGCACCAGGGATGATTCTAGCTCAAGGTAAAATCCACCTTCATTCTAATAAAATTCCTGCTAGGTGATAACCATGACTTTACCAGTCTCACCTAGCCAGCTAATTGTACACCTGTATACCAGTCTTCCCGTCGGTTGTTCATTCATGGCTAATGATATGACAGACAAATACATTGCTTGGGTTAGATATACCTTATTAATAGGTTTATAATAATGCATGCCATATACATATTGTAATGATGCATGAAAACATGTATAATTTTTTTAGATACAGAGGTCATTGATTGTTCCTTATATATAGTGTAACATGTATATGTCATTGACTTGTAAGATTTTACCATAAAAGGTTAATGAGGTATGTTATAAATGAGGTCACTGACATGTGGAATTCGACGTTTGCAGGTCATGCTGGGGAAAAGCTTGAACCATTGAACTCCGACCTTTACTTCTCTAGTGATGGAGGTTACTCATGGAAATATGTACGATTCTGACCGGGCTTCATGACATATATTGAATGCTTATAAAATATAAGATATCCCACACCAATAATCCATTGACACCCATTATAGGATAGGTTAAATTTACATCTATAGTCCTGTTTTCATTGTTTTTTAAAGCAAACTTTTGATATTTGGATAAGATTTAAGTGAAATTTGTTACTATCATAAAAGATTAAAAAAAATTTAGGCATTATAATTAAGAACAGTAAACCATTTGTATTGATCTTTCACTACAAATACGAGTGTTGAAGAGCTTACATTGATCTGTGTGTTTATCAGCTGTTAAAGGGTAATTATGGCAAGACCATTATTGACCAGGGAGGCGCGATGGTGTTGGTGCAAAAAGACACCCACAGTGACAGCAAGGAGGTTTTGTATGTACATTTACATCTTAATTAAGAAAATATAAAAAATCTCGTCAGATGAAGGTGTGTTGACAGGTGAGTTACCAATGTTACAGTTACAGTTGTGACGAGTGGGCAACCAGCCAGACGTACACCTACTCCACCGGCCCCCTCCGCGTTGATGGCATACTTAACGACCCTGGCATTACTAGCCGAGTGGTTAGGTCAGTGAGTGCAAACATCCATGACAAGTCAATGCCAAGTGTGATCAACCATTATCATGGCTCCTAATCTCTAGCTATGCTATGATATCTCTGTAGCAGAATGTAGTGTTATTTTCCATGTCACTGTCCCACCTGTCATGCAACATGGCTGACTCTGTTGATGTTTCAGTGTGTTTGGTCACTCCGAGGGCGGTTCTGGGTGGACAGTCATCAAGTTGGATTTCAGCAATATCCTGTCTCGGCAATGTTCACCAGCAGACTACATAGAATGGAGCCCGCGGTTTGGGGTAACAAAGTGTTTGGAGTCATCAAGTGTAATTTTCCATGGAGTATGAAGTACATTAATGTCGCTAGAACTGAATCAATAGCGATAACCATAGCAACGTGGAAGACATTGCTTTAGCAGTTATTGAATGTCTGGCTGATGGGATAGGTAGAACATGAATGAGCTGGATAGTGGATGAAATGGATTGCTTGTGGGTGAATGGTTACTGAGTGAAATCGGTTGATTGCTGATTAATGTATGATTGTTGGTTGATGGGTGGTGGGTTAATTGGATTAAAATCTTGTTGGTTTTGACGTTGGGTGAAATGGAGTGAATGGATTTATTGTAAGTGGATGGTGGGTGGAGTGAATGGATTGATTGTAAGTGGATGAAGTGGAGTGAATGGATGGATTGTAAGTGGATGGTGGGTGAAGTGGAGTGAATGGATTTATTATAAGTGGATGTTGGCTGAAGTGGAGTGAATGGATTGATTGTAAGTGGATGGTGGGTGAAGTGGAGTGAATGGATTGATTGTAAGTGGATGGTGGGTGAAGTGGAGTGAATGGATTGATTGTAAGTGGATGGTAGGTGAAGTGGAGTGAATGGATTGATTGTAAGTGGATGGTGGGTGAAGTGGAGTGAATGGATTTATTGTAAGTGGATGGTGGGTGAAGTGGAGTGAATGGATAGACTGTTAGTGGATGTTGGGTTGGTGGTATTTATTGATTGTGGGTGGAATGGATTGCTGATGGATGGATGGTTCTGTGTGTTATTCTGAGGGACATGGGGTCTTCAGTAAAAAACAGGCATTGTGTCTCTTTGTATATAGTTTGAGGTTCAATATTTGTTTAACAGCATGGCTGGGATTGTTCACTTGGACTGAATTTGACTTACGTACGTCGCAAACCGGCTAGCAAGTGTTATATTGGCGGGAACCACGAACACTCCATCACGAACAACACGTGCACCTGTCATCAGCAAGACTTTGAGTGGTGAGTCCAGACATATAAAACAGCAATACAGACAAGGTTTTGTTTCTCATTGATGACATATGTCAGTCTGTCTGTAAGCATCTCTTGGATTTACATGTACAGTAAGCACAGGGTTTACATGGATGTGTTGTTGGTGTGTACTTTGGTATATAAGGTGCTTGCATGTTTATGAGCACCAGGATGTATCTAATTACTTAATAGATTTAAGTTGTTGATACAGCTGGAGAGTATTTATACCCCTGACATTGACACCCATACTGTGATCTGAAATCTGCCGCAACACTTATTACTCACATCCATGATTTTGTTGAGCGTTTTTCAGGGAAAACCAGACGTTCAATCTGCAATAAAAAGATTAATATTATCTGATAAACACCATACACCCTGTGGTTGAATATGCATATGTCACCAAGAGTGTGTGGTTATTCAACTGGTTACATTAACAATGTGTGGACGGTTATACATTTTGTGTGGTGGTTTGTTTAATGCCTCACTACACTGAAGGATGGTTAGATACCTCGCTTGTATAACCATGAGTCATGGTTTTACAGTGACTATGGTTACGAGAGCCGAGACGACAAGTGCACGGCAGCCGACTGGTTCAATCACAACGTGCCGATAGACGATTGTCATGAAGGATTCTTTAATCAATCCAGCGGGTACCATATCACTGCTTTCCTCTGTAATCATGACCTTCTCTGGATTACATTCAGAATTATTAGGGTCTTCCTTCAAACTTCAAATAATTGTGAAGTTTATTGCGTCAACTATCAAGTGTATTGTACACTATCAAATCATTGCTAGTTTTTTTTTTAAGAATTTGAGCATTTCAGAATGATTGATCTTGTCAGTTGGTTCTTTGTTCATTATTATGTAGGCACTAAAAATGTCCTTCCTTCGTTTGATGCCTCTGTGTGTATAGATACCGCAAGGTGGCGTCTGACAAATGCTCTGGTGGTGACCTTGTAGACAAATACAAACCCACCAAGGTCAAATGTCCGGTTGTGGCTCCAACAGGTCTCTTGCTGATTTCATCTAGCCACCCGACTGGAGTTTTACAAAGCAATGTCATGGCAACATTCCAGCTTCTCCAAACACATCAGGTAAGTGTGTGAATGTAATCAACACCAATATTTGAAATGGAACATCAGCATTTGTTATTGGGCAGGTTGTTTGAGATCTGAGCTTAGGAAGTTGTTGTATACAAGATCAATGTTGACCATCTGGTTGTGGTTTGCTGGTCTAATTGGCTCTTGTTACTCAGGGATCTATCCAAAGCACTAACTACACATGGTCATTTGGTGATGGGACCAACACCACCCTCTCTGGAAATGGAAGTCATAATCAGAATCACAAGTATCAGCTTCGTGGGGTGTACGTCGTCACGGTGACAGCCACCAACTCCAATGGATCTGCATCAGCAGTTATGGATGTCATGGTTGAAGGTCAGAGTGTTGTTTTATTTCACCTGACAATTACTTCTAAAAACAATTTATGCCATCTTTTTTTGTTTTGTTTCCCAGTTATTTATCTTTTTAATCTTGATGATCTGTGTTTTTCAGATCGGCTGCTGGGTATCTTTATCACAGCGACGCATGCCGCCAAGGCTGGCTCTATGGTTACCTTGGTAGCCACCCTCTTCTCCAAGTCCAGCCCTGTTGCTTCCTTCTCACAGGTTCATTACGTGTGGAGCTTCGGCGATGATGTAAGAGGCCGGTGGCATTTGTCCTCTTTAACCGATAAAAGTTATTTACCACTGACAAACATTTAGTCTGGAGAATTAGCCCAATTGTTCAGTCAAAAGAAAAAGTCTATGTAAAGGGTCAAAAACGCTTGCTAAAGGTCAAATATATATACGTAGTTTATACTCTGATTTTGTTGATTGTTGCTGTTCATTTATTCTTATTGAGGCTACATTGATTAATGCTTGTCTGAATACACTCAGTTGGTTTTAATGCGTGTGCAGTCCGATGAATTTGGCAGTGCACCTCTTCTCACCTGGGATAGACAAGTCGATCACTCCTACCTGGAGGCAGGGAATTACTCAGGCTATGTTCAGGCCAATAACAACCTTGGCACCGTCTTCAGGAAGTTTACGGTGGTTGTATACAGTAAGTAGCATGTAGCATCTCCTCGTGGGGGTGGGGTGTGAGGGTGTCTACATGTGCCTTCATACCTTGTCTAGGATGATTCAAAAGCCAAATTTTATCAGGGGTATATTCCACTGACTGACATCCTGAAACTTTCAATCCATAATGATGGTGAAAATAATTAGTCAAGAAGGTATTGTTATGTAGATTGTTCATCACTTATCCAAAGTGATCTGTAATCTACCCCACAATTGTGGTACTCTTTTTGTTATGCTGACATGAACACGGTGTTTGTCTGTGTGTAGATGTGGTGAGGACGTACACCCTAGGGTTTGAGGAAGTTTTACAGAAGCTCCACCAGAACACGCTGGCATGGAGGGAGCTGTTTGGCCAAGTCCTAAAGAACACTCTCATTGAAGTCAGTACAAAGATACACAATACCATGCTCCAAATAAACAATGCTACACAACTTGTAAAATAATGCTGTTGATATCATTGAATACATCACAGCTACATCAGATATGATAAAAAAGAAATGTGTCCTTGTGACAACTTCCTCAAAATACATGTGAAAAGAAATTTTGGATTGCTTTTAGATCATCTGATGTAATGTTATAATCAAGTGACAAATGTTGTTTTGTTGGCCAGACTTTGGAGGTGGATGGTTTGCGACTGGAGGTAGTGGTGTTAGAAGGGGAACCCCTCGTGGCTGATGTGTCCATCCTTCCAGTCTCTCACCTGGCCAGCAAGGATGATTCGTTAGATGAGGTGAGTCCATCCTTCCTGTCTCTCAGCTGGCCAGCAATGATGACTCATTAGATGAGGTGAGTCCATCCTTCCCGTCTCTCACCTGGCCAGAATTGACGACACTTTAGATGAGGTGAGTCCATCCTTCCTGTCTCTCACCTGGCCAGCAAGGATGATTCGTAAGATGAGGTGAGTCCATCCTTCCTGTCTCTCACCTGGCCAGCAATGATGACTCGTTAGATGAGGTGAGTCAATCCTTCCCGTCTCTCACCTGGCCAGCAAGGATGACTCGTTAGATGAAGTGAGTCCATCCTTCCTGTCTCTCACCTGGCCAGCAAGGATGACTCGTTAGATGAAGTGAGTCCATCCTTCCTGTCTCTCACCTGGCTAGCAATGATGACTCGTTAGATGAGGTGAGTCCATCCTTCCTGTCTCTCACCCGGCCAGCAATGATGACTCGTTAGATGAGATGAGTCCATCCTTCCTGTCTCTCACCTGGCTAGCAATGATGACTCGTTAGATGAGGTGAGTCCATCCTTCCTGTCTCTCACCCGGCTAGCAATGACGACTCGTTAGATGAGGTGAGTCCATCCTTCCTGTCTCTCACCTGGCTAGCAATGATGACTCGTAAGATGAGGTGAGTCCATCCTTCCTGTCTCTCACCTGGCTAGCAATGATGACTCGTTAGATGAGATGAGTCAATCCTTCCCGTCTCTCACCCGGCCAGCAATGATGACTCGTTAGATGAGGTGAGTCCGCATTCTCTGTCGACTTCTGCCAAGGGCTTGAGGTTGATCAGTATTCATTTTCACTTTGAGGGACAATACCTTATCAACTTAAATGAAGATAAGTTATAGATATTTATTGTACTTGACAGATAAGTACACAAGCTTTATTCTCACCAAGTTTCAATCCTTGGAAAAGCTATACTCCTCCTTCCTCAATTAGTGCGTGATGATTGAAATCATTCTGACTCGTGGAATTCATCCAAATAACGTATTGTTTCTCTAATGCATGAAACAATGTGGCTAGATCTCTACCAACCTGGTGAAGATGGTGATGGACAGGAAGCTGGTAGTGGAGCTGGGCCGCGAAGACTTTGGTTACCATGTGAATGTGACAGTTGTGTCTGCTGTGCAGGTGACAGGTAATACAACATAACAAACATCACAGTGGGTAGTGATGGAGGAGTGAGACAATATATCTACAAACTAGACATGATCAATTGGATGTGATAACAAATTGGGTTTGATAATGGGGAAATTGCAATGTTATGTTGACCATTATGATGCATCACTGAAGGAGAGCCCTAGGCTGTTACACCCTAGTCATATCTGAGTTAAAATGTTCTTTCCAGTCATAAGTCTGATGAAAGGCCAGCTTGAGTCGGATAAGAGCTTCTGGGGAAGGAGTGTTATTAATAATACCCTTAGGCATTGACAGCGTGTTGGATTATCTGTACTGTATATGGTGTAAGAACATTGACTGTCAATGTCAGCGTTGTTTGTTTACAAACAGACGGTAACAAGATTAAGAAGAGTTACACAGCGGTGTATATCTGCGTTCCCATTCTCCTTCTGGCCGTCTTCATCGCTGGCCTCATCATATACTACTACAAACGGTGAGATTCACCATAAATACTGTTACTAGGGGTTATGGGGGAGGTTTATAAAAAGAGCATTTCTAAATATTCCCCATCCACCATTTCAATGTATATCATTCTACATATGTTCTTGTATATGTCATAATGTTCCGAACAGCCACCAAACTCCGTCCCCCATACACTCCTCAAGGCAGCTTGCTGACCATGTGTTAATCACAGGCACTCAAGTTCGGACATCATGATTTGTTATCTCTCTTGCATTATGATGTGATGCTAGTGTAGGTTAATCATGATGTCCGAACTCCAGTACCTGTGGTGTTAATGGTTTTAATGGTAGACCAGTTACCACATTGTCACATGATACACAAGTTACCGCATTGTTACCTTGTCTTGTGACAACCCAGTTACCACATTGTCACACTGTCACATGATTCACCAGTTACCACATTGTCAACCTGTCTTGCGATACACCAGTTACCACATTGTCACCCTGTCTTGTGATACCCAGTTAGCACACTGTCACATGATTCACCAATTACCACATCGTCAACCTGTCTTGCGATACACCAGTTACCTCATTGTCACCCTGTCTTGCGATACACCAGTTAGCACACTGTCACATGATTCACCAGTTACCACATTGTCACCCTGTCTTGCGATACACCAGTTAGCACACTGTCACATGATTCACCAGTTACCACATTGTCACCCTGTCTTGCGATACACCAGTTAGCACACTCTCACATGATTCACCAGTTACCACATTGTCACCCTGTCTTGCGATACACCAGTTACCACATTGTCACATGATACAGCAGTCACCAGATTGGTACCTTGTCATTTTATACACATTGTCACCTTGTCTTGTGATACACCAGTTATTACATTGTCAAGCCATCTCACTCCTACACACTCATTGTTGATTGTTGCAGGAAGTTGAGCAGTATGACCCGCTACTCGCTGCTCCGTTCACAGCGTTCCCCTGTCACAGACGCGTTGCTGGAGGACACCGATGATGATGACCCTCCACTTGATCCCAATCCAGACCACCAACGCTTGGCACTCTCCGACGATGACCTGGCCGATGACCCTCTCGGTGAGCCAACTCATACCAACTAACTCATACAAACTCTATGGCATATATTATAAAGATTAATTCAAGTTTCTAACATGAAAAAGTCGAGCATGGGGGCTGATAAGCATATAACTTATTAATCATATCATGGCCAACCATCCATTATTGATAATTTTAGTTGTTGTTTTAAGTTTGACTTGTGGGACATTGATAGGAGCCAATTTAATGATGGCCGCTCCTGGTTCAGCTGGCACCCGGTCCAACACAGTTAACTGCTGAAGAGGCCAAGCTAATACAAACACTGAAGTCACATTCCATGCATCGCTTTGGCATTTAAGTCTCAAGATCAAAAGGAAATCTCTTCTTATCTTTACCTACCTATCTATGTGCGCCATTCAAGAGAAGACGTGGCATCTCATACTAATATTGGCCACGTGTTGACCCAGAAAATAGTCGTTACATTATAACATGGTTTGTACATTTCTAATGACCCTATACGTTGTACATAAGACTATTGCTGACAATATATGTTGTTCATATCACAGATGTGCCTGTATTTTGGTGTGAGTGGCTAGGTTTTGGTTTGTTGTGATAACTGTCCAGGGTTAAAAATCATTTTTGCGTGATGGGAGAAAAGATGTGTGTTATAATCGACGACCTTTTCAAGGAGTGATGAATAATTTCATTCAATTTTTTGTCTGCTTTGACCTATATTTATGGTCAACTTTTTGACTTACATTTAATGTGCAATAGGTCCATGAACCATTGGATTCTGGTTAAGAATTGGATATAAGGTTTTTCTGCATTTAAGTGCTCAATGGTACATATTCTTGTGCATTTTTAGTTATTATATTGATCCTCCTCAGGTGCTTCTAGATCGCAACACCAACCCCCCATCATCACCCACCTTGTTTCACATAAATTATCATCTTGGCGTGGGTAACAATTGGAAGTCATTATGGACGTTATCACAAACTGCTACTTCAATATGGTTAACTATGTCATAATTTTTTCCTGGAAGAAAAACTGTGCCATCATATAAATAACTGTAGCAGATTTAAGATAGATGTCTCCATACACTGCCAGCTTATGACAAATATGCCAGAGATATAATTGATTTACCAAGTTTTCGGATCCAAATGTCTTCTAATTTCAAGGTCTCAACCATTTTTGTTGTACTCATACTCCTAAAAACATTGGATCAGTGTTGTGATAAATTGTCTTCTTCAGTATTCCTTATATATCAAAATGTTCTCCACTTCGATGTTTCAGGGCAGCTTTGTGTTGTGTAGACAATGTTAATATTTGCAGGCTTTTGGAATTATTCTTAAACTTGGTATGGAGTACAATATTATCATATTATTATACTTAAGAGATGCTATTTTGCCCTGAATAACTTTGTTGAATATTGTTGTTTATGGTGGTGTATTACCATCCGACAGCCATCTGTGTTTCACCTATTCCTGTTTATCTGGGCTTTAATTCCTCCCCTGTATGCAATATAGAGTAAAAGTAATTGTACCAAATATGCTTGTTGGTGTATGAATCCTGCCTAACAGCATCCATGGAGCTAATGCTATCAGACAGTGTCAAGGCTATAGCTAGTCAGACAGTGTCAAGGCTATAGGGCTAGTCCTGCTAGACAGTGTCAAGGCTATAGGGCTAGTCCTGCCAGACAGTGTCAAGGCTATAGGGCTAGTCCTGCCAGACAGTGTCAAGGCTATAGGGCTAGTCCTGTCAGACAGTGTCAGACAGTGTCAAGGCTATAGGGCTAGTCCTGCCAGACAGTGACAAGGCTATAGGGCTAGTCCTGCTAGACAGAGTCAAGGCTATAGGGCTAGTCCTGCCAGACAGTGACAAGGCTATATGGCTAGTCCTGCCAGACAGTGACAAGGCTATAGGGCTAGTCCTGCCAGACAGTTTTGAAGCTTTTGAGTCAAAATATATCACTAGAGGGTCTCACTATATGGCCAGCTGTCCAGTAAGTCCCTGCTGCAAGTTTAAATATACTCAAATGAACAGGTAATATATTTCAAAGTAGTACGAAATAACTTGAATTATTTTATTTCACTCCATGAATATGCAAACTATCGTCAGCTCCCACGTTTACGTTTCTTGTCCTTGGAACCTTGCGGTTTCTGGCCATTTTTCCTTTTGGAGCTGCCTCTCCGGCTCTCTGACGCATCAGACATGCTGCTCACACAGTACCATGGTCACATTGGAACACATTTTCAAAAGAATAACAATGAAAAGCAATAAGATTTGCAATTTAAAGAAAGACCACACATCTGCCAGAAGATGCTATGGACGTTCTGATTGGACAATGTTTATGATTAACACCTGACCTGCCATTCCCGGACCTGCTGGTTGGAATGTTCGTGTGTCTTTGAGGACATTCTCGTCTCTTATGGGAAAGTTCTCCACATATGTGGCATCCTGAAAAATTAAAAGACTCCTCATTTACAAGCGACCTTGACTTAAACCAACACAACCACTCACCCCTTGTCACACTTTTATTCACATAAAATTTCTCTCCATTTTCTTAAATGTATTAATCATTTAAAAAATTAAAGCTGTGTTTATTATATTACTAGATTGAAAATGTCATGATAGATGAAACACATCAAATGTCGGTCCACAATGACAATATTGGATGCTTACCTTGAGATTTCACAAGGCCACAGGTGTGACCAATCATCAGACAGGTGTCACAGGTGAGACAATGGTTCCATGAGGGTTTTACACACTTCCCACAGAGGTTACAATGTACATACTGTCTCCCATCCTGCACCACAAATCACGCCTTGTAAAGAGACAGGTAACCATCCCCACATATCTCACAAAGACAGAAGAATATCCTTATGAGAACAATCCTTCCTTTGATGTTATTGATTAAGCAAGCAGGTGGGCAAGGAAATGTTACCTTTGAGGTGCAGGATTTACACAAGTCACAATGCCTGTTCTCCTTTGCGACATATCTCTGACATTCTGCACAGAACCTGGAAGAATACATACTGCCATGGACTATTCATAGTAAATTCACAACCTAAACTTTAGTCTTATGAACTGAGATTACCTGAGCAGGCTTTACATGCAGGGAATACAAGTGATCCATATGTGGGCAAATCTTAAATGTTTCATTAGTCAATAGTTAGGGAGATATCCTGTGAAATACCACCTATAACAATAGAGTTTTAACCAGCATAATGCACCTATATCCCTCTTCTGAAGGCAAACGTATGGCACCTGGGTCCGCATTGGTGAATATCCGCACTGGGGAGCCTTTCTTTCCGCCAATATCACTGCCGCAAAAACTGTCATGATTCTCATAATCCACCTGTATATAATCAGCCATTATTCACCTGTATAAACTCAGCCTTAATCCACCTCTATAATATCAGTCATAATCTACCTGTATATAATCAGTCATAACCAACCTGTACATAAGCTGTCATGTTGGCAGCTAGATTTCACTTAAGCAATTTTGAGGTACAAACAGCACTTAACGCCTGAACTACCAGGTGGTTGCGCACAACATTTGTTCACTCTTTTCACCAACTCACTCATCCTGGATTCAAATATCTAACAAACCGAATCACTATTTAAACATTATCTAAAAAATGTGACATCCTTGACGACCCTGCATCAAACATATGACATTAAGAGGATGCAGTCGGTGTATGGTCACCTTGTAGTCTAGCATGGTGTAATCCGGGAGGGCCGCTTTGATGCGGTGCTCAAGGAAGTAAGGGAAGAACCAGAAGACGGGCAGATTGGTGGACGCTGGTACACACAAGCATACAGATTTAATTCCTTTTCACTATGGGAGCCAAAAAAACAGTGAAAATAAACAAGTAACCATACCAGTGTGTAGGAAAAGAATGATTTGTTGAACAAGCCATTGAGTCACTATCTCTAACTAGTAGCAGGATTAATGTAAGGTAAGTATAGGGTTTAATGGCATCCAACAACATTGTTATTTGCAAGATGCTATGGCCTAGAAAATACAGGTAAAGATTGTCGGCTAATTTCTGACACCATGGTTACTGTTTCTGACACCATGGTTACTGCTTCTCCAATCTTTGCTTAATTTTACGACAACAAAACTAAGTAGAGAACATCTTATAATAATACACAGGGTCATACCGGAGTTGTTTACAGCTCTCCATTGTGAGGTTATTTTATTCAGCGTATGTGCCAAAACCTCGACCAGCCCACCAAACGGAGGGTCTATTATCACAGCCATTTTGTTTCCCTTACAGGTCGATCCTTGAAGAAAGTTAGTGAAGATTTCTCGGCTTTCCTCGCCTTCAAAGAAGTGATGGTTGAACATGTTATATCGACAGAACTGCTGCGGAGGGTAGAACTGTCCCTGAAGCATACAAATCCATGGCACAAATGCATACAAAATGGCATATGTAATGCATAATTATCATAAGTCAAGTGTCAAAATCATAAGCAAAGTATAGAAGTAGATGTGTATACTCAAAGTATAGAGGTAGATGTGTATACTCAAAGTATAGAGGTAGATGTGTATACTCAAAGTATAGAGGTAGATGTGTATATTCAAAGTATAGATGTAGATGTGTACATACTAATCTGTGGTCCATATCCAATAACAAACTGTCTATTACATCTTCTTCTGTCCTTTGGCAGAATGCCTCATGAATTCTGTGGATAACAGGAGCATCAATCAGTTAATTCATGGGAATTCAGTGACTTCCTACACAGAATTGTTACGGTTAAAAATTTAACAACATTCTTTACCTGGGGGTTCCAATGCACAGAGCCTTCTTGAACCCCAATTCACTGAACAATCCCAGTACAAAATTGTTGACTTTATTGCAGAATAAATATTGCTGAAAACAACCAAACAGTTCAATTCATGATAAAAAATTACAATGGCATGTACAAACTAAATTATATAAGAGTATGGGTCTTTGGAGAAACTCATCATAGATAAAGTACAGTGTATTGGTAATTTGGGCTGGAGTTGCTTGTATAGAGCATGGGAGTTCAACTCCTTTAGGACATATTTATCTAATAGTGCAAAGGCTGCCTTTATTTTAGGTAAAAAAATACTATTAAATACACACAGCATTTTTCTTGTTGCAGTCCAATGGAGTAAGAAGTAAACTGGGTTGGGTCAGTCGGGCATCACTAACTTTCTCCACCAGGAGTGCTGTTTGTGTTCTTCCTGTTCATCCACCAATAACAATGTCCCACAGGTCTGACACATGCAACGACTGTTCAGTGGGAGTTTCTTAAAGGCATCAAACCTGTTGCAATGAAATGGGATGTTTTATGCACTTCAGTATAAGTTAAGATACTCCACCACACCCAGCAGTGACTGCTTTATCAAGAGAAATGTGCACCATGAAATCATGAAATAAGCTAACTTCATTATGGTTCTAATCAGGCATAAGCAATAACTAATCCATCCAATAAAATCACATTCACACTAAAATCATCATTTTGGGTCGAGAAAATTTTGTTCAGAGTTTCCAGTTCATTAATTCTTGAATTAGTATTACGGATTGACAGAAAAAACCTTAAATCCTCAAGCACAACATACATCCTTCATTAATCACAATGACTTAACAATACTCAGTATGTGCAATAAATTGTAAATGTAATAAATGACTAGACCAGCGACATGCTGTAACGTGCTGATGTCCACTTGCCTTGCAGCATACTCTCGCTGAGTATGCAGCGGCTGAAGTGACCTATTCCTCTCCTCTCTGTTCCTCGCTACAGATGCAGACACCTTCTCCCCATCACGCTGATAAAAACTGCAGTCTTTCCTGTCCCTACAAGCGGAGCAAGCAAAGAATCGCTCCACATTGCTGTTCCCATTTTTAGATCTTACAGTTCGCTCAAAGAGCAGCGTTGGACCTGCCAAGAACAAGAGGACTGGTGTACAGATACTGTGCATGGTCTCTAACAGTGACAGTGCCAATTACACAGAGGTATAACAAACATGTTGATAACAGATATATGATGATGCGGAAAATATTACACACATAAATAAGACTGAAATAATTATTTGACACTGATTAAATTTACGGTTTATGGTATTAGTTATGCCGTTATTGACTGGGGAAGACTTTATGATGGCTCACCGTGCGGACAGGAAGGGCTGTCTCCCGAATCCAAACTGTCTAAGCACACATCTACACCACCACCAGAGCGTGCCATCACCTAGTGATAAATGGAATAGAGCTGGAGTTTAATGTCACTATCAACAACAAGGTGATATCACAGTGATGGATTAGGAAGTTTGTGAAGCTAGGATATTGTTCCCTAATTGCCTGCACCCACTCGGCTCAAACCTGTTCCCAATTGTAGGTTTGGAACTCCTGCAGTTGGTAAAACGTCAACGTAACACTTAAAAGACACTGAATCTAGCAGATACTATTAGGCGTTGGCAACATAAATGTTATTGTTAATCTGTTTTATTTGACAGAAAAGATTATATTCTCATAGGTAAACTCCTCTTAAGAGATTCATTGTATACAATGCAGTTAAACAACATATTGTAGTAGCTCTTGCAAACAAAGTACGGGAGCTGGTGCTGCAGGTAATAAAAGCTGACGCTGGTCTGTTGGGCTATATCGTAGCGCTGCATATTATGGAAATACTCTGCAATTAAAAATCTGTATCAAGTTTTGATATAGATGTTTTTGGACTAAAGTCGAAACTGAGCGTGTGACAATAAGGTAAAAAGTCTAGGCAGAAATAATTCGCCTCTGACAGCGTTCGCGCTGTTGACTACTTTCGATTTCTTGTGTCTGCGAGACATGGGCTTATAATAATCAGATCGTCAACCCAAACCGGCGAGGTTACTAACCAAAGAAATCCACCCACCCCCACGCCGGCCACAGCAGCTAGTCGTGCACGACGTCTTGTTGACATATATTACTGTCCGACCGGGGCTAATGGGCAGCAAACCCAACCATATATTGATGACGTTACCAGCTTAGTTCTCCGCTCTTCGCCCCCTTGTCACTCAGAGGATGGTTTCGGCGAGGTTACTAACCAAAAAAATCCACCCACCCCCACGCCGGCCACGGGCAGCTAGTCGTGCACGACGTCTTGTTGACATATATTACTGTCCGACCGGGGCTAATGGGCAGCAAACCCAACCATATATTGATGACGTTACCAGCTTAGTTCTCCGCTCTTCGTCCCCTTGTCACTCAGAGGATGGTTTCGGCGAGGTTACTAACCAAAAAAATCCACCCACCCCACGCCGGCCACGGGCAGCTAGTCGTGCACGACGTCTTGTTGACATATATTACCGTCCGACCGGGGCTAACGGGCAGCAAACCCAACCATATATTGATGACGTTACCAGCTTAGTTCTCCGCTCTTCGTCACTCCGTGGATGGTTTCGATCCCTTTTACACGTTCTGTAAGCGATCGTTAAAAGCAAAAGTGAAGGTTTCAGTATCAAGATTATTCTATGGTCGACTGCAGCGCCACTCTTTTTCCGTTCCGGTGTGGTATGCAGAAAGTAGCCTATGCAGAAAGTGGTGTTTACACGTATTGCGCATGCGCGTATTTAGACAAAATGGTGGCCATGCACAAAGTTGCGATTGAAGTAAACAATGTGTCGTAACCATTCATTCTTTCAAAAAGATAATCATTCGTGGGATTATTTGTCGTGGTAGGAATAAAATGAGTTAAATTAAGCTATAAATGGTCGCGGAAGGAATAAAAAGAGATAAATTGGCCTATTATTACAGACAGTATCACTAGCAGACGATAGTGTACTTGGCGATTGAAATAAACAATATTCTAACCATTCATTCTTTCATAAGCTACAATAAAACGAGTTGAATTAGCTATAAATGGTTACGGAAGGAATAAAAAGAGATAAATTCGCCTATTATTACCGGACATATACTAGCAGACGACAGTGTACTAGGCGATTGAAGTAAACAATGTTCTAACCATTCATTCTTTCATAAGCTAATCGAATAAAACGAGTTAAATTAAGCTGTAAATGGTCGTGGAAGGAATAAAAAAGTTAAATTCACCTATAATTGCAGACATTATCACTAGCAGACGACAGTATACTTCATGCGGATAAGTGAAGCAGTGGGATTATTTGCCATGCTGAAAGTAGCCACATCTATAAACTCGGCGTACTTTGTGCATGCCAGTTTACTTCCATGCTGAAAGTAACCGTACTATAAACTCAGACTACTTTGTACACGCCAGTATACTCCCATACTAGCCATCCAACTCAGGCTACTTTGTAACGCCAGTATACCCCATGCTGAAAATAGCCACATAATTAACTCAGGCTACTTTGTACACGCCAGTATACTCCCATGCTGAAAGTAGCCACATGTATAAACTCAAACTGCTTTGCGCATGCCAGTTTACTCTCGTGCTGAAACACAAGGACATTGTCATCCAAGAGAGCCAAAGTTGGTTGAAGTACCTGTTCACTGCCACTGCCGTCAACCTCATGAGGGACGCCGATTGATGGTTGAGTGCTCATGGTGCGAAGAATGGTTTCATCGCATCTGTGACACTATCCCTGATTATGCCTTTAAGGTTGAATCATTCAAGTGGTTCTGTGCCAGGTGTAAATAAATAGTATTATCTAGTCTGATTTGTATGGTCTTGATTGGAGACGTTTTTTTCTTATTTTCAGGTTGACCATGTGATTCTTGTAGAGGCATAGTCATTTTTAGGAAGTCTCATTCTGGTTTCATTTTACAACATGTACATATGTTTCAGAAAACTCTCATTGTGCACGCTCCGTACAGAGACCTATTTCACAGTTGTGCTTGTAATTGCTCCATGTTGATATTTTACTCAAGAATAAACATCTTTTTTTTACCCATTGTTATGAACTTGATGCTGGAAGCTACTTTCAGCGCAGGGGGGGGGGGGGGGGTGCACAAAGTATGAGTTGAAGGTGGCTACTAGGGGAGTGTGCCGGCAATGTGGGTAGCGGTTTTTTGCCACTTTTAAAAAAACAGTAGAGTTTCATTTCCACTTTCAGGATACTCCTTGCGCATCCATCTTGCCTAGAGTGCAAAACAGTTATACTAGTGAATCATTGAATCAATGAAATCCAACACAATTGGGATATATCCATTAATCCATAGGCGCGCGAACAGTCCCCAACGAGATTTTTTCATAATTGGTCTAGGTAGCTAATGAAACTGTCAAAAAGACGTGATTATATGTTAGTCCAACAGTTTCGATAGGGTACACCCCTTGTTTTCCACTTGTTCAAAAGAGCAGAACATAAGGTCAAAAATCTTATGTATTTCAACAGTTATCGTGTATAATTAAGGTTGGACTAATCTTGCTATGTCAGCCACATACCGGAGTTTTCTTGCTAGATGCTTTGGTAAATAATTTCGTTTGATGCCAAATTTCCCCTTTCGATCGTGAGCGTGATCGCGATCGTTTCCCAGAATCCATAGGAGGCGCAGCGCTTCTACAGCTCGGATTGACTTGAATATCATTAACATGTAAACACGGCCCACAGCCAGGGGCTAGGGGACCTTGACTAGTCGTGAGCAGAGTGCCTAGTCAACTTCTAGATACGGTTAATCGCCCCTGGTTTTTGATGATTGATGACACCTTAGGGGCGAGGGTCCGTATGGCAGAATCTGACACGTTGGGATTGCAATTTGCTTCTTCTCGCAATGCAGACAAGGGACAGTTTAAAAAACATATATTTGCATAAGCGTATATGTCTTAAATCAATCTTGCCTATCAAAACAGTCAACTTTACACAACACACAATCAACGAAATCCAACACAATTTTAAAATTGTTGCTCGAGGCTACCACGCGTCGAAAACATGAACGAGAATTAACGCAATTATGTTCATTGTGGGAGTCCTATCCTAGTTTTTGAAGAAAGTTTCATGATTGCCGTTTTTTAGTGCTTTATTATAGAACAATTTCACAAATGGTAGTATGAATCTGTCCTCGTGTCATTTTGTGATATAATCTTGTCTTTATGAACAATTTTTTTTGCGTCTTGGAGTAGAATTGGAACTTTTTGGCGAGTTCATATCTCGTTTTGACTTCGGATTTTCCGAAATCCGGAGGAGGCATACATGGTTAACATCCCGTCCTTCATCGGATTTACACATAGGATAGGGTCTGTGCCCGTTCAGGGTGTCGGTGGATTTTTAATCCTTATCCTTGTTTATATAGGTGTCATTTGGCCGCCATAATACCGTGCGTGCGCGAGTCACCATGAATCAGCGAAATTCGCGTCGATCCATAGTTAAGGTTACACATTAATAAGCAGAACATTCTTTTCAATCCAATTAGGATCATTTGTAAAAATAATATCAATCATACAACATTTCATGAAACAAATACTAATAACTGCATACAGGGACATGAGTCAAATGCGTCTTCTAGGTTGTTTTAATTTGCCATTTAGGTCAGACTTTGCTTTAAACCTTTCTGTAGCCTTAATAGGGCACCTGGTCCAAGGTTTCATGATAGTATATAAGACGGTGTAACGCTCAGTCCTCAAGACCCCCGATCAGATGTTAATGTGATAATTTTAGTGTCATAGTTTTAGACATTTCCATTATGTATTCTCAATACAGAGACGGGCGTCAACCGACGATTCCCAAGCTCAAACTGAAATATTTCAATTTATCTGGAAGAGGCGAGACTATTCGTTTCATTCTTGCTGTAGGTGATATACCATATGAAGATGTCAGGATCAAGTTCGAGGATTGGCCGGCATTGAAACCTAGTAAGTATATGTTTGTGTTTCTGTATGTGCGTGTGTGTGTGTGTGTGTGTGTGTGTGTGTGTGTGTGTGTGTGTGTGTGTGTGTGTGTGTGTGTGTGTGTGTGTGTGTGTGTGTGTGTGTGTGTGTGTGTGTTTCAGAGAGCGAGAGAGAGAGAGAGAGAGAAATACAGAGATGTGGGGAGAGAGAAAGAGAGTCTGTATGTGTATGTGCATGCGATGTCAGGCTTGCGAGCGTGTATGTGTGTGTGTATCTTTGTGTGTTTTTTGTGTGTGTGCGAGCGCGCACGTGTGTGTATGCGTGTGTGCGCCTCTGCGTGCAATTGTGTATGAAGATGATATTAAGTACAAATCCTAGTTAATACATGTGTATCGTATTCAGAGACTTTGTTCGGATTCTTGCCCGAGTTGGAGGTGGATGGAGTACCCATGGGACAAAGTGGGGCAATACAGAGATATGTGGCACACTTGGCAGGTACGTTCATGTACATCAACATTACCTGCAGTAACCTGGTAACGCGCCCCAGTCCGTTACTAACGTATTGATCTTTGGGTTTGTCGTTGGGCTGTCCATGAAAGGAATGCAGGTCACCTAGGCCACGAACTAATATTTGTTCTCCGTGGCTCCAACCGATACGATATAATGACTTACCTGCCAGTTCTCAGCGAGTCTGATCGTGGGACAAACACCCCTTTGTATGTAACCAGACAACGCGACCATATGGCTACATTTCAAGTAAAGAATGGACCGTTAGCATTCATTAAACATCGTTACCGCCCACCATATCACACCCATTTACCTAACTATCTTCGAATCGCCTAGTACTACTTATGGGATAACCCGCAAATAGAGGCAAATTTTTTAGAGAACTACCAATCACCTACTTACTAAGCGTATGTGTGTGATCTCCTATGTGTTCATTTCTGGTGGTGGGGGGTGGGGGGGGGGGGTGGTTGGGTGGGTGAGGGGAGCGTGGGCGTCGTCCTCGAGTTGCTGTTGGTCGCAGATTAGTTAGAAGTATTGATTAAAAAATGACTCTTCCCGCTGAACCAGAAAAAAATATATAAATTACCCCGCCCCACCTCGTAACCCACCCCCTTCCCCAAACAGCAGACGTGTAAGAACATTTCTATAATTGTCGTAAAATAAAAAAAAGGTTTACAAAAAATGCCTAAAACAGACGGACACCACAACCTTATGAGAGCCACATTCATTAAGAGTGTTTGTCTATCCTTTCACTTGTTACGAACTACCAGTTTTATCAGTGTAGCAAGATTTTATTTTTTTTTTTATTTTTTTCCCCCCTCCAGTCAAGGTTTTTCGGGCTTTTCTCCGGAACGGTTAAACATACCAACATGAAATTTTGGGGAATGATAGATCAAGTTGGGACACAACTGGCGATCCAGTTTGACGCGCATGCGCAGTGTTGGAGGCTTATGGGATCGATTTTTCGTCGATTTTTTCACCCATTTTCTGTAACTATCTCCTCCATAACTACTGCAGTTACGAACATATGAATTATATGGTTGTAACAAGCAATTATCGTAGCATGGAATAGGCGAAAAAAATACTTATTTTCACCTTTTGTACTTTGTATAATGACATGTATTTTAGAGTACCTATCGCGATTTTTGCTACGAGTTCTCTCCTCGCTGATATCTCTGAAACGGCTGTATTTACGGACATGAAATTTTGTCAGTAATTAGAACTTGGCCTCGTGATAATGATTGTAACAGTATTTTAAGCATTCACAGTAAAAGAAAACAGTAAAAAGGACGTTTAGTTTGAATGTTTTCTACTGCAGCAGCTTAGCAGCAGGCTATCTGCAGTTCGTGTCTAAGTAGGCCAAACCTTACGTAATCGA
>CM067351.1:38674111-38781611 GCA_034190875.2 Urechis unicinctus | reverse complement strand
ATATATATATATATATATATATATATATATATATATATATCTATATATATATATATATATAATGTTGGAATCTGAGGGGCTTCGTCTGCTCAGATTCAGCGGGATCCCCCACCCAGATCTTGAGTGCGTATCTTCATTTAAAGATCGAAACTACACAGGCCAGAGAGCCATGTTATCTCCCTTATAAAGGGAAAAGGAGCCATCCTGCCCTCCCTGCGCCTAAGCAGGCACAGCCAATGGACTCGCCCTTCTGCAGCTATAGGCAGGGATGGTTTGATGCACCATATATATATATATATATAGAGATATATATATATATATATATATATATATATATATATATATATATATATATATATATATATATATATATATATATATATATATATATATACACGTTATATATATACACGATATATATATATATATATATATATATATATATATATCTATATATATATATCTATATATATATATATATATATATATATATATCTATATATATATATATATATATATATATATATATATATGTACGTGGTCTTAAACTTGAAAACAAACATGTAGCTGTTTTTCGGACTTTACCATGGATAAAATTCCCCACCACAAAGGGATAAAATTATCCGTGAACATCATTGCATTCTAAAACTCCATCACTTGGGTATGTTTGGTATTTGATAGTGTCTGAATCGATCTCAAAATCTGCGTCGTTTTCAGACAGAGTAAGACTTGTAGGGCTAACCCTGTGGGAAGTCCTGATTAAAACGTTACGAGCGCCACCCTTCGGGCGAAAAATGACAGTGAAGCCAAGGAAACGACAGTATTCCTTCGCGCTTCATTGTCATCTCATTGCTTGATTGGAAGATTCAGTGCATATAACTGAAACGGGAGCGAGGAATATTAATATATAACTTAAACGATCATTAATTTTAAAATATTATAAAATGCATGTGTTAACTTAGTCTTTGGAAGATACTTACGATCTATTTTCTATTGAGCAGTGAATTCCTTCTGGATTTGTTGACGTGGTTATTCGGCACACGTGGTTTTTGGAGCCGTGTAAACATTGTCTGTTAACTTCTCCATCTCCTTCAGGTAATCAGTCGATTTTGAAAATAACGAGGAAGGGTCAACTATGTTTTCAGGGTAATTGTATATTGGAGTTGGGTACGCAACTGTTATTCATTTGATAATCAGGAATTAAAGAATCTACAACTGCCGGTACTTGGTTCGACAGTAACCTTACATAATTAAGGCATAAGCAAAGGCCGCTGTTCAGTAGCCCAATACTATTGGCAATAGACCAACGTCAGGTTCTATTTGTCACCTTGCATGCAGCACTACCCTTACGTAGTTCGAAAGAGCTACTGTTTAGCATAGTTTAGTCTGGTACCGGGCTACGGTAACCTTACCTATACTACCTAACCTATAGGTATAGTCCATGGTATATAGAAGTTGTCAAGCGTAACCTATTGGTTGCAATACTTCTGAGCATACACGAAGTCTTTAGTCGAACCTGGTGGGACAATATTAGCCTTACGTGGACGATTCATATATATATATATATATATATATATATATATATATATATATATATATATATATATATATATATATATATATATATCTATATATATATATATATATATATATATATATATATATATATATATATATATATGTAGGGCTAGGACTATATGGTCTATATAAGCTCATCCATCAATGTCTACTCTGATATCAAGACCTTGTCATTACTTCCAATCTGTTAGGTGCATGCTGCTATTTCCATGGTGGCATGCGAGCTTTAACAAAACATTTAATAGCCACTAGAATCTAGTAGTAGCATATTATTAATGCAATTATTTGATATTTGGTTTTCAGATTGTCTGTGTATTATAGATAGTTCCAGAACTTGTTAGGAGAGAAATGTATAGATCTATGATTTACAAGGTCTTAAAAAATCTATTGTTTCCTTTGTTTCATCATCAGTTGCAATCAAGCGATTTGCACATAACTTTCTTTCAGCCAATCTTATAACCATGGCCTCAAATGGAGGAGTTGGTTACCCAGTTGTTCTGCCGAATCTCTACTCCAAACCACGCTTCTATCCCCTCGTCCCACGCAGATATGAGGAAACAAAACCTGCTGTGGCTCAGAGCTTCACACATGGACGGATCCTGGGTCAGTGAATTACCCATAATACATTTCAATTTAGTCAGGATATTGACAGCTGTGTGCCTCATGTGCAGCCTGTAGCAAAGGTTATAGAGCCGGACAAATGGGATTATGATGGCCAGCAGATGTTGAACTGTGAGTTTCTTGATCAATCATTTCAGATTTGGGTAATGTGATACACCGCCAGACGCTGGACCAGTGTCAGTTGGAGAAAGAGGAAGCAGTGAAAGCAGCTAGGGAAGAGGTCTGGGAGCAAGCAGAAATCAATAAAAGAGAAGCACTTGATGCTGCACTGTGTAAAGCCAGGGCAGAGCATGAAAAAGTCATCAGGAAACTTCAGAAAACCCATGAACGAGCAATTAGGGTAAACATGATGCTTACCTTATGAATTACAGAGTTATATTAAGATTCCTTGGGTTGGGCCATAACACTGCACAAAAATATTTTGTATAGAATTTTAACTGTTGTATCCTCACAAGCCAATTGATTGGACCAGGCCATTCCAGCCTCTCATCTAGGTGAAATCCACCAACATGAGTTGCAATCCACAGCAAACAGGTTGTCGCCTCTTACTAACTTCCGATTCTACTTCCTGACCCGCACAGGGATTCATGATAAACAGTAGCTGCCATTGTTTTGAGTTTTTGATATCACAATCACATGCCTCTATTTGTTTTTCCCAACTTTGTGGTGAGTAGGAAGAAGCCCTGCGTGTGGAAGGTGAGATGCAGAAGCTAGCCATTAGCCAAGTGAAAGCTGAGCGCGAGGCAGGGGAAGTGAGACTACGCCAGGCTCTGCTGGAGTGTGAACAAATGTGGAAGGAACGGCTTGAGCAAGCTGTGGCCAAGGCTCGTGAGGAAGAAAGACAGTACGCTGCCAGCCAAGCTGCTGCCCAGGCTAAGTGAGTGTCAACTACCGAATATGTTCCCTTTTGCATAAACATATTGACCTATTTAACATTTTAATGAGTTAAATTAGTAGTTACTATCGGATAAACCTCATTACACACCCATCTCTTCAGGGAGGCAAAAGAGAAGTATGATACTGCCGTGAGAGCAGCAGCTGATGAAAAGTCTACCGCACTCCAACAACTCGAGGCGAAGAAAACCCAAGAAAGAGAAGTTGCAGTTTCCAAAGCCCATCAAGATGAAAAAGAAATTGCTGCTGAAAAACTTGCCAAGCAAAGCAAGCTATATGAACAGCAAATCACTGTTTTACACACTCACATTGGAGAGGCAAAGCAAGCAACTGTTAGTGTTGAGAAGGCATTGAGAGATCTGCAATTGGAAAAGGAAAAGGTAGAGATGGAACTTCGGGAGACATGGACCGAGTTTCAGGAATTCATCAAAATGGTAAGGCCGTATCAGGATTGTCTTCCAGCCGAGTTTGTACTGCCTCCGTTACAGAGTTTGAAACAAACATAATCTTGGCTTCATTGTATGTGTCTTAATATTTGATATAAAGTTCAAATTGAACAGAAAGATCTATTTATTGTATGATTAATGTTGTGGATTAATGTTAACCCAGAAAATTGTGGATTTTGTTTTACTTAATTTGATGTGACCTGTGAGTTTGGAGTGTTTTCATCACTGCAAGTGCTTTCAAGAGGTACAATCAACCTTGCCAGTCTTTTACAATTATATTCCCATGTTTGATTGACTTGTTTGGCCTTTGGGCATTTGTGAGCTTATTTGATGAAAAGTTACTCCATAGCTGAAACCAAATAAGCTACTGAGATTTTTGTGTTTCCAATTTATCAAAAAAGATTTTCTGATTTCAGACCATGACTTAAACAATGTTCTGTGATATTCTTTAAGTTCTCATGTGATAATAATAATAACAAATTCCCATGCAAGACAGCTTTGTTTATAATGTATTGTGCAATATACATTGCTCATCATTTGGGTTCACAATCAATTTGCAATAATTTACATGCAATTTATTGTAATCTGCATATCTTGCCATAACCAGTTTTTGCTCAGCATTTGTATTGAGAGACTTAACCCATGAATCAAGGGTGCCTGCAAGTGCCTCCATTTTTCATTTTTTTGAAAAAAATGAGGTATGGTTTAAAGGATGAGCGAGGTGCATTAACATATCTATGATGGTATTATTGGAATCCTGTTTTTTTAATTACCTATAATTATGATATATTAACATTATACTAATTGTTCGTATTGAACTGATTTACATACTATTAAACCATGATTGATGTTTTTTATGTTAGCTATACAATTGCAAATTGAATTGATATGATTGACTGCAAAGCAAATGAAGTGGAATATTGAAGCAAATAAAAGTCACTTAATACAGGTTTTTTTCATTATTAATCAAACGATGCTTCTCGATTGTGCTAAAATAAGCATTTGGTTCAGGATAGAGTTAAATTAAGACAACTTGACTGTTACAAGGATCAACTTTAACAAAAAAGTTAATGATTGTGTTCTGCGATGTCTTATAGCCTTCATTTTAGTGGAATGATGTGAATTGGGGCCTTAGTTTAAAACATTCAACAGTATAGTCTTGGAAACATGCATTAGATTGTCACATACCATTTGAATGATGTTAAAATAAGCAGTTCCAGGTGTGTAATAGATATGAAAATGTTGGACTGGGGATTGAGTAGGGGACAGAGGTCATGAGAATTCTAACCACTCACAAATAATTCAACATGACCCATGGATGCTTGTACAGCAGCCTCACTCGAGCAAACAAGCGTGATTATAAACAGTCTTTATTCAGTAATGCCATTTAGGTAAGTTCACCCTGTGGAGTGATGTGAGGGTCGTTCTGAGAAGTGCTCCCTGTTTCTGCTGTATGACAGGTCACATCACTAGAGGTCGTAACCTCTACAACAGGCTGTACTACAGGCACTTTGTCATCAACTAATCTTTCCTCCTTCAGACACACAAAATGTAACTAAACATATTAATAAAACCTCACATACACATTGATGAAATGTCCACGGGTTGAAGCAATAATTAATGGAACAAGAGAAAACTAATTGTTTCATAAGAGTTGATCCACAAGTAAATATCGGCAGATATTGCCATAGTAACACTCACAGTGGCTTGCTGGTCGTCTGAGTCAACAGGAGGTGGACTGTAACCAACAGGGCGCATTCTCTCATTATCCTTCTCAGCAAACTGGTGGAGAATCAGAGTCTTCATCCAATTCATCATCGTGCTAAAGGTTAAGGTCATTCTTTTCCCAGGAAATATATCATAAGTGGTATCAATTGTCAAATACATACTTGTTTTGAAAAATGATAAAAGAAAAAAATGTTATTCATCAAAAAGGATATGACCTCTCAGATTTCTCTGTGTCAATGATGGTTGGAAAGATGTATTCCTCCTTGAATTTATCAATCACATCCTGCCAACATTGTCCACGAAACATGGCATAAATCATCAGGCATTTAATGCCACACAGAGAAGCAACCATCACTTAGTCATAGGTTGATTGTATAAAGTGGTGGCAAACAATACCAGCCTACATCAATGACCTTTTCTTATATTTAATTTGACAAGATGCCAATCTACAATTTGCTTATTGGAACTCTCCCTTAAGAAACATAGAAGAAAGTATCACCTTATATTCCTCCCACGCCAGCTTCTCGTGGATGCCATCGTTGCCATAGCGCTGATTGTAGTGATCGTAATGGACCTGTTCCAGCATCAAGCCTAGACCAGGTACCTTAGGGATGTCACACTTAACAAGCCAAGCAGATTGAAATGAAATATGTTGCTGTTAACTATGAGGTGAAACCACAAGTGGAGGAGGATGATTTTGATTCTTGGACAGTGCCCCTGAAGTGCCAGTGTCCACTTGGAACAAACCCTTTGCCACCAATTACACAAAATATCGTCACAAATACGGATGTCTGACACAATACAATGGATTAACTTATTTGGGCATCCTAGAAAAATGAAGGATGAATAAGGGTCTCTCAGCATCCAAGAGCACAAAGAGTTCTGCGTTTAACTGGGTCAATCAGCTTCAAATGTTATGCTGATTGACCCAGGAGGATTTGAAGGTCATGGTTTGTTACCTTAGCAGGACCCCAGGCACTGATGACTGAAGCTCGAGTGGTAAAACCCCTCACAATCGCTACTGTCAAACCTGAGAATATCAAAGTACAGGAAGTGAGTGTTACTGGGCCTCTGTACACCATTAAACCATGCAGCTCTGTAAATCAAGACCTAAGAACCATAGGAACTCTCACTGACCTATCATCTTTCTTATCTGGTGGAGCATAAAACTTTGACCTCTGACCTTGATAACAGCAAACTCAAGGCCATCGCGCACAAATGGCTTTCCAATCTGGAAAGAGGGCATCAACCATGGATTAATGGGAGATTTTGGGAATATAATACCACTTGGAAATTGTAATGTAATTCCTTAATTCAACATGAAGTTGACAACAAAATTTGTATGATATGATATATACCTCAAACTCCATGATGTAGCGACTGGCACTGGCGTCATGAGGAGCCCTGGAAACCGCATCATCAATAGTCATCAATCTCTCAGGCAGACACGGCCATGCTTGTAACAAATTGAAATATAATGTGCTTATATGTCAAATTTTTCTTAACTTACTTTCCGGATGTAAAATTGTGGAAGTTATGGGTGCCTTTGAAAAGACCAAAGACCTCATTGATGTCCTGTAGAATATCCTCTGTAACAGTGAGATACCAAACAGAACAATCAGTCCACATAGCACAACCTTCACCAACTGTATGGAATGAATAAGGATCGTATTAAGGACGGAAAGTTATATGAATCTTTATATATACCTGTTATCCGAAATTCCTCGGTAACAATCTGAAACCAATTAGTGATCAGATCAAAATAGTGTTTTGAGCTTTTGTAAAGCTATCAACAAAAAACATAACATTCTGTATTCCTACGCTGAATTTCTCATTACAGCATCAACAACTACTGATCATATTCACGTAGACATATACCTGTATGTCTGCATGATGCTAGACATACAGGTAGGTATCCAATTAACACACCTGCTCAATGGGACAGAATGCGAAGGTGGGCAGCATGTAAGAGTAGGTACGGCAATCACAGGCATTCTTACTGCAGAAACCCTTAGTGACCTGCCTGTATCCTGTAAGAAGTCACATATAGGGCAGCCTTATTGGTCCATTGTAACCAATGGCAACAATGTGGTTAAATGTTATCAACATGTATAGCCACTGCATCAATTCATTTGATTTCATACAATGATGTCAATGGTGTAAGATTGATTTCATGCAATGATGTCAAGGATATAGGACAAAATGTAATGCACAAATAAAGACAAAGTGCAGCTGGTCAATATCAGTTTTGCTGTGGTCTGTAGAAGAAAGAAGGGAGACATTGCTACAGGTAGAGTCACTTAGTAACCATTCGTCGTAGTGTATTGTGAGCATCGTCAATGCAACCACCACATTCTCAGTTAAACAGCCATGTTTATCTCTGATAGCTTTTTAAGTCACATTGATTGCCATCAACTCACAAGCTTAGTCAAGCCCAGCAGCAGAGGTCATGGAATGGTTTCAGTAAAGAGACAACAATAGGAAATATCTAGCTGATTTCACTTAACGTGTGTCAGCATAGATCCTATCAAAATATGCTGTCCAAATTGATCCCAGCAAGTCAACTTACCCACGATACGTATTTGAGGAGGGAGGTTAGCGTTGATCTTTTCTACAGCTGACGGAACATCTACAAACATGTATACACATCAAGCCAGTCAATACAGCATGCCGTTCACACAGGCAGTGTTGAAGATTCATATATATAAACAATCCTAGTCTTGATCATCACGTCTAGTAGCTGATTTCTATCAAAAACTATTTGATGGCTTTAGGCACTGATTTACATGTAAATCAATATACGACATCCTGAAAACCGCTCCATCTAAATCATCCCTTGGTGCTAGGATGTGATACTTATCTTCAACGAGACAACCTGGCCGGCCGCAGACACTCCCTTATCTGTGCGTGCTGCTCGCTGAAACTGCATCTGCACCGAGAACAATAACGCATAATGCACACGCAAAAAATACATCCCACCTGAAAAGTAAATGGACACAGGTAATAAACTGAACATATACCTGAAGTATTAATTTAAATACTAATATGAATCTTTACAACATGATCTACACACATATAGTAAATATTAAGCTCATTCTGCCATGACGCTCCCCAAAATGAGGACAGGATAGTCATTGGTTTGATATTGTACAGTGATGGGATGAACATGAATAGTACTCACCTTGGGTCCCGGGTCGTCAGCGTGGTCCTGGATGATGACGCCACCTTTAACAAGTGCTTTCAGTAGCTCTCCTTCTATGGTTAACACACCTGGGTTCCTACAAACATGCCGTTCACCATACAGGGACTGCACCACATTACCAGTAATGCAGTTTAATGCACTCAGTGGATCAGATTAAGTCAGAAATTTGACAAGGTCAAAGAAGAAGTTAGTCAAGGACTTTGTTTGCTCTAGGCAATTTCATAATTTACATTTCTCAACTGACCTTTGCATTCCAACATATCCTTTTCCTGAATATACCATCAACATGGCACATTTTTTCTTCCTGAATGGTAACTTCTCTGTAGAATCCTTGATAATCTCAAGAAAAAAAGAAAGAAGACCTAAGCAACGATATGTTCATTTAAAGACAACAAATTATATGGCAGATATATGCTAAATCACTAAAGATATCAATAATTTAATCAAAAACAGAATCCTCACCTCAGTTTTTGCCTTTTTCTCAATAGGTTCTCCTTCTGCTATTGGGTTGACTGACTCATTTTCTCTTTTGTTACCCTGGAGTTCATCACAGCTTTTGTGCTGTGCTCTGGCATTATGTTCAGTGGCCATTGTACTGAATAATGTCTTCTGAGTCCAGTGTTTACACTGTTCACCTCTGTGTGAAAGATTGCGATATTTACTCCAAATTTCTGTTGGTTGGAGAAGACTTTTGCAATGTCTCGGTAAATCTCGACTGGTATAACAACTCAGTCTGAATGAAGCTTGAATATAGGAGCAACAGTTCATTGAAAAAGTCTACGATCCTCAGAGGAAAGAGATTTCTGAAAACAAAAATATGAAATCCATTAGGAAAGTGGAACAACTGGCTTATGTCATACTAGCACATATTTCCTGATCAGGGTTTGAGATGGGGGCAGCTCTGGTTCAAATTTGAACGGCACAATACCAGCTACATTCTCTGGATTGGAATGCTCAAGCATTTGTTACTCTTTTACACTAAACTCCATCTCCGAATCATCTAACTTAAAGACACAGAAATGAAAGTGGAGTTTTGTGATAATGTTTATGAGATGTTGATTATTGCCAATATGAGCGCCGGAGAATTTACAGACATAATCTCAAATTCCGGATAAATCCGGAACACTTTCATCTATGAAGACATCGCCCCCCCCCATCCAAAACTTCAGCATTCGCCATTGTTTACTGTGAAAACTGAGAACTTGTCAGTGACGAGTTCATCGAGTAGCGTCACGAGATACCGTATGCCGAAAATCGACTTTATATTACAATTTACGTTATATTCGGATGATTGTTCTAAATTTGAACCACAATAACCGAGTAAACGCAACTTTATCTTTTATTGGGTTTCATAAAACAAACCATGGAAAATTGATGTCATGGGCACTTTAGCAACACATTTTGATGATAACTTGGTGTATTATCGCTCATAAAGCGTGGACGCTATGGCACATAGACTTGAAAAGAGACTTACATACTTACACTGTTACAGTAATAGCAATCGTACAATTCAAACAATCCCTTGCGAATTTAAGGCAATACACGACAAAATAAACAAATTTCTAGACAGCTTTTGTTTTATGTATGCCAGTATGGCTAGCAGACATAATGGGCGAAACAGAATCGTTATGATTACTATTAAACAAAATCTAGTCATAACGTTGGCAACATTTTCTCCGCATAATACAAACTGGGAGAACATATATATGCAAGTTGATTAGAAAATGAAAGTTCTATACACCCCGCCAAACCACTACATGTAGTAGGCCAGATCATCGACCGAAAGTGTGCACAAAAAAGCGGCCCAACGCCAAACCTCCCAACCACCCTGTCCTCTTACGGAACCCCTCAAATAGCACCCCTACGCTTGCACATTACACAAATGCGTCTATTGCTGAGTCGTTATTTTTACCCATTAATTTCAATAACTTGATAAACAGCAGTTGCAATATATTTTTTATCATATCCCAGTGTTATCTAATCACGTGAAAGCATAATCATTAGGTTGTCAGACCACATGTTTGTTGCTGCATGTAGTTACACTATTGGGAATTAAATAAATAGGCATCTGCGTCAGACATTCCATTCCTAAACTGCAGAACCAAACACCGGAGCTACCCAGTGTTAAGTGGTGTCGGTGCTAGAGTCCATGTTTTACAGGTGGTGATATTACATTTTTCCTCACATGTTCTCATGCTATTTCCTTCTCATAATAAATACATAATTAATGTTATTAACGATGAATTTATTATCACCTAATTAGCAATCAACTCACACCATTTCATAGGTCGATGATTTTTACAAAAGAAACGAAGCAAGACATTTTTGGTGCGTTGATAGTTCTATTGCCAAATTTGATATGTTAATTACTTTCATTAATTTCAACTCTCACAAACATCTAAATGTAAAAACAACTCCGTCTTTACTGAATGAATATTTTTCAACAATTTTCCTGTCGACCATTTCCCATAATCCCTGTGCTTGCATAGACAGCATATGAGGTACCAGTTTGTCTTTGTATTCCGTGACATAGTCGAGGTACTCATTCCTCATTACAATGACCACCAGACCTCCTGCAAGTAGCCGGTGCAAATGGGATAAAACATTGACACATTTTTATATCGTCGCTGTTACCACTGGTTAGGGGTGTTAAAGAAATGGATGCGTATGACAATATTATGCAAATCATTGTACAGAATGTTCATGATGTACGTGTTATAAATTGATATATCTAAGATATACCCGGTTTAACAATGCGGGCCATCTCATTCACTGGTATATGCCCCTCGCCCATGCCACCGGAAACTATCAGCGCGTCGTAGTCATCTGTTACATAACGATTCGAACAACATCAGCATGGATGTACAACTCATATAAAGTCTATATGACGACAAGCCTGCACTTTTGACAGGATGCTATCGAAAGATCTGGACGAGAAGAGGCTCCGTCAGATTCACTCAATGGCTGGCATAATCTAGATCTTATCTTAGTCAAATTAAACGCTATCAGATCCCTGTGAATCGTCTCTTTTAACGCACAGATTCATTTACTAGTTGGTAAAAACTGGACTAAAATAATATTAAACTGAAGCGACGTGTATTCAGTATAGGATCCATAACGTGACAATGATCAGTGAATAATTCGGATTCCATATCCGAATTATTACACAAACTCAATTCTTTACCATCAAGGCATTCTGTACGATGGCCATCCATCTTGGCACAGAGAAGACGATGGTATATACGTTTTTGTGCGGCCAACTGAAGCATGCTGTCCGACGGATCTAGGGCATCTAGCTGAGTGAAGCCCCGCTTGTACAACTTAAGGTTCATACATACATATATAGATGAACAAACAATGGACATTTGATAAAAGCATCTCTCATTCAGTGCTTATGAGATTTATAATTACCCATACATATTTTTGGGAGTGGTGATGATTATCGCTTACGCTGTCAATACTAGTGAAGATAAATCAAAACAATCGATTTAACAGAACGTTTGGTCCTGGAGTAAAGAGCATGTTTAGATAGAAATGTCTCTCTAAAAATATTTGTGAATTCTTGAATGTCTGTCTGATCTCGATCAACATCAAAATGGAGCGCTATAGAGTTGTTGAAAGATGTTGTAATGGTAACTTTTCATACTGAATGGCATGGGCACAATCGATTTGACCTCTGAGGTCACAGGACTAAATCAGGTAAAATTAGGGTGGGTCAGCATAGCGGGGATTAGGGTAAAGGTGTGTTGGGATGACTGGGTAAGGGTAGGGTGAGTTGGCACTGTGGGGAATTAGGTGGGCTAGCGCGGCGTAATACGTACCTGCTCTCCCAATAATCCTGAACCAGCAGCAACATCGATCACTTTGACATTTGGTCTTATTTCAAGGTCATAGTGCTCCGCCAACGTCTCGGCAGCAATTCGTGGTCCTTGGTAAATACTTGGGTTCAATTCCTACAGGAAATTAATGCAAAAGGCATTAACTCGAGTGCCTCTGTTTGAAGATCATTCACGACAGTAGATGTCCTGGGCTTGCCCCTGTAAAGTGTTGAATATCAAAAGTACATTATGCCAAGTTCTTGTCCATCATCATAACGTGACCCTCTCAATCATACCCACCCATGTGCCATCTGCCAGCAACCCCCAATTAATGGCGAAATAGATAAGTGTTCCAGTCGTTTGAACGCAGGTGTGTGTCATAATGAATGCGTGAAGGAAGATTTTAAGCTGGCACAGGAGAGGTATAACAGAGCGAGTTCGCGCGTGGCGTTATGACTATGAGTTTTGTCAAATGCGATATGAGGAGTCACGTGATGAATGTTTTCGTAAGAGCTGGGTGAAAATGCATGTATTGTAAGAGGATTCAGTTCAGGATCAAGATTTCTAACATACCTTTTAACCAACCACCACACCACAGATCGCGATACGACAAAAGGGGAAGTTTACTTGAGCAGCGGGCGAGTTTGTGGTTGTCTTATATCAACGTTATGAATCCTGCGATTTGGGGGAAAATCCAAGTGTGTCGATATCACTTCCTCATTTGTGACACAACACATTCTAGTCTGTTCGATTATTTGACCTATCGAAGGGACACTTATAGAACCAATACCTACATCCTCGTACAATCTCTCTTCAGCCCAAGTGTTGTAATAGGCGATGACCTCTTCGTTTGTTATTCCCTCCCGATGGGCGCCGTAATTGGATTTATATGCTGCGATCTGCTGTACAGACACGCCGGCGATACCAAGCGGTAAGTCTGTCATTCTTGATTTGTTGCGGCTGTAACAAAAGACAGCATGGGTAAAAAAAACCTGCTTTTTGTTCGTGCATATTTGGGAACACGTGTGTACGCAATGTTTGCTTTATTGTCAGGTAAATGTGAGATCATTTACATTGTCGGCGATATCTCTACACATATAACATGGTGAATTATACACGGGAGATGCTTCTAAATATAGGATAAAGATTTGTCTTCAATACTTATTTCTATCCGATTACATAGTACAATTAATCAGCCCAACGACTGTCACAGACGCTGTTTACCCTGTACCACGGGCTGTGGAGTAGCCCTACAAGACGTCTGAGTATACATTGATATTACCGTTCGACCGGAGCTAGCTGTGGACATATAAATGCGTCTTGGTTCGATACAACTACCATTCAAATCACGGCCACTAAAGGAAGTTGGCGTGATTCCAAAATAATATCTCACAGTACAGGGCTCGACAAGTTACAAAATTTTTACCACTTGCCTTACAGGGCCAGTAAGCGGTTTGATTCACTGGCCCGAACCTGATTATCACTGGCCCCAAAGTACAAAGCTGATCTTTGATGTGACATTTACCGATATATGTATAATAAAATATGACAACAAAAATGTTTTATTCATTTCATTTGCCAAGTGTCAGTACAAAAAAATTAAAATATATTAGAATACACTCAAATGAAAAACCAAAAAAAAGACAGCAATAGTGAACAATAACACATAATTACAGATCATACAGAGAGAAATTGAGTAAAAAAAATGGCTGACGTCTTGTGATGCAGCTGTCGGCCATTCGGTGCAGCTCTTAGCCAGGCATCAACTTATTTTGCTACATGGTTGTCAGCCCCCGGGGGGGGGGGGGCACTTAAGTGTATAGACGTAGTATATATGTGCCGCGCGACGGGGTATGTTTTTTCGGCCTCTCGACTTGTACGACGGGTTTTTTTGGCCTCATACTTGTACGACGGGGTATGTTTTGCAGCTTCAAATCTGTTCGACGGGTGATACATTCGCATAATACCTTGTACGACGGGGTATGCTTTTGGCCATTTTGACCTTGTACGACGGGTACGGGTTTTTGAGGTCCCGCGGCGCACCCCTATCCAGAATAAGGCCAAGTGCCCCCCCCCCCGGGTGTCAGCCACACTAGGACCCTCAAAGAGATAACCTCCAGTCAGACTGAACATGCTTCATTCAGCTAAATCCTCTCTCCACAGCTGCAGTGGCCAGAGGGAATACCTGCATAATTTCAATCAGATGCAGAATATTTTTACATCCACAAAAATGTCAGACCAAAAATGTCGAGGTGACACCGAGGAAGTTGTCTTTTTGCAAATCCAAGCTTAGTCTATCAAGTCGGGGGGGGGGGGGGGGGGGGGGGGGGGGGGAATATAATATGAATAATTATCAAACAATCCTGTTAACATGCGTTCATGTCTGTATAATATTTCGCACGATGACCATTTCAAAATCGATTTCATAGAGTTCATTAGACAACTTGTCGAGCCCTGCCGTAGTTGATGACTTCTGACAATAAGACAGTATCAGTCGACGTGCGTATATAACATGATATCTTATAGCCATTAGAGTACACTTTGAATACAAAGTGTTAAGTGGGCACCCCCCCCCCCCTGTGACGATTTATCTAAATATAGTTCACCTTTGCTTCACGAAGCTAACGCATGCCTGTAGTACAGCATTATCAAGAATATATAAAACTACTGCATGCGAGGCTGATGATAGGATCATAATGTTCTAGCCCAAGTGCCAGTAGGATGATCAGTGATCCAGGGTGGATCAATTATAAGGCCAGGATAATCTTGGCTGGGCATATGGTAATCACTAAGAACTGAATGAACACACAATCAAGAATGTTGAAATGAACTTCTTTCAAGCAGATGCATTTCACTATCTTATGTAAAATAATTATTTTAGGGCGCTTGATTCGAAACCGAGAAAGTCCGTCAGTTTCGGCAATGGTTTCGTATTCAGGGAAGTTTCATCTGTGAGTTAATGGTACAAAACTGACATTTCGCTGTGCAGTAGACAAGAACTAAACAAGAATTCAATTTACCAATTGGTGAACTTGGCGACGAGCTTAAACCAAATTACAATACGATCATCGCATTCAAAGTATGTGTAACAACTGCTAAGATAAAATCTTCCAAGAGAACAAGCAGAATTGACAACTACCAGAATTCAGAGTGGAATTTCGCCGTAAAGTTAGAAAATAATAGAATATGAAGTGTTCGCCCGGAGATTTGATAAAAAGAACCCATATCTATTAAATTCAGTCAATACTCTCACCGCTGGTGACTTTAAATTCTTCTCCGTTCGTATTTTTAACGTGATAAGTGATGATAAGTTAAGCATGTTTGTCAAACTACCAATAAAAGTGGGTTTTCCTGTTAGACCAACAAGGGAGTACCCGATCGACTGTTGGCCTGTTAGGCTAATAAAATCTCACCAATCCATTCGAGAACAGCGATAGACCCAATTATCATGACTATTAAACCGATATTTACCATTTTACAAAAATGCATGATATAGTCTCTGCATCCCACCAACACCTTATATCGATGTCCTGCTCTGGATTAACAACCTAATCTGGTGCATTTGTCTTGCAATTAAATGATGCCCAGATGAAGTGCAACTGCTTGACATCAATCCTTGCCAAACCCCTCCCCCATGACATTTTCATCCATAAGCATACTGAAGAGCTCGCAGTTATGATGCAACAAGGGCTTTATTGTTTGTGGGTACCATCACTCTCCATGGCAGACATTTTTGACTCTATGCTAACATAACATCTCTGCAATAGTTAACGAAGCGCATGCGATTTGACCCGGTTTTAACCTCTGACCGGGCGATAACAAGCAGCGCGTGTCAAACATAAACAAACATGAATGGTCAACATGAATGGAGCTTATCGGGGAAGCTCGGAAGTAAGCCCTTCTGTGGGAAATAAAGCTGTGTTTACTGTCCACGAAGGCAGCATTTTGATGTCTTTGATTATGAACTTCCTTTGCTTTATACGCTGCAGTTATTTAGGTTATATAACCAAGGCCCTGCTGTCACAAGTATTAAATTTTTGCAAAACTTATTCTAACATTAGCAGTCCAAGTTTTTTTGGTTGTGTGTCTTTTTATTTTTTCCATAAAACATGTGAACTCCCATCGAGGGGGTGGGGGAGCAGCAAATCTGGGAGCAAATGGTATATCAGGCTTTTCCCATACCCTGTGGTAGATTAGCAACAACGTCGTTTCCCAAGAACAACTTCTCCAAACACTCTCGCTGCTTGTCTGTCATTTCCAATCCCAGCTTGTTACTTTCTATTGCTTTTTTCATTCGATTTTCGATAACAAATTCGTTTTCACATCTGACTGCTGCCATTTTTAGAAACGCTTGACGGCCATGAAACGTCCACGGAACTATTTTTTTCGATAAATGCCTCATTTTGGACCTACAGAAAAGTTTTCCATAACAAAATGTATATTATTCTTCTAATCGAACGCAGTAGAAAATATTTTTGTAACATTTAAGAGTTGATAATTCGTATCAATATTTCTCGCGTAATGGCCCGAATTTGCCCCAAAGTGATCTGTGTGGTGCAGAGGCGAATCCTAGCCTGCGCAGAAGCCGATGTGCCAGGAGATCGGGGCACCATGTGAACTTCTTGCGCATAGAGCAAACGTTAACTTTAAATATCTTACACGGAACGGGGTAGCGGTAACGCGTTTGCCGGACATACAAGAGGCGGGTGATCAAATCCTTCACATATCTTTTTTGAATGTTGCTTTCAATTGGTGTCTCTACTTTTTTTTTTAGTTTAGTTGATGAGAAAATCATCGGGAAATTTAAAATATTGTTTCAAATATTTCATCCTGTATCACCAAAGCAGTTCGCCAAGTTAACAATACTAAGAATTACTAAATAGGTACACTTACCTATTCACCCGTTGAATCAATCAATGGGTTGTGCTGTTTTTTTCGGTACGAGTTCCAACAAGACGTTCAGACTGGTGGGACTGCTGAATGCCTTGTCAATTTAAGTGTGCATTTCCTCCAATCGCGCATGCGCCAAAGGATGGTATTCCACCAAACGAAATTGTGGGGGGTACTCTGTTTCGATTTGTATTCATCACCCTCATCTCAGCAAATCACTATATGATGTGCTCGTCGGCAGCCTCTATTGCGTTTTAATGTATGCCTTTAGAAACTCTACACGCTAATCAGTAAAAGCAGGTTGTTAATTATCAACCGATTGACAAGATTCAATTATCGAAGAATGTCAATGTTTGAGGGATCCAAAAAGGTTAGATGTCTATTGGCTCTATCAAGCATATGTCACTATATAAGGTAGGTCACAGAGTTACTAATATCTTTTAGGTGACCATGTAAAGAAACTTCCCCCTTCCGCTTGCCCACTTCCTTCATGGAGTGCAAGCGAAGGCTAATGCGCTTACTTAGAGGGCACAGGCACCCAAGTCAGTTCAACTCTCCGAGTGACAGCGACATGTATAATATTACTTTATTTATACTGAGTCAGGCGAAACTGAACACTGCCGAGCGAGCTCGTTTAATAACTTGACGTTGGTGCTTGTGGCTGAGGGTACCGGTGGCTTGTCCACTTTGCATACCCAGCCTCTCTAACTGCATACCGTTGCCTTACTGCGCCCAACCCTTCGCGATTGAATATGATCTGACTCACGCAGTAATACCTCGGGAACAAAATTCGTCACTGTTAAAGTGATATCGGTCAATTAATTTGTTGGACGCTCTTGTAAGAGGCTCTGTTGCAGTTGTTGTCTATTCGGTGTGATTACAATAACAGCCAGACTTCCATAGGTATATGGGGGACTTTTGCGACCTGCATCAGGAAGTTAAAATAAATTCAAACTCGGCCCGTAATTGACCACGTTATTATGGATTTTAACTTTTTGGTGACCCCATGAATTTCCCACTTGGGACAAATGGGTAAGCATTAAATTTGTAACAACTACATATATATCTAATAGTTTACAATTGAATTAGGCTTCTAATATGCAACACTTATAACGATCAAACAATTTTCCAAAATGATGTTTAAAATTTTCATATGATGACATTGACCTTGATTTGAGGTCAAGGGGCAAACAAAGGCTCTGAGTTCCGCGCATTATCAACACCTTCCAATTAAAAGAAGCGAGACAACAAGAATTTAAGAAATTGCGCAAGAAAAAAGCTTTTTGTTTAATTTTTTTTTAAAATTATGTATAACATTGCACCCTCCATCGCAAGACAAAACAAGTTAACAAATATTCATTGAGTTTCTTCAGTACATATTCTAAGCGTTCCCCAAACCAAAATGCAGATAGTTATTTTGCTAATACACTTTTTAAAATGGTTTAAATCAGAGATGCATGGCTCCTAGAACTTCAGAATGTTGCCAGTAATTTAAGAAGTCAGTTACTCTTCTGTATGCTTAAATCCACTCAACGTGTGATAAGCAGTGCACTGAATACTTGTACTCTCAAGCGGCCCAGTATTCAAGGAGCTCTATCAAAGAGTTTATAGCTTTGCTAAGAGGATTTACTCTTTAGTTTTGCCTGCAAATGCCCCACGCCAATATTACCACTACCTAGGATAGGTGGTGACTAAATATTTGAGCATGTTTTGCAAATTGGCTTGGCATACCCTTGGTATGCTATAATGATAAATATGCATTTATTCACAGATGAGTCATTTTAAAAATGTAATCGTGAGCTTCTAGTGCCATTAAGAAATGCATTCCCTGGATTTGCAATCGTGATACACAAATGCATGGTATAATCAATCTCTGCACCCCACCAACCCCCTATATCGATGTCCAGCTCTGGATTAATGACCTATTCTGGAGCATTCGTTTTATAGTTAAACAATGCCCAGATAAAGAGCGCGTGCTTGACAGTTGTCAAGCCCCTCCCCCATGACAATTCTTTTTACGATCGAATCATTTTCCAGAGAGATATTGATGATTTGAAATTTGTTTTGATGACCTTGGCTTTAGCTTGCGTTCAAGATCAAATCACAACCTCTTGGTTTTGCGCATCAAATTACTCTTTCTATTTGAGGAAATAACTTTGAAGATATATTGAAAAATGTGATCTGTATCACGGGACAAACAAACTTAAACGTTTATTTAGAAGCTAATAAACGTTACGAATATAGCTAAAATGATTGGAAAGCAATCAATTTTTTTAAAGAAATCATGCTGTCCGGGGCCATGATATATTGACAATGATTTGTCTGACTCAAGGAAAAGCTTACTTTATTAAATAGTACCGCGGCATGCCATAGTTGCTGGCGCCTCGTCAGGCGAGCAGACAGCAGAGGCGCGATAAGTCGGCTGTTGTTAACAAACCAGTGAAGAGCCAGCAGACACCCACTGTACTTCAAACTCACTTTGTGAGAAAAGTGTCGGTTATTTACAAAGGACAATATTTAGTCATATATTCAGAATTAAATGGGCTTCCTTCGAATGTAAACCAATTCATGCATACATACATACATACATACATACATACATACATACATACATACATACATACATACATACATACATACATACATACATACATACATACATACATACATACATATAGACATAAATACATACATACAGACATACATACATACATACATACATACATACATACATACATACATACATACATACATACATACATACATACATACATACATACATACAAACATACATACAAACAAACATACATACATACAAACATACTTACATACATACATACATACTTACATACATACATACATACATACATATATACAAACTACAGATAAACATACATACATGCATGCTTACACACATACATGCATGTATTCATGCTTGTAACGACCAGCCTTATCCCATTTTTCCTCTAGCATTATCATTTACGGGTCACATTAGCTGACATCCTTTATACACGACGCGTACACATGACCATTTCAAACAATCTACTATTGTTTTTCTCGGTGATAGATGACAAATAAGTTTTTTATATAAGTACCCAGTGCATCCGGTCGGCTGATTCATCGAAGATAAAGCTTTTCACTTTCCCTGCGACTCTTCATAAAAACAAGTGCCGTTCTTCATGCGCTCTTGATCTCATTTGATCAAATACGTTTGTTATCAGTCCAGGTACAGTCAGTACCTGGTTACTTCACAATAGGTGCATTCTTCACCTACAAGTCACAGCGTGGTACGAAGTACGCGTGTGTCAACTAGACACAATCCTACTCACACTATATTGTGACGATAGGGGGTTGAGTGATAGTGATGCTTGGACAGCTGCGCCTGCTTGGTATAAATTCGTTATCCAGACCGGCTACAAATACAACTCTAACAAAATGAAAATCACACTTATTCCATTGTTATATGTTTGTAATTAGGTGACTCGTTATCATACATGCATAGTACATACTGGGAGAACAGCATATATATATATATATATATATATATATATATATATATATATATATATATATATATATATATATATATATATATATATATATATATATATATCTATAATATATATATCGCACGAATGTGTGCTACAGAAAGCGGCCCAACGCCAAACCTCCCAACCACCCTGTCCACTTATAGAGCCCCTCAATGGCACCCCCCACGCTTGCACTTTACACAAATGCGTCTAATGCTGAGTCAATATGTTTACCCATGAATCTCAAAAACTTGATAAACAGCAATTGCAATGTACTTGTTATCATATCCCAGTGTTATCTAATCACGTGAAAGCACTATGATCAGGTTGTCAGACCACATGTTTGTTGCTGCATGTAGTTACACTATTGGGAATCAAATAAATAGGCATCTGCTTGTTTGCGTCAGACATTCCATTCCTAAACTGCAGAACCAAACACCGGAGCTAACCAGTGACTTGTTAAGTGGTTTCGGTGCTAGAGTCTATGTTATACAGGTGGTGATATTACACCACACCACACCACTTCATAGGTCGATGATTTTTACAAAAGAAACGAAGCAAGACATTTTTGGTGCGTTGATAGTTTTATTGCCAAATTTGATATGTTAATTACTTTCATAAATTACAGCTCTCACAAACATCTAAATGTAAAAACAACCCCGTCTTTATTGAATGAATATTTTTCAACAATTTTCCTGTCGACCATTTCCCATAATCCCCGTGCTTGCATAGACAGCATATGAGGTACCAGCTTGTCTTTGTATTCCGCGACATAGTCGAGGTACTCATTCCTCATTACAATGACCACCAGACCTCCTGCAAGTAGCCGGTGCAAATGGGATAAAAAATGGACACATTTTTATATCGTCGCTGTTACCACTGGTTACAGCGATTAATTATTTCATATTTCGGGGTGTTAAGGAAATGGATGCATATGTCAATATTATGCAAATCATTGTACAGAATGTTCATGATGTACTTGTTATAAATTGATATATCTAAGATATACCCGGTTTAACAATGCGGGCCATCTCATTCAATCCGGTCACTGGTATATGCCCTTCGCCCATGCCACCGGAAACTATCAGCGCGTCGTAGTCATCTGTTACATAACGATTCGAACAACATCAGCATGGATGTACAACTCATATAAAGTCTACATGACGAAAAGCCTGCACTTTTGACAGGATGTTATCGAAAGATCTGGACGAGAAGAGACTCCGTCAGATTCACTCAATGGCTGGCATAATCTAGTTCTTATCTTAGTCAAATTAAACGCTATCAGATCCCTGTGAATCGTCTCTTTTAACGCACAGATTCATTTACTAGCTGGTAAAAACTGGACTAAAATAATATCAAACTGAAGCGACGTGTATTCAGTAAAGGAACCATAACGTGACAGTGATCAGTGAATAATTCGGATTCCATATCCGAATTATTACACAAACTCAATTCTTTACCATCAAGGCATTCTGTACGATGGCCATCCATCTTGGCACAGAGAAGACGATGGTATATACGTTTTTGTGTGGCCAACTGAAGCATGCTGTCCGACGGATCTAGGGCATCTAGCTGGGTGAAACCCCGCCTGTACAACTTCAGGTTCATAAACACATATATAGATGAACAATAAATTGACTTTTGATAAAAGCATCACCCATTCTGTACTTCTGAGATTTATAATTACCCATACATATTTTTGGGAGTGGTGATGATTATCGGTTACGCTGTCAATACTTGTGAAGATAAATCAAAACAATCGATTTAACAGAACGTTTGGTCCTGGAGTAAAGAGCATGTTTAGATAGAAATGTCTCTCTAAAAATATTTGTGAATTCTTGGAAGTCTGTCTGATCTCGATGCACATCAACATGGAGCGCTATAGAGTTGTTGAAAGATGTTGTAGTGGTAACTTTTCATACTGAATGGCATGGGCACAATAGATTTGACCTCTGAGGTCACAGGACTAAATCAGGTAAAACAGCGCCGCGCAGTTAACAGTTTAGCGCATGCACATATAGTAGTCATGCATTACACGGAGGGTGTCGATAGCGCCGCGAAGCGCGCCAATTTTGATTGCCACGTAAAACATGGCAATCATTCTCGGCAGGGATTAGGGAAGGTTAGTGCGGCAGTGATTACGATGGTTAGGATGGGTCGGCATGCGGGGATTAGGATAGGTCAGCTTGGCGGGAATTAGCATGGGTCAGCATGGCGGGGATTAGGATGGGTCAGCATGGCAGGGATTATGGTGGGTCAGCATGGCGGGGATTAGGGTGGGTCAGCATGGCGGGGATTAGGATGGGTCAGCATGGCGGGGATTAGGGTGGGTCAGCATGGCGGGGATTAGGGTGGGTCAGCATGGCGGGGATTAGGATGGGTCAGCATGGCGGGGATTAGGGTGGGTCAGCACGGCGGGTATTAGGGTGGGTCAGCACGGCGGGTATTAGGGTGGGTCAGCATGGCGGGGATTAGGGTGGGTCAGCATGGCGGGGATTATGGTGGGTCAGCATGGCGGGGATTAGGGTAAAGGTGGTTGGGATGACTGGGTAAGGGTAGGGTGAGTTAGCACTTTGGGGAATTAGGTGGGCTAGCGCGGCGTAAAACGTACCTGCTCTCCCAATAATCCTGAACCAGCAGCAACATCGATCACTTTGACATTTGGTCTTATTTCAAGATCATAGTGCTCCGCCAACGTCTCGGCAGCAATTCGTGGTCCTTGGTAAATACTTGGGTTCAATTCCTACAGGAAATTAACGAAAAAGGCATTAACTCGAGTCCTCTGTTTGAAGATCATTCACGACAGTAGATGTCCTGGGCTTGCTCCTTGACTAGCTCTTTTGAACCAAGTGGAGCTTGCACTCCCTCTTGGTTCTCGAAGATGGCATTTCCAAAGTAGAAAATTGTTTGATAAAACCTTACCTTCACGATGTCAACTTGATTTAACAAGTCCAATTTAATAAGCAATCAGTATTATGCATCGTATTAGAGTCTCCGGTATCGCAACAACTTGTAAATATGCTTAATCGCCCTAAATGTGCGAGGCGATTAACTTTTCCGACTAAATTCCAATATGGCGGCGAGATTGCGCAACGTAAGTCAGATGGAAACGGACTTGTTATGATGATGAATCAAGGAGAGGAAAAGGCAACTAGGTCGGAAAGTTTTAAGGTATAAATCTAGTATAAACTGACTCACATGTGAAATGTATTATCAAGCAGATGGTGTATGATAAAAACTTAGCAAATTCCACGCGGTCGTTTACGACAACGTCATGCAAGAGACCGTTTGTTGACAACCACCAGAATTCGAAAACTTTGAAATAAATTAATCGAATATCAAGTGTTCTCCCGGATATTGGTAAAAAAAACCCATAGCAATTAAATTTTTCAGTCAATACTCTCACTGTTGGTGGCTTTAAATTCTTCTCAGTACTTATTTTTAACGTGATAGATTAAGCATGTTTGTCAATCTACCGATAAACGGAGGGTTTTCCTGTTAGACCAACAAGGGAGTACCCGATGGACTGTTGGTCTGTTAGGCTACCCATGACATTTGTATAGCGTGTTTTAGTTACTTGAGCAGCTTAAAGAGGTTTTTTGGAAAATCCAGTGTGTCGATATCACTTTCGCTTTACTACCTCCGTTAAAAGAGATTATTACCAAACTTTAGTTATATAACTCCTTGGTCCGGTCGAACGGTAATATAGATATATACCCGGACGTCTTGTAGGACTTTCGCTTTACGTACTTCCTCATTTGTGACACAACACATTCTAGTCTGTTGTTTCGATTATTTGATCTATCGAAGGGACACTTATAGAACCAATACCTACATCCTCGTACAATCTCTCTTCAGCCCAAGTGTTGTAATAGGCTATGACCTCTTCGTTTGTTATTCCCTTCCGATGAGCGCCGTAATTGGATTTATATGCTGCGATCTGCTGTAAGGACACGCCGGCGATACCAAGCGGCAAGTCTGTCATTCTTGATTTGTTGCGGCTGTAACAAAAGACAGCATGGGTAAAAAAAAAAATCAATGCTTTTTGTTCGTGCATATTTGGAAACACGTGTGTACGCAATGTTTGTTTTATTGTCAGGTAAATGTGAGATAATTTACATTGTCGGTGATATCTCTACACATATAACATAGGGAATTATACACGGGAGATGCTCCTAATGCAGGATAACGATTTGTCTTAAATCCGTATTTCTATCCGATCACATAGTACAATTAATCAGCCCAACGATTGTCATAGACGTAGCTCCGGTCGTAACGGTAACATGAATGTCTACAGACGTCTTGTAGGGCTATCATAGACGCTGTTTACCCTGTACCACGGGCTGTGGAGTAGCCCTACAAGACGTTTGAGTATATATTCATATTACCGTTCGATCGGAGCTAGCTGTGGACATATAAATGCGTCTTGGTTCGATAGAACTACGTACCATTCAAATCACGGCCAATTAAGGAAGTTGGCGTGATTCCAAATATCTCACCGTACAGGGCTCGACAAGTTACAAAATTTCCGCTTGCCTGACAGGCCCAGTAAGCAGTTTGATTCACTGGCCCGAACCTGATTATCACTGGCCCAAAAGTACAAAGCCGATATTTGATGTGACATTTACCGATGAAATATATGAATAACAAAATACGACAACAAAAATGTTTTATTCAAATTGAGTCAAAAAAATGGCTGACGTCTAGTGATGCAGCTGTCGGTCATTCGGTGCAGCTCTTAGCCAGGCATCAACTTATTTTGCTACATGGTAGTCAGCCACACTAGGACCCTCAAAGAGATGACCTCCAGTCAGACTTAACATGCTTCATTCAGCTAAATCCCCTCTCCACAGCTGCAGTGGCCAGAGGGAATACTTGCACAATTTCAAACAGGTGCAGAATATTTCTACATCCACAAAAATATCAGGCCAAAACTTGACGAGGTGACACCGAGGAAGTCGTCGCATGTATGCCTTAGCATCGGCCAGTTTCCTCTGGTGGATGGCGTTGGTGTCACAGCCTTTCCTGATCAGCACTGGGGCAAAATGTTCCACGATTGTGCGAATCTCGGCATGGCCAAACGTTGCTAAGTATTCATCTACTGGCCACTCACTGGGGTCAATTATTTTGGAGGCTGCCTTGAGCACATCACTCTCCTCAAGTGATTGCATCCTCTGAACGACTCTGTTGGTAACATATTCAATGATGTTTGTCTTGTCCCTGAAATTATGAAAAGAACTTTTTCCTCATTGTATTTGTTAGCGGTAATCTAAACTTAATTTATTTTGAAACTATAAGATAATTATGGATGTATTCTTTGTGGTAAAGGTGCAAAGTTACCGATTGAAGCTGTCACCTGTCTGTTGAATGTGGCCCTACAATTAAACACCCTTGTAATGTCCTTTCCATAGAAGCATTCCAGGAACCCTCAAAAGTGAACCCCAGGATTCACCTTCATGTCTGTCGATGTCAGCACGGTGGTTTCTATTTGCTGCAATGCGATAGCTAGGGTGATACTGTCTTTTTTTGCAACTACAAGCTTAGTCTATCAAGACAATCAGAGGGGATATGTCAAACAAAGTTGAAGCAAAAACAGTCGGAAATATCTGAATAGGGTTTTAAGATTTATTCTTTACCGGCTGAGGCAGCCCATTATAACCAGGTGAGTCAGGTGAATGAAGAGCAACGTTTTGTAGCTTGTCATGAAACGTGCTCATCCTTGCATGTCAACAATACTGGTGCGTGCTGCTTACAGTATTGCCCAAAGGGGGTAATAGTTGTCGAGCGCTGTGATCAGGGCCTTATGCAGATGTGGGAGCCATTGGGTGCCACCCAGATTCATAGCCTCACCAACGGTCTTCAACTCTCTCCATGCCTTGGGGGAATAGTGATACTGCTTGAAGATGCCTGCACAGAAATGACATCCTATATGTTTCACAAGTTGCGTGAGTAATCTATCTGTGGGAATATCTGACACCTGCTTCATCTCTACTTCATCCTTCATTGCGTCCGAGCCTGCCAGCTCAAGGCGATGTACCACACAGTGGAAAGAGAGGAGACAGGGAACATCATCCTTCATCTGTTTGACCAGCCCACCCTTACGACCAACCATCACAGCTGCTCCATCGCAACCAGCTTTTCCTTCTGGTCGCCTAACTCCTCCATCACTACCAAAATAATGAAAGCAAACACATTACAGATTAATAAGCACATTTACAGTGCTTTAAAATTTGACTCAAATCAAGTTAAATCATTATGAGGAGATATAGTACCTTTCTCAATGGCCTCCTTATGAGGAGATACAGTACCATTCTCAATGGACTCCTTATAAGGAGATATAGTACCTTTCTCAATGGCCTCCTTATAAGGAGATATAGTACCATTCTCAATGGACTCCTTATAAGGAGATATAGTACCTTTCTCAATGGCCTCCTTATGAGGAGATATAGTACCTTTCTCAATGACCTCCTTATGAGGAGGTATAGTACCTTTCTCAATAGCCTCCTTATGAGGAGATATATTACCTTTCTCAATGACCTCCTTATGAGGAGATATAGTACCATTCTCAATGGACTCCTTTTAAGGAGATATAGTACCTTTCTCAATGACCTCCGTATGAGGAGATATAGTACCATTCTCAATGGCTTCCTTATGAGGAGATATAGTTCCTTTCTCAATGACCTCCTTATGAGGAGATATAGTACCATTCTCAATGGACTCCTTATAAGGAGATATAGTACCTTTCTCAGTTGCCTCCTTATGAGGAGATATAGTACCTTTCTCAATGGCCTCCTTGTGTCAGAGGGTTGTTGCCTGTTCCAGCTCAGTCACAGAAAATAACATGTTGACTGACCTGCCATCCACAATGCAGCGCACATATACTGCTTCCATGTTTTTCGTGCTTACGTCAGTGCTGGAGTCAACCATCACAGCGATGGACTTGCTGGTTTTTATCTGCTCTAGCTTCATGTTTCTCACATCTCCGTAGATGTAAGGAATAAATCTGCAAACAGAATTTCTTAGATGACTCATCGGCCAACAATTAATTGCATGCACGTGATGTTTCTTCTCCCAATTATTGTGCTAGTAATGGCTTTACTGCAGAACGCAAAAAAAATTAATGGATAAAAAAATCAACATTCCGTGACATATACATCAAATTCACAAATAGTGAAATTATGAGAAAGAGTACTTCAAATTGAACCCACCTAGTCTGTTCGTATTTCTCTTGGGTGGCCTTGAGTCTTGTTGCTGCTGAAGCAACTTCGTGTTGTTTAGAAGTGGACACCCATGACAGCAAGGCACTTTTCGTCATGCTCTCTTTCACTTTGGGCCTGGTTCCTGAGTTTCATCAGCGGCTGGTAGTCCACGATGATCGACATAACACTGCACCGAGTCTCACATATTTATAGGACAAGGCCACACGTCGAACGAGACCGCCGTGAACACGCGGCGCGCTACGCTTTGACGTGTAGCAGCGGTGCGTCATTTTCGCACATCTTAAGATAACGAGAGGCTTGTCCTACGCAACCACGATGTTTCGAGTGCGCCCCAGGTTTATAGAAACCAGCTGACACGTCAAATTCTACTCGAGGCTTTTCTCGCAAGCAAATTTAAAACCGGTAATGTCTGTAAGCGGGGGAAAAAGTGGGAACTATACTCATGAATCACAGAATATGAATATAATCAAACAATCAGGTTAACATGACCATTTCAAAATCGATTTCACAGAGTTCATTAGACAACTTCCCGGACACGCGCGATTTGTCAACTTTTGTATTGAAATGACCCTTTTTTTGGTTCGGGAAACCTAGTTTCACAATTTATATGCATAAATTTATATTCTATGAGAGCAATGTGCTTTTTTATTGGTGGAAAATTGCTCTTACATACTACATACAAGTTCGGAAATGACAAACTTTTATGTTTGCTGCAGCAACGGGCGTTTTTTTGCGTAATGGGTACTAACTCCGGACAATCTGACTTATTTCTAACGTGTCTTGATATAAGCACAGGTATTATTGTCTTTGTCACAGGTTAGCAATAAGTTTTAAGTAAACAATCCCTATTGCTGACAGCTGATATCAGCGGTGCCAACTGTTTTATTTCACCCCTTAAAACATAGGAGCGGGAGTTACATATTTAAAGGCGCCTTGGAACGTGGTGCGGCGAGTTCTAGTGGAAGTCGCGGGTAGATTGAGGTATCAAAATAACCCCAAAATAACCGCTGGCATATCTGGCAACTACCATGTACCACGCATCGGCCTGAACAGACTACGCGGTGGCCCGGGGCCATCAGACCAAAGGACTTGTCGAGCCCTACCGTAGTGTCGTAGTTGACGACTCCTGACAATAAGACAGTATTAGTCGGCGTGCGTATATGACATGATAGCCATTCGACAAACGTGCACTTTGAATACAAAGTGTTAAGAGGGCAACCAGCCCCCCTCCCACCCCCCCCCCCCCCCCCCCCCACACACACATATACCACCACCGCAAACAACCACATACATGTCATCTAGGGGAACCACCAAGCCGGGGAATCCCTATATTAATCAACTCCTGGATCAGAGCAAAAATGCCCAATCGGTGGTTGTGATTTCTGACATCACTAGTAAACTCGGTAGTTTATTTGTGACGATTATATCCATTTATAGTTCCCCTTTGCTCCACGAAGCTACCGCATGCCGGCAGTACAGCATTATCAATAATATATAAAACTACTGCATGCGAGGCTGATGATATGATCATAATGTTCAAGCTCAAGTGCCAGTAGGATGGTCAGTTAGCCAGGGTGGATCAATTATAAGGCCAGGATAATCTTGGCTGAGCATATGGTAATCACTAAGAACCGAGTGAACACACAATCAAGTATGTTGAAATGAACTTCTTTCAAGCAGATGCATTTCACTATCTTATGTAAAATAATTATTTTAGGGCGTTTGATTCGAAACCGGGAAAGTCCGTCAGTTTCGGTAATGGTTTCGTATTCGGGGAAGTTTCATTTGTGAGTTAGAAGTACATAACAGACATCGATCTCCTGCGCATCGGCTTCTGCGCAGGCTGGGGTTCGCCTCTGCAATACTCTGATCGCTTTGGGCCAAATTCGGGCCATTACGCGACGAAATATTATTACGGAATGTCATCTGTTAAATATTACAAAAACATTTTCTGTTGTGTGTGATTAGAATAATAATAATCATTTTGTTATGGAAAACCTTTTATAGGCCCATTATGAGGCATTTATCGAAAAAAAGTAGTTCCGCGGACGTTTCATGGCCGTCAAGCGTTTCTAAAAATGGCGGCAGTCAGATGTGAAGACGAATTTGTTAACGAAAATCGACTGAAAAAAGCAATAAAAAGTTACACGCCGGGATTGGAAATGACAGACAAGCAGCGAGAGTGTTTGGAGAAGTTGTTCTTTGGAAACTTATCTACCAACGGGGTATGGGGAAAGCCTGATATACCATTTGCTCCCAGATTTGCTGCTCCCCCCAGCCCTCCGATGGGAGTTCACATGTTTTATGGAAAAAATAAAAAGACACACAACCAAAAAAACTTGGACTGCTAATGTTAGAATAAGATTTGCCCAAATTTAATACTTGTGACTGCAGGGCCTTGGTTATATAACCGAAATAACTGCAGCGTATAAAGTAAAGAAAGTTCATAATCAAAGACATCAAAATGCGGCCTTTGCGGACAGTAAACACAGCTTACTTCCGAGCTTCCCCGATAAGCTCCATTCATGTTGACCATTCTTGTTTGTTTATGTTTGACGCGCGCTGCTTGTTATCGCCCGGTCAGAGGTTACAACCGGGTCAAATCGCATGCGCTCCGTGAACTATTGCAGAGATGTTATGTTAGCATTGCGTCAAACATGTCTGCCATGGAGAGTGAACAGACATGTCGCTGAGCAGTTGACAGAAACTAGATGGTGTAGTCGTTCTATGATCCTACCTCTTCGTGGACTGGTTTGCAAGTCGAAGATACTGCGTTGGAGTCTAGCTGCGTCTGTGGCCCTCGTCGAGGTAGGTGATGTACTCTAAGGGCGTCTGTCTATCCCAAGGGACGCTTGAGGTACCTGAGAGGTAGTCGGAGAAGAAGAGCAGCGATGCTTCTGCCAGGCTGCACGATTGAGGCACTAATGGATATTCGTGTGCACGCAACGAGGCTGGCAGCTGTTCCTCTGCGAGTCGGCGCGCATCTTGTACGTCGCTGTACAACCATGTGATAGAAAGACGTGTAACGGAGTTGATGCGCGGGAAGGGGGTGGGGGTAGCAACGCGGCATCAAGTACGTTGTGTGCCTCACGCTGATAGAGGGGCATATGATTTGCAAACTGCAGTTGTCTGAGAATGACCTAGTCTCATGACATCTGTGGTTGCGCCAGAATGACCGCCTTTCACAGTTTATCAATCTTTATTTGTTCCGCAACTCAGTTGAATAAATGATGAACAATGCGTCAGACGGTCTCGCTGTAGTGGCGATTAACTGCCCCGCCTTTCTTCCATCAGGAGGTTGGTTCGATTCCAAGGCATGAGAAAACTACTGGTAGCATTGGTAAATGTGTATCGCACGAAATGCTCTCTTACATTGGCGGTACCATCTCTGAAAGGGAATTACCCGTACCCAATGACGTAGATATCTGCACTAGTATTATCCACGTACATATCCACGTGAGACTTTATTTAAGACCAACGTCACATGAAGAATATCGGTCATGGCCCAGCAACCCTATTCCGTCTAGGCGAGTTTCGCGGCCATGACACCTGCGAAGTAGGTCAACCGGAAATTGGTGGTCTAGTAAGAGGACGGCAATTCGTCTACTTATCGCGCCAATCAGCTGGTCGTCACATCTTTGAGTTTGCGCACGTTCGATAGAAGCCCGGTTACATCTAGGGATCTGTCGATGACCATTTGAAAAATTGAGTTGTTAACTTTTAAAGTGGCTCAAATGTTGCTGATACCCGGTTCCCTGAATTTGAATTACCATACATAACTTCTATGGTTCTTATATTAACGTTCGATTTCTTATTTTTCACATCCTTTCAAGTTCCTATGTGATATGCCTGTTACTCAAAATGTTTCTTTGTCAACTGCAATTAGATTACGTTGATTGTTGCTCGGTGTTTTCCCTGTCGTCACACTCACGTTTAAACATTACGACCTTTGACTTAATCATCACAAACTAACCCCGTCGCCCCATTAGAGTGGTGGTTAGTGACTTGATATCCGGGCTTGATATATCCTAAATATAGAAACAACATCATTCAATTCACTAGTGGTTACGCACAAGCAGCTCTCTAATGGAGAACACAATGTATTACAGCTGAAGATACGGTAACATCCAACTGTTATGATGTACAAGAGGCTAGAACAATATTTTCCTTTATTAATTGACCGTCCCGGCAGATCATAGCAACAGCGGATGTACAGTCTACAGAATGTTATCGTTCAATCAACCAATTTCAAACATATTCATATATTTTGATTATGAGCAGTTAACTGGTAATATACAAACCTGTGTTGTACAACACAGGGCAGGGTCGCCAAGGACGATGTGGCAGGCTTGTAACACGGAAGAAGGTGGGGCCGTTTGGAATAATTTTTGGGAAAAAAAGGTCTCGAAGATGAATTTTGCTGCATTAAAACAGCAAATCTTTGTATAAATCCCCATTGAATCTGCCTATGGTTTGCAGGGAGATCCTGAATATCTAAGAATGCGATGTGATACGATATATGACACTACTTTGCATATTGACTTTTTGGTTAAACAACTTGTATTAGGAAATGGGTGGGAGAGTATACCAGGTAATAAGTCAATAATTAGGCCATGAAATGCGGTAGTTTTCCACATAATAGATAACCTATCGAAAAAAGCAAAGACTATTTGTTATTGGTGCCTGAGTGAATTGAAGATGGTCCCCGTACTGTCAAACCTAACTATTGGTTTGTATCATAAAAACATAACCTTTTACATTTTTTGGCAGGATATTTGCTACGTGATGTGTAATGTACTGATTTGCTAATGAGAATAGTTTCTCCATTGTGACAGGCCGAGAATCAAACGCTCGACCGTGCGAAGTTGTTACTGCATGTAATCATAAATCATCTGATCGGATGTTGAGATTTGTCCGACACTTTTATACTGCTGACGACGTACGAAGGTTTATTTGCATAATACCTTGTTCGACGGGGTACGCTTTTTGCCATTTTTACGTTGAACCCGGTATAAAAGGCCATGTGCCTTACACGCTAAGCAAGTGACAAAAATGTTACGTCTATCAGAGGTTTCTTTGCCAAGTGCTGGGGTGTGGAGGGATATCAGACTACTGTTTCGGGAAGAGTCATAAAATTTTCTGATTTGCCTACCCCGGCACCATCATAAAAGCTCACGTCCTAATAAACAATGATCGCTTCCTTTCCGCTTTCAATTTCGTTTTCTTTCCAACGCCCTTGCAAAAACCAGAAATATTGACTTGAAGTCGTTGTCTGCTTTCGTTTTCACCCTCTAGCAAGTTTGTGTTCTAGGTAAGCATGTAGAAAATACTCAAATTATCATAGCACTTAGATACACGTACAGAGCTTTTTTTTATAAAGTACTCCAGTTTTATGTTATGAGCATTCTTAAACATCTAGATCTACCGAACTATACATGTCTATAGTGATTTCCTAAGCCCGCTTAGGAAATCACTATATTGGTTCCAGGCGTGGGTTCGTATCCCACTTCTGACACCAATATAGTGATTTCCTAAGCCCGCTTACCTTTAGGTGTTGTAGGGCGGTTTGGTTACTTGCTGGATCTTCTTCTTCTTGGCTCTTTTTTGAGTGGTTATCTATCTTCTTCTCGGTCAGCTTGGTTGGCTAGATGTATTCTCCTTGGCGGGCCGGCTACAAGTGACCGTACAAGTGACCAGGCACTTGTATATTGCTTTGTCGCCTAAAAGGCCAGGGCGGTTCCGGGGGACGTGTTTTACTAGCGCTGACACGTTAAGGCCCAAGCTCCTCAGAGGTGTCATACGCTTTAATGCAACGCCATCCCGTTAAAGCCATTGGACCACAGCGGTGACGTACGTCACCACAGAACTCCCAAGATAGCCGCGCACGATGGAACATGAAAAATATACCAATAATATGCCTATGGTTTGCAAGCAAAAAGTTGTTTTATGAACTGAACATCACTTCCTTGAAACAAAAAGTTCTTTTAAGCACTGAGGGACAGAGTTGGGTTTGTGATAGCGGGTGTGTTAGGATTTTCTTGCCTGAGTGATGTGACTTGGTGTGTTGTGAATTAGAAGCTGGTGAGTTTGTGACTTGGTGGTTGGTATGTTGTGACTTGTTGTGTTGTGATCTTGTGTGTTGTGACTTTGTGGTGGATGTGTTGAGATTTGGTGTGTTGTAACTTGGTATGTTGTGTTTTGGCAGTGTTTGTTGATATTTGGTGTTTTATAACTTGGTGTGTTGTGTTTTGGTGGCCTGTGTTGAGATCTGGTTTTTGTGACTTGTAAGAAATTTTAAAATGCATACAGTTGTAGAAAGCGGGAGGGAGGGAGGTTGCATTTAACTTTCTTGTATTTCAACAACCCAGAGACCAGCCACCTGCACCCAAAGCTTTATCTAGCTGTCTGTCAGTTGTCCATCAAGAGTGATAATGAAGTGTCAGAAATTAATTCCTTCTTGTACCTTTGACTTCTTCCTTCTACTTCAATTTTAGATCTTTTGCTTAAGGCGTCAGTACACACTTTCCTTAATTCTTTAACTTCTTTACTATCTCATATTATCTGGAAATTTTGGTCAGCTGAAAATGGCAACTTCACACAGGTGTTTGTTGAATGGGTGTTAGTATGTGAGGGTGGGTTAATGTAGATATCATGCTGTTGTAAATACTCTCTGGTGCACTTTTCTATTTATTGCTGGTTATGTTTTTGTTTTTGCCTTAATTTTGAAACCATACCAGTTTTGAAATCATTATGTTAATTATTGTTACATCAAAATAAATTAAACACCACTGTAATTTAACATCTCAAAGCCATTTTGGTACCTTGTGACCATATCTCAAATGAGGATGTAGATGAGAGCGCTGTTCTGAGGTGTTCGTAATATTGGGGGAAGATTTCGCTTCTGGACACGTAAACTGTGCCCATTAAGGCATAGTATATAACAGGAAAAAATATAGAACTGTCAGATTTTATTATTTCTATAATGGAGGGGTTTGTAATAACCATCGATGTGGTTAATGAATAGAGAATTGTGCGAATGTGTGTGAGCAGGCGACAGTGGTTTGGGCACAAATAAAAATTGCTTTGTTGAATCATAAATCAAACCCCTACTTCTAAGTGAATGCCGGACAAAACTCAATGAGTGTTTTGAATAACGAGTATGGTCGCAGCTGACGTCTGCGCTGTTTACTATTTTCGATCTCTCATATCTGCCTAAAACACACGGGGTGAGTGCATAATTTGACATCATATTTCCAAGATCCAAAATGGGGGTGGCCTTGAACTAAGAGATATTCTTGTGGAATCGCATTTAATTTTGCTTCCAAAATGGAATTGCAACGGCTTGAGGGAGGCATTCAGACATTTGACGAAGGATACCTTGAGGCATTTGCTCGGGGCAAGTGTGTCCAATGCTTCACATGCGCTGATAAATTTCAAGCCAAATGCATTACTGGGCCGTATATTCCAAGTGAAGCATGAAGTTGCTCTGCCCTGTGGTAGCAAGACGCTGCATACAGGAGTTAAGACTGCAGTACCAGCCTCTGAGGAAGGGTGAGGAAGGGCAGAGTCACGGTAGGCTCCAAGTCCAGCATTGACAGGATGCCTCATTGGACGTAGCCCCTCCCCAGTCTTCCCAGTTGAAAGAGACAGAGTTGTCATCCCCTACACCGCTAATCCCAGTAAGAAATATAGGGTCTCCATGTAGGTTTCTCCCAGCACTACCCCTCACCCGACCCTTAAACAAAGTTCAGTTGGGATAGTTTGGACACCGTGTAGGCGGCTACCACAAACTCCACCAGAAAGACAGTGTTGGTTATGTTGTATGAATTAATCCTCTCTACATATCTGCTGGCCGAACTCCCGGGTTACTCAGGGTTTTTCCGTGCTTGCAGTTAGGCAGCAATAGCAGAAAAACAGTTAATCTTTGTACAAGCAAATGTCTTGCAGGGCTAGCATGATAAGATAATGTGGATGGTCATTACTCCTGCTGGGAAAGAACAAGCATATGTTACTACATTATAATCACGCAATGCAGGTAAAAATAACACTAGTCATCAAAATATTTTGTTGAACACCTTACTGGCTTTGAGCATGTGTCTTTGTTGTTTGTTTTGAGAAGCATACTGTTTATGGTTGATGACCAAAAGGGGGACTTTTTTAATGCTCAACATTGTTGTCAACGCAGCATATCTCACTTGGTATGAAGTTATCTTTTTGTACTGAAGCTTCTGTTTATTGTTTACAGAACATGGATTCCACGAAGAAAGTGTTTATGGTAATCAACAATACAATTAAACATCCCAAAGGATCTCTTTGGTTTTGTTGGAGAAACTCATCTCACCCTTCTAAGGTTGAACTCAGACTAACAAATGATGATGATTCAGAAAAACATGATATTACTTTTCAAATATCGGATGTCGAGGAAGTGACAAGATATCATGCACTTTTGTTCCCTTTACAAATAAATGAACGGATTGAAGTCTTTCATGATAAGAAGTGGCTCAATGAAGGAATTGGTCTCAATGTGGGACAGAAAGTTAAGCTTATAAACAAGAAAAAACTTGAAGGTGCTGAGGGTATTTTGAGGTTCAAGGGTGTTGTGGAAAATTTTGGCATGCTCTTTGGCATTGAATTAACCGACGAACACAGAGGAAAAGGCTCGAGTGATGGGGTTTTTCGTGATGTAATTTACTTTAATTGCGATGATAACTGTGGTGTATTTGTTAACATTTTCCGCCTTCGAGTCCTTGACCATCAACTGGATTTGAGTCTCAAGAAGGCCAACTCCAACCCCTCGAAGGATGAGCTGAACTCCGCCACCTTGAAAGATGAACTGAACTTCGATCCCTCGAAGAATGGGCTGAACAGGGTAAAAATGCAGATTGGAGATCGGGTGGTGTGGCTCAATGATGATCCTCAATCGGACATGATAAAGGCTGAGGGTGGAGTAGTACGTTGGATTGGAATTTTAGAAGATGCTACTGGGGCTGATGAGGACCCAGATCGGAAATTAACAGCAGGTGTTGAGTTTGACAATCCCATAGGCAAAGGCAATGGGATGTATAATAACAAACAGTTATTTGTGACACCACGCAACCATGCCTCTCTGGTGCCTATTCTTGGGCTAATGAAAGAAACGGAATATTACGGATTTCCAGCTGTGTATACCAGTTTGAATGAAGATGCTGTTGATGGATTGAGTAGCCTTGAAATCGATGGAAGCAGTGATTCTTCATATGATTCCCTGAAGTCTCAAATCAAGATTGTTGATGAAGTGATTAAAGACAACGATGACATTTCTGTAGGTGATATAATCAAAGTAAGACTTAATAATCAAAGAATTGGTGTTGTCAGGTGGGTGAGGAACTCTGGTGACTCCAAAACTGGCAGGGTTATTGTTGGTATTGAAATGAGTACAACAGACGAACAGAGTTATACCTCCGGATCTTTTTCTGGCGAGAAGATATTCTGCTGTGCTCCTCACCGTGCCTTCTTCGCATACAAGCACATGTGTACAAAACTCACAAGCAGAGAGCTGATACAAATTTTTGGGCCTGACAGAAAAGTTGTAATTCCAGCTTCTAAATTTGGCCCTCAAGCTCTTACCGTGCAAGAATTCATTGGTGGTATCCAAGGTTACGAGTTTTCCACATTCATGGACAGCACTTTGTTATCACTATTTGCCACAGATAACTGCTGCACTGGCCTGGTTCAGACATCCAGTGTAAGCTCACACTGTAGAGATGTCCAGAATTATCTTCTTGGTACCATTGGCAAACAATTGATGGATAATTTGTTTGTGCGGGCTGATCGAGTACTGCGGTTAAGGGTGCTGATTCAGCGGGCGTGTAGTGAATTAGACATCCCCCAGATAGATCTTAGTGCAGAAGACAACGATCCTGAGACATTCATCACTATTCTCTTTCAACTTGTCCTGTCCATACCAGGCTTTGCATCAACAATGCGAGTGCCTGTACAAGGAGACTCACTGGAGCAGCCCTTTTTTGTGCATCATCTGACGACCTCGGTGTTTAACCAACAACAGCCTCAGGATGGGATCAGTATCCAGAATCTGATTGAAACCAACATGTTGATGGGTCGATTGAACTTTTCACCTTATTCATTGGATATAATGATACTCAAAGTTCACCGAAGTGACGATGATCAGATTATTAAAGCCGACCCAGTGATTGACCTCTCTAATCTCTTTGCTTACAACCCACGAGTCTGCCGTTCGTGTGGAAATAGAGCCACCCTGGAATGTGTGTCTTGTTACACTAAGATGCATCCCAGCCTGGCCGACATATACCACTGTCAACACTGCTTTCAAAAATATCACTGTCACAATGCGCATGTCCCAACTGAACTCCGATACGAGCCTAGATCAGCAGCCACTGCTCATGCAAAGTGGCAGCTACAGTTGTTTGCCATTATTGCCAAGGAAAACAACCATTATACAAGTTTCTTTCAACTTTTCAAAGGAGCTGTGTGGTATTACAGCGACAGTAAAGGAACAAGTTCGGGCAAAGCATCCAAATATTGCAAGCCCCTTTTGACACCAGTTCATGACTTCCCAGAATTCTTCAATGCTGGCTCAGGAAAAAAATTATCCAATGACAATGTGTCCAACCTTTCGCATCGTTTGTTGACTAAGTCATACATGTACTTCTACAAGGTGACTCGCTGAAGCAAATGAGGCCATGTTTCATCTGCTGTGAATTTTTTTTAAATAAGAAAGTTCAATATCCTGGGAGTACGGAATGACAGATTGATTTCCAACTGCAAGTCAATCGAGTTATATGATCATCACATTTCAAGCTGGTGTGCAGTGTCTTTACAGACAACCAGTTCCTCCCGTGAGTGACATTGTGCAGTTTCGTTTTTCTCTCACATTGATATCTTATTCCTGTTTACGGCTCTGATTTTTTTTATAATGCCTGTGTATCATGTGGAACATGGTTAATATCCAAGGATTGCCACAGCATGTATTTACAAAACGAATACTGGGAGTGAATACCTTGCTTTATGTATATATGCCATCATTGTGTTTATATAAGCATTGATATATTGTCTCTTTTTGGTTTTTCTATTAGAATAAATTGTGTTGTATTGAATGATAATAACTGCATTCATTTGAATGTCTTATACCCTTGAAGTAAAGTTCATGACAATTTATATCAATAAACTGAAAGCAGATTCTCATGCTGAAAAGTTGCTATGAATAACTCGGGATAGCTGTTAATGATGGCATATCATCCATGATAAAGCATTATTAGAACTTGTGAAAACACTACCTAAGATTCTAGGTATTTAAGTATGGCAAAATCAAATTTCTATATGGCAATCATAATGTGTCAATTCATAAAGTAAACTCATCCCTGTACTTACAATGGTGATTGTTACTAAATTGTTACCTTGTTATTGTCATCGTTAAGTCTAGTTTCGGCTTTGTAACTGTAATCAAAAGCAGTAGATTACCCTTGACCAATTTGTTGGCTAGGTCCAGCCGTCTAACAGTGTCTAAGAGGAGACAATGAAAATATGTAGTCCCCCCAACCCACCTCCATCTCTACACGGCCATGCAAACTGATATTTCTAATCGTGTTTAAGACTAGAAGTAGTATAGGGAATGATAGTCCTAGAACGGGGGGAACCAACGAATAGCGCGGGGCAGTTATGAGTCGCAGGGGGGCAGGGGAAGGGAGTCATCCAACCAGCCTGCAACCATCATTCCAACGGACTAAGTTAGGGCAGCCAACCCCAGTAGCAGGTAGCAAACACCCCAGCGCCACGAGTCGCAGGGGGCAGGGAACCACGGGTCACAGGGGGTAGGGTCACTGGGGAACCGCCATTACCTATACTACCAAACTCCAGGGTCTATCTATAGAGGTTTTCAAGCGTAAACATTCTGGGGCTAAGTCTACCTGTGTAGGTTCCATTTTTCACGCGGTCGAGGTCCTCTCTATAAACTGGGCAACCGTAGCGTTGTTCTGCTCGATAAAGTCGGGATCAGGACGAACGGTTATCAACCTCATCGTAAAGAGCTTCCAAAAGTAGAAGCCCCCGTCGGCCTCTCCGCGGCCCCACTCGGTCTTCCCAGCCAAGGACCGTGATGCTCCTGTTCCACGTCCAGGCAACGATTAAACCTCCCGTTCGCTCCATAGTTGCCGTCTTCGAGGCCCTCAATCGACGCCCACCCCCAAGCCATCGTCTCTTTATACTTCTTCCGCTCCTTGTGATACACCTGGTTATATACCTCAGCCCTCCCCAGGTCCTCATAGGCGCACACCCTGAAGACGCAGTCGACAAACACCCCAATGGTCACCACCGGACTGATGTGCAACCCCAACAGAACCTAAGGCTTATACATGTTCGGAATCGCCCTCCCAGGACTCCGAGTGTAGGGGCACTTTATCTCGAGCAGCACGACCTCCTCAGGATGCCCCCGACAGACAGCATCCACCCCACCCCCAGTCACCCCACACCGCCGCTGGATCGGGAGCACACAAAAGCCATCCGGAGAGTACGCCGTTGTGTCATCCTGAATATAGATATTGTTTCCGTAGACCTTGGTGTCGTACACCTTCTCCAATACCGCAATTGCAACCTCCTCAAAAGTCTGACCCCAGAGGCAGGGCGCGCTAATATCGAACACCTTCGTTGCTAGTTTTTTTCAGTCAGCTTCTTGCTATAGCTGCTGAAATAGTTTTGCCCTATGATAGCGGAGTAGTCACTTCCTCCAACGCGGCCCTTCCTCGTGGTCCCCCACTGGTCCCTATTTTGCTTGACTCCAGTATGATCATTGCAGAAAGATTTAATCGCCGCCTCCATTATACACAGCAAACACCTCTCTTTAAATGGTCGGTCGGCTGCAATTACCGCGGCACGATCACCTCCTGCGACTAAGGTGGTCGACCTAGACGATGAGGGGGGTGGAGATGCCCTAGCCAACGTCTTAGCCTTAATGTCGCTTTTCATTCGAGTTTATTTTTCGATCTTGGCTGAAACAAGCTTAAACTCATCGTCTGAGATAAAGCTGTCTTCAAGCGCTGCCGAAATAATATCTGTAACCGGATCCAAGTACACGCGGCACTGGGAGGCCCTACGTACAGGATATTTGGCGGGGCAACGTACAAAATCATATGGGCGGAAAAAGTGTCTGTATACTTCTCGAGTAGTAGTACTCGGCACTTCGAGCAACCGCACAGACAGCGAGGAGGACGACGAGGTAGACTACACAGAGCCACACACCATCTGGGCCACAAAAGGACTAGAGCGGATCCTCGAGAAAACGGAAAAGCACTTCAAGATGGAAGAGAGCAAGTGGAAAAAAGAGCGAGAGGACCAGAAAGGACAAACCTACTGGCTGCCTACCACTGCCGGAAATCCACCGCTGGAGGTTGTGGTCCACCCTGCAAAGGAATTCCGAAACCAGAAGGGGGAATAAATCCTGGCACCCCCTAGAGCTGCTCTCGGCCCCAGACGCCAACAGCCTTGAAGAACTCCGGCAGATGGAAGCCGACTTCGAAAAATACACTGCCGTGGTTGCCGAGGCCTTCCTCTCCATAGTCTCCGTCCCACCCCTCCGAGGGCAGAAAAAGGTGCTATCGATGGAGCCGGGAGAGTACACCACCACCCGCTACAGCATGTCCACCTCCCGAGGCACTCTAAAACCAATCCTCTTCCTCGTTCGGCTGGGGGAGAACAGCGAGGCGATCCCTGGGGCAGAAGAGGTCCCGGCCTATGGGTACTTCCTATCGCAGGAGGTTGCGAGGCTTGGAGGGTTGGGAAACGTTCGAGCGCCTATGCTGTGTAGGCTGGCAGAAGAAAGGACAACACTAGGAAAGAAGGACTGGTTGGTGGCCCTAGCACCCGTCCAAAGCAATCTTGTCCTACCAACAACCTAGAAAAGACGACGCCCCGAAAAATGCGGCACCGATCCTGTTGGTCGTTTTCCGCTAGTATGCCACAATGCCTCTACTAGTACATAGATACGGAAAGCCACAGTACCCAACAACGTAGATCTCTCCCAGCCCTACCCGCCTCCATTTTCCAGCTGGGACAACACCAACCTCAGCGGCCTCTTTCCCACAAGGTTTCGCGAAGGTGGACGTCTCGCTGTCGTCTAGAATCTCCCTATGCAGCCCGGATTCGAGGTATTTGTCTAGGATTTTGGAAAAGTTGGCGAACCTTGGTGGGATACCTCTTTGCCACTCTATATATGCCATTGCTCCATCTATCTATATAGGAGTCCCGGTAAAAAGGCCACCCAGGAGCAGGCCAACTGGTGTAGGATTTAGACGTTGGTGTTGGTATTCTATAGACGTTGGTGTTGGTATTCTATAGACCATGCAGAAGAGGGAGCTGTCCAACGAAGAAATAGAAGAGATCCGGGCACTACGTGGAATATCCCCTGGATCCAAAATCCGGAAAAAAGTATGGCATAGGAACCACCAGGTTGTGCAGGATATGGGGACTTGGGGAAAAGCCGGAGGTGCCCAATGGGGGCGAGGAGGAGGTATCCAGGTTTCGGGTGGCGCAAAAGGTACAGAAAAAGCTGGAGGATCGGCCAACTAGGGTTGGTGGGGGGCCCAGTCCATACGATTTGTTGTATACTCTACAGCAGGTGGAAAGAAAGGTGGATGGGTTGGAGAGAAAGGTGGACGCCTTTGTGGCAGCCCCTCGGCCTTCGTCGTGCAGCCGCCGTTGGGTAGGTTGGGTGGGTTGGGTAGGTTGGATGGTTTGGGTAGGTTGGGTAGGAAGATATAGAGCCAAGGCCTTGCGAAGAATACAATGCCATCTGGAGAACATTTCCCCGAAGAAGCGATGCAAACCCTACGTGCAGACAAGGGAAGAATCTACTTTGCTGCTGTGAAAAAGAAGTACGGTATCGGTTCCACTAGGCTTTCGAGAATATGGGCAATAGAGGGGCCAGCTATCTCTATGGAGGACTCCAATCCAACCAAGGCTTCCACAAACAACGAAGATGGTGGAGGCCAACAGATTGCTCGTCTTCCTGGAAACCAGGTGGACAACGTAGTGGCAAGGCAACAGATCGCCAGTTTTCCACCCATGGGGTATACCTCACCTACCTTGGCCCTAGTCGCTCCTAGTGTGTACAACTTCTACCAGGCTATTTCCCATATGGCCGAAAAGATTGATACGATTGGCAACAAACTAGACGATTTGGTGGTGGCCGAAGAAATCGATACACTTGGCAACGAGGCCGAAAAAATCGATATACTTGGAGACGAAAAAAAAGGTGGAGGAAGAGGCTGCCTGCATCCAGAGCTGGTGTATGGGGCATTGCAACCTTCCTTGGTTGGTTGGTTGGGAAGTATACGAGTACAGACCCCTATGCAAAATGGGCACATCCTCGTACCACACCCTTAGTGGAGATACGGCCCAAGGCGAGCCCTAGGGACGACCCTTTCTATATGGAGTAGAAGAAGCCCTGTAGCCCCTGGTTCTGGATCTTGGAGGCCTGCTGCCGGGCGGAAAAAAAGTCGTCCCCGTCCGCCTTGGCTGGCTGGTTGTCTGGCTGTGGGTTGGAGGCTTTGGAGGGATCGCTAGTCTGGGCCGGAAAAAAAGTAGCCATAAATTCGGTAGCTATGTCGAATCCTTCCGCCTTTATAAGGAGTTCGAGCTCTGCCCCTGTGCTCTTGAGTAGAGCGTCCCACGAGAGGCCTGGGCTGGTGTAGTAGTGGGCCGGGTCCAGGCCGTACTGCTTTAGGCTGGTCTTCCGGAAGGTTTCAAATACGTCGGCTAGGAGGAGTACGTCGGTCCGGAGGTAGAGGTTGTGGTAGTCGCCCATGTTTTTGCAACCGAACGTGCTCCAGACCTTTTGCGCGTGGGCGTAGTCTGCCGCGGATATGCCCTGCTCCGAAAGCTTGCTGTAGAAGTCTTGGATTGGTGGGAGTGGAGAATCAAACTTATCCCAGCTGTCCATGAACTCGTAGGGGAAGACTCCCTTGTGCAATAGTAACCCTCGCTTTGTCTGGTATGCTTCATACTCTGCCGTCACAGTGAAGGTGGCTGGGCAGTTGGATGAGACCAGCTTGTCGAGGGAGGCCAGGAGGAACTGTGCACTGTCTATGAAGCGAAGCTGTCCTAGGGATAGGGATATGTACTTCCTCTTGTAGAGACTTACTTTGACTGCGAGCTGGGTTTTGAGGCCACCAAGCTGGTTCAGCTCCTCGGCCAGAACTTTACGATCCTGGGGTTGCACGCCTTTCTGGAAGGTCAGGAGGTCCGGAGCGTAGGGGTGAGTCTTGGGGACGTTCATGACCCAGCCTTGCAGTTGGTTGTTGATGGCCCGCTTGGTTCTCCTGAATTTGAGGCGGGGAGTGGGGACTGGTCTGAGTCTTGTTCGGGGAACTGGGACTGGCCTTACGAGGGAGAGTGGTTTCCTGGAGGCGGGCCGGGGGTGTGGGGCCGGTGCTTTCGCCACTTCAGACCAGAGTCGGGGGGATGGAGTTGGCGGAGGGGCTGGGTCACGGTCCACCATGGTTCTCAGTCTTGCCTACACCTCCTAGTACGTCCTGTCGAGGGCGTTTTTCTTTTCGAGTGTCGCGAGGGCGACTTTCGAGCGTGGGTAGGACGGTGGGGCTGTGCCGTGGATTTCAGCATAGTCAGCTTGAGCTTGTTTCGCGCGTTTGTTGTGCGGCATCATTACTCTACTGTTTTATAAGTCTGAAAGGTGGGTACAAATGACACGCTGGGGAAACGCCTGGGGTTGGCTGCCCTAACTTAGTCCGTTGGAATGATGGTTGATGGCTGGTTGGATGACTCCCTTCCCCTGCCCCCTGCGACTCATTACTGCCCCGCGATTCGTTGGTTCCCCCCGTTCCAGGACTATCATTCCCTATACTGCTCTAGAGGCCCTGTTGTTCGTGCCAGTTTGGTGGATTTTTAGCTCGTCTTTTAGGATGATAAGACGACGTCTTGACTGGCACTGATAGGACGGTGATAAGGCATACTGCAGGGCCACGTCATGACCCATCCCCACGGGGTTATCTGAGTTCGCACCATCTGGCGGGCGCAATGTGAGGTCGAATGGGCTATGAACCCCAAAAGCGCGTCTGAATCACTCGAGTCTAGCTCGGCAGTTCCAACATACCGCATATGACGGGTGATTAGCCCAACAGACCATCATTACATCGGGTACTCCCTTGTTCAAGAGGGAGCGCAAACTCCCTTGGTTCAAGAGAGCTAGCACTGGCTACGGGTGATACATGATGTCTACAGCGCTACATGAAAGATCTGTAAACTGCGCGGACGCTGTCGGACCGAAGTTCTTTTACTGTGATTCAAAAGAAGATGGAGGGAAAGAACCAAAAGAAGAAGAAAAGGAGAAGAAGCTGAAGAAAGAGAAAAAGAAGAAGAAAGAGAAAGCCGAAGGAGAAAAAACAGAAGAAGGAGAAGCAGAAAAAGTATAGCCGAAGAAAAAAAATAGGCTCATGGGTAAATGGGGGAATCATTATGGTTATCTTCAGAATTATCTTCATCACAAAAACCGTTATTAACATCTTGTTTATCGTCATAACCCTTATCGCCATGGAAATCTTACAATTAGTTATATATATATATAGAAAACGTTTATTATTCAATTATGATTGTTTTCACCATCGAATTATTTTTCAGGGTGATATTGATGCCTAGTTTCCAACCGACTTACCGAAAATTATCAGCCCTACAAGACTTCTGAGTAGAGGTCTTGCTTTCTCTTGAACCGACGCAATGTAAAAAATTTGAGATAACAACTACCAAACATACCCAAGTGATGGAGTTTTTAGAATGCAATGATGTTCACGGACAATTTTATCCCTTTTCGGCGGGAGATTTCATCCATGGTAATTATTTATAGCTCGATCGATTTGGGAAGCGGTAAAAAGTCCGAAATACAGCAACATGTTTGTTTTCAAATTCAAGACCACGTGCATCGCGCATGCTCAGAATGACGTTACCCATCGACGACTAATGTTAAGGCAATGCGTATGAGGCGGCGGGATATCGCGGGAAATCACGCTACCCAATATTTTCCAAAATGGCGGTCGTCGTATCACGATTTTTCGGAAATGATATATAGATGGCATTTCTTGAAGATAACCATCGAGTGAGGTTAAGTTTTTGGGTGCGTTAGGACTTTTTTTTGTACAGGCTCTTAATATATGTTATTTTCTAGATGTGTTAAGTAGCACATTAGCCAAACGCGTTTTCTTGGACGCGCGGAAAATGTTGAAGCAGAACGGTATATATTCATATTATCGTTTGACCGGAGCTATTCTTTCGTATGGTAAAGCATATCAAAGAAGAAAATGTTACGATTTCGCGCATTTGGAAATAATTTTTGACCGAATGGTATGAATTATCTTTAAATCTGGTAGCGTGTCAGTCCAGCATATTTAGTCTTTATTTGTGTTGTATGTAATGTATTTGTAATGTTGTCGCAGCTCTCTCAAGTCTACTCGAGTGTCTGGACCAGACCCTCTCCATCATAACAACGGGCCATTTTCCCCCATTACCGTCATTGAGACCGATATGTGAAAATGATTGGAAGTCATCCATAATCGCCATATTAATTTGCCCAGAATGGAATCAATGTTAAGTTTGACCAAAAAGAAAAAAAATTGCAAATGACATGACATATTACCAGGACACGTACTTAAAACGTTCAATAGAGAGAATTTACGAGCAGGTGAAGCAAAACACCCTTTATCTACAGGCCACGATGAAACACCCTAAGACACGTCACCTAGATGGTAATTCCCTTTTGGAGGAAATACCTATTAATTTGCTACTTAAAATTGAAGAAGACATCGTTGCTCTGGAGCAACAACTCGCCAATGAAGGAAAATAAATTACCTTGGGAAAGGGGCGGAGGCAGAGAAGTGCGTAAAAAGGTGGTTCAGAGGGGCTAAAGTCCGGGATACTGGGATCAGCAGAAGAAAGTTATGACAAAGCAGCACCTGCCTTGCGTACCAACCTAACTGTGATGAGCAGTTATATTGCATCTCCCACAGCGCCGCAGCAACGCTGTGGCATCTACAGTTGACGCGCTGGGGTCGCCAAGAACGCCATGCGACGGCGCGCACTTTGAGCATGCACAAAGTACCCCTTTTGTCGGCAATGATGGGGTTTTTTTTACGCGGACGTGCGACGAGCGAAATAGCCACTGACGGAGGCGTTTGTATACACTACGTGCACGCAATACGAACGTTAAGGGCACCCCGTCAGCGCAGTGTACGCGCCGGGGACGCACAGCGACAACTCCTAGCACCCCGTGAGGACTCAGCGAGATCGCAGTCAATCGCCAACTAGAACTTGCAGTAGCACGCCACGGGCACTCCGTAGAAGCGCCTCAGTCGCCTTAAGGACATGCCAACTCCGTGGAAACTCAGTAGAGTGTGACAGACGTTTTACTCATACTTTGGTCGTTTATATTTCAGTGCGCCAAGATTTGGACCTACATACCCGTGAATTCGAATACGGGTGAAACTGTTATGAGGAATGAATGATATATTTTTAAGATGTGCGGCTTTCTGTCCATACTCATCCCATCAACGATCCAATGTTCAATCTGATGTTTAGCCTTTGTTGGTCCTACAATGTTATGTCAACGTCGGCAAACCGACGTTAACCTTATCCCAGAGTCGGCAAGCCGACGTTATCCCAGAGTCGGCAAGCCAACGTTGGCACGGCGAACAAAACCTAGGCCAATGGATCAGCCGACATGACCCATTAGCGAAGTCAATTCAAAGTTGCTTCGCTCTCTGGCTATTATTGTACACATCACATAATTTTGTTTTACAAGCTCAAATGTGGACGATATAGTGACGTACAATAGGACGTGAACAATGTGTTATTTTCAGGCCAGACAAATTGACACTTCCAATGAAGTGAAAGACATTATTGAATGGTGTAATGTACATAATCTACTTCTAAATGTCAAAAAAACCAAAGAACTAGTTTTCGATTTCAGAAAAAATCAAAGATGCCATAAGCAACTAAACATCGAAGGGTCAGAAGCTGAGATTGTTCACTCCTATAAATATCTAGGCACCATCATTGACGACCAACTGTCATGGTCTCTGAATATAGATAAGGTCTACAGTAAATGCCGACAACGTCTATATTTCCTACGTCTTTTGAAATCGTTCGGTGTTAATAATATTATTCTTCAACTTTTCTACAAAGCCATTGTTCAAAGTGTTGTAACTTGCAATTTTATCACCTGGTGGTCTAGTACAAGTAAAGGCAACCAATATATTTTAAACAGAATTAGCAGAAAAGCTGCTAAGTTGATGAGTCAAGATATTTGTAGTATTGATATGTTGTATGTAAACTATGTAGTTAGAAAAGTGGAAAGCATAATGTCTAACGCTGATCACCCTCTGAATAGCTCATATATAACCATGAGATCAAACAAGAGGCTGAGAGCCATCTCATGCCGCACAAAACGATATCAACATAGTTTTGTGCCATGCTCGATTTATGTTTTTAATAATGTCTAATTAGCCTGCACTGTGTCTATGTATAATGTCTCGTATGTAACCATATGTCAGTGTTTGTTTGTAGACTGTAAAGCAAATTCCTCAATCGGGCTAATAAATTATCTTATCTTATCTTATCTTATCAGCTTCTGGTCTATTGTTCTTAAAGAAAGTCAAACCACTTTTAACACATAACTAGAAATACCAAACGTCTGGGGTAACGCATAACGTTAAACGCATTCAAAGGCTGGAGCCTGTTTAACATAGATTTCGAACCCGCCACACAATAAAAGAATGAATTTTCTGAATTCCCGAACCTCAGCTGCCGTCGATGTCATTGGACATGTTTCCGATGAAGCTATCGCAATGGAACCCACACTGATCGACAATACAAAATTACCCCCCGTATTGAGCTTGTCTTTACTTAGCTCATCGTATATGTGCATTAGTGTCTATGATTCGAAAACAGTAAAGAGTTCAAAATGTCTTAGTGACTCTCCCTTTTCACACTTTATACATTCAAACAACAGCATATTTCACGTGTTCCGCGCGCCATAAGAAAAATGACTGAACATGTGGGAGATACATGTGGCAAGACAACAGAAGAGAAACTATTCAAAATGTACATGAAAGAAACCAATGTTTTATATTCACATATCAACTGTCGACTCAAGTGAACCAATCAATTGGACATTGCGAACCCTATATTGCTGCCACGGTAAATAAGTTCGCTACATCTCGGCGAGGCTTCTTGAAGGTTGGTCCAAAATGATGCTTTCTTCACCCTGTTCCTAACTGAACGTCTTGGCAGCTCAGGGTCAGGTGCTAATGCAAAGTAATGCAACCATTTCGGCTGTTTTTATTGCTTCATTCCTCGTCATGTTCTCACTGATTCTGTCATAACTCAATACCATCAAGTCTTCCAACAGCGATATTTTACACCAATGCCTATCATATCCACTCGTGCAAGTCTGGCAAGCAGTTCAATGTACGATATTTCCGAGGCACCTTGTCTGATATTTTGTTAATGTCTAAAGGACAACTTTGGAGCCAGCTGCCCTGTACCAGAAGAAGTATACAGGCTCTGTAAGCTGACTTCCACAGCATTTTCTTATTATATGTTAATATACAGGCCCGTGCCTTAGGGCCCTGTTAGTCACCAGTGTGCCTTCTATGTCCCCAACCATCAAGAGCCTGTCCAAGTCCAGCTCGTTTGGTATTTGTCCAACTTCCCGAAAGTCAACAAGATCATTAGCCAGTGACACAAAACTCCTCCTTATTGATTGACCTAACAGGGCATTGCAAAGCTTTCATCTCTGAATCTACGTAGGTGAGATCACGGAGTTCACAGATAGTGTGCTCAAAAAGCAGATCACATTGTTGATGTATCTTTTATGTCTTGATAAATTTTTTATGCAGCAATACCAAACACCTGGAAATAAACACAAATACTTGGTGGGGCAGTTAAGCATCTTTATTAGAACAAAGATGCAGTTTTGGCAAATATATATAAGAATTATAATGAGTGTTTGAGCAAAAACTGGTAAAATGCAATGTCACTCTTTCATATTGATTAGTGATCTTATTACCCTCTTCACATATTAAACTGTAGGCTGTCACCGCAGCATTTCATTAAAACTGGGCTTAGCACAACCCATTGTAAGGATTGACATTGACGATATTATGGAATGACATTTGAACGTTATGACATCACAGGAGGGAAGCGGCATTTGTTCGGGTCAATTGCAGGGGACATACGATATCTAGCATTAGTGTCAGACGTTTGATGTTGCCGATCCTTTTGAAGTTAAGCAATCGTTGTCGAAGGTCATTCTAATTAATGTACAAACATATGTAATCCAATATACCATATCCCTCCTGTAGTTAATGTTCATGTTTGTAAAGGTTCTTGACCAAATGGGAGACCATTTAAGGTTAAGTCATAAAATATATCATCTCCTGCGTGGAATTAATTGTATACATATATGTTAATGTCGTGGCCAACTGAGAGGACAGTCATGTTGAAGGTAGTTCGCCTAACATAATTAGCATGCAGCTTTTTTAATTAAGGTTGAATTAATGAGGCGCCCGCCCATTTGGTCGCATGTCAAATGAAATCATATAATAAACCTCAAGAATTGAAGGTAATCATTCAGAGGGATTCAGAGATTGATAGAGAATGAAGTAGTCAACCCGTTACGGACTACAGCCACCTCCTGGAGCTTCCCTTCGTTATTCTTGGTAACTGCAGTGAACCAGCCGTTTATCGGAAGCTGTGTGGAGATAGTCGTCAGTAGGTTGGTTTTCGATTGTAGTTGAAGATAATATACTAAACGTCGTATAACTATCTGTCTGAATCTTCTACTCAACCCAGTGGGTTAAGCCGGGGAGTACCATTGGCCCGCGGAACTCGATTGTTAAGACGTGTTGGTGAAGTTAAACCAGGAGACTACCCTCAACCTAGTCCTACAGAACGTCTGAACAGGCGTATGTAAAAATATATAAATATATTTATATAAATATCACCGTTCAACCGGGGCTACTTTCAACCCAACATCAGCCCCATCAGACTTTACACCATGTCTCCTTTTTCTTCCGGAGCATATCGGTCTGTATGGCATCGGCGACAGGTGAATGTTCGGCATCGGCCCTTTGTCTTCATGGCTACTGCAGCTGATACAATAACGGTTTGGAGGTATTCAACATCCATTCAATTTCCGACGGAGAATATCGTTCACTCTTTCTTCCCTATTTCTGACAGCGCAACACTTTCTCTCAGATTGTTTACTTGGCGAATACGCATTCGTCAATACATAGTAATAAAAATTGGGTCACGTGTTCTCCGTGACAGCTTATGTCGGATCCCTAGATTTCATGGATATCGATGACATCACTTCCGGTAACGAAAGTATCAAAGTTTTAAAAAAATCACACAAGTTCAATGCTTGATTCCTCCATGCTTTAGAATTCGATTTTAAAACAGTTTACATATTCTGAAAGTTTAATGTTATTGTACACTTTTTATAAATATATGTAATTGTAAATGATGCATCGTTAAAAAAAATTCTAGCAGGTCGAAAATCTTTAACACGTCACTGTCACATCGTAGGTTGTACCAGTCCACAGTATACGTGATTGACCTGAGGCCTACACATAGATCGCAAACTTTCCTGAGGTGTTCAGTTATTATAATATGCCGCCGTTAACTGCGTATACGACAGTGTAAGCATTGGCGTCAAAGTCAATGCAGTTCTGTCAGAACCAGATAAACTTTACAGTGTGGTGTGCAACATGCGGCTGCGGCGTGCCATCCCACGACAACCTTGAGGTCAAGGATCCCCTCGTCCAAGCTCTCTGCACCTTTCATGTTTATTACACAGTGCAGGAGGATTAATCCCCCACCGCCACAGCTGTGGCCCATACATGTTCTGCCATCTAACCAGCCACCGTAGCCGGTGACTTGAGCAGCAATGATCCCTGGAAGGGCTGCTACTGCCTTACCGGCTAGGCTCTTCATGGCGTTTGCCAAGGAATTGACAGGGTGGCACTAGTGCCCGCTCCACCTGTCAAAGCAAGTACCAGGGTTGAGATTACCATCCCAATCGCAGTGAGGATGGAGCCGATTGTAACCCCTTGCCCTCGGAACGGGGTGCATACACGCTCAGCTAGCGTTGTGTCCTCATTAAGAAGTCTGTTGATCGTTTCCCTGATGCGGTTTATTTGGGTCTGCAGACGCTCACGGTTAACAGAGGCAGCCTCAACATGGACACGCCGCAGGTACTGCTGCTCTGTAAGCTCATTCGCTTGGAATCTCCATGTCGGACTCTCCCCCATCCCTTCTTCTTCCAAACATGCCATTTCAGCTTCCCGCTGGTTTATCTCCCCTTCTAGCTCAGTTAGCTGAGCCAGGTTGTTGACCAGCTCACCCCTGTGGGTCTGCATAGCCTTGTCAAGCCCTATAATCATTCGGAGTGGCAGACCATCTGTCTGTGTACCCATGTCTTCTATAGCGTCATGAACGCCCTCTATAAAGCTTGTTTCTTCCGTGACACCTGTTGCAGTCGCGAGGCTGCTCATTTCTAACTTTTCTGCGGCTTTAGCAGCTGCTTGGTCAATGCCTTTGAGGGCTATTACCGTTTTTTGCGACACCGCTTGTCGGGACCACTCAGTCTATCCCAAACCATCACGGATGGCCTTAGCCCCTCCACACTTAGCTATTGTTCCAAACGTAAGCCGCTTGCTGCTACGTGAATTTACGATCCTTATGTCAGGGTAGTCCTTCAAGCGTAACTCTTCTCCAACAAGCTCAAACTTTGTTTAATCCCGGCCGAGGGTTGGTGTGTGACCATTTTCAACATATTATGAGTCGCTGTCCCTGTGTTATAGACTTATTCATCTCAATGTCCCATCCTTTATCACCCTGAGTTGGGAGAGGGACCTCTGAGAGAGGGCTATCTGGGAGTACCTCATCCTCTCTTCCCGTGTCCCACTCTCCAGCCCCTTATCTTCGAATGTTGTTTTATCAAAGTCCATGTGACTGTATTAGAGATATACTTGTCAACTAACATTTAACGTGAGTACTTACGGAGGCAAGCTAAATCCACATCCTAGGATACGCGAGCCCCTCAAAGTAAAGGGCGTCCGGCAGTCTGTTGTTATTACAAACAACCCAAGCACTATTGACCAAAACATACATTTGCTGGTCCGCTTCCCCAATCTAGGTGCAGACGACGTCATTGTCCCGGGGCCTTGTACGGCTGGCCTTTACAATCATGCTGACCGACGCTAACTGCAGCATTGTGCAAAACCTTGGTTGCCCCATGGTTAAGAAAACAACAATCAAGATTTCTGGCAACTAGGTCCATCGATGATAGCGATGTGTACCGCTGCTATGGTGACCTATGGAAAACTGCACAGGAGAGAGCTTATGCCCAGTATCAGGGCATGGACACCAGAAGACAAAAAAGTTACTAAGATACGAGTGGGGCAGGAGACAAGAATGACACCGAGGACAAGGCAATAGCCGATGACTATGGCAACCGATATTATATTTTGCCTGATTTTGAACTCCTCGAGAGCCACATGCCATTCTACAAGAGTGTGCTTGGTGAGAGACTGGAATACGAGCTCACATTCAACGACTACAGCCGTGTGATTCACTCACCGTGTGACACCGTCGCCAGCTACACCATCAATGGCATCTCGTTGGAGTATGACATGGTTACCCAACCAGAACTGGCCCGCATGATCGACACCCAGTACACAGGTCGAACCGCGATTCTGTATGAGCGTGTGCTCCGACACAGGAAGCTTGCATACAATAAAAGTGACACACGTTGGAATATAAACCTGAACGTATCGGCCCACAGCATGAAGGGCATTGTACTGCTCTTTGTAGACCCAGTCCATGCCTCATTGTGTATGTGGTTGATCCAGGGGAGCGGCTCCATGACTGGTTAAGGGTTTTCTATCATTGTTTTAAGGGCGAGGCCACCCTGTGCATTATTGATGACTGTTCGGCAACAAAGGCCATAACGAAGAAGAAAGATAATATATCAGAACTGACCTGCTAAGCACGCAAAACTGCTGCTGAAGACTGATCAACATATTGCATATGCGGTTGACTGAAACTATATTGGTCGTCATGACCCTGACAGCAGATGTGTCATCTGCTGCCGTGTTAGGTATAATTATCTAGTCTTTACAAAGACACAGTATATTAAACGTAGAAAGTATATACTTATATTTATGGATCCTGGTATCATCATTAATCACCTCCTTACAGAGTGTCCTCTGGAGTCTCAGCGGTCCATCCTGGACACGGCAGCCAAAGACCTGAATCCAGATGGGACATGATGTCTTCTTTGAAGACTAAGAGCGCTGGGCTTGCTGCTGACATAGCTGGGGTCAGGCCCGTCAGTACCTGGGTGAGCAGCACCTGACAAATGACCAGGTTGAATTAATGTCTGATGAAGGGATCACAAAGCTGTATGTGAGATGCGAGGCTCGGCTAGGCGCTAGCATGATGCGCACTCTAGGTCAGGCAGTGCTACATCTATACTCAGGTATAGCTTGTATGTTTCTACCAGAACACCAGCCAAACCTTATTACAGACCTCGAGACCTATCCGTTTGTGTAGTATAGATGAGTGGTGGTGTGCCAGAAGCCTCTCCCAGGGGCTGTGCTCAAAACCGTCCCTGGTGTGCCAGAACCGCTCTTTACTATACTACTGCTCGCCTCATCGGCATGCTGTCAACTATGGCACGCCTACGAACTATTTTACAAGAAACGAATCTTTTCCTTGAGTTGGCAAAATCGTTGTCATTCTATCAAGGCCGTTCGCCAAGTACTCATGGGCCTATATCGTTTAACACTGGTCAGCTTCAAAATAAAATGTTGGGTTCTTTTGTCTCGCGATACAGGTCGAAATTATTTACGAATCTATTTTTATAAATGGAAGATGATTATTCATGCACAGAACCGAGAGGTTTTGTTTTTACCTTGACCTTAAACTAAGGTCACGGTGAATATCTCCATTATTAATGTTATAAACATAACATCATTTTGTAGATTAATTCAATTGCAAACTCTTTCTGGATATATGCATGTTACCTGTTTAGCGTAGTCCCATATGAAAAACGGTTTACGGTTTTGCTATTGTTGTTCGCTTTTAATAAACAAAAAAAGAAAAGACGGTATATACACCGACTTAAAAACTATCAAGCGCTTGTAAAATCGTTAATAATGGTTCAATGGTCATAAAAATTGGGTCAATTGTTATCATGGACATCAAAATTCGAATCCTATAATTGTATAGTATGGATGAAATTGTCATGGGGGAGGGGCTCGACAAGGATCGATGTCAACATCTGGGCATCGTTTTACTTGCAACACAAATGCACCAGAATAGGTCGTTAATCCAGAGCTGGACAGCGATATAGGGGCTTGGTGGGGTGGAGAGATGATTTCATGCATTTGTGTATCCCCATAGATCAGTCTGCTAATAAGCAAGGAATGCATTGGCTTAATGGCGCTACAAGCTCACCATTGTATTTTTCAAAAGGACTCATCATGGAATAAATGTATGCTTTTAGAGAGTATGCCAGAGAGCGACAAAGCTGAAAGGGTAATTAATGAGATAGTTTCGTTAATACTACTATGTTTGTATATCTTCCAGTTAGGACTGATAACTTAAAGAGTGCACCTGATTAATGTTGTCATATATGGAATGTGAGGTGTATCCGATATTTTCGTCGTCATTGTATTTAAAACAGAATGTTTAATAGTATATATCTACCTCACATTGTAATATCTCACCTCGCACCACATTCCATCCCTCAGCTGGAGAGTTCCGTTTATGTCTTGGTCGATCAGCTTTATTGCAGGATCGTTAACCACAAATACCGTTGAAGAAAAGCATTCAAAGTTAGCATGCTCTAGACCGCTTAATTGCGTACCTTATACACGAAGCTTGACATAAGCCCGTGTTATATGATGTGTGTCAGTTTTGTAAACATCAAACGTTTCTGAATATCTCCACTGATATCAAAAGATTTCACGTGGACATAAACCGAATGATTATAACAGGAATCACTGCTCCATTACATATTTAGTTAAGAATCTACATTTTCAGTATGTGTGTTTCGAGTTAGTTATGTATGTCGGCACGTTAGAGCAGTTGAAGGTTCTGAGCAACAAACGGCGAAAAACAGCCTACAATACTCGCTTTCGTGTAATTTCATAAGGGTCACACAGCTTAGCGTAGCTATAAACTGTTTGGTGGGAGTATTGGTATGGGGTACTGTCAAAAATTAAGATCAGGTTAGCGATCAAACAATTATAAATACTCAGTGTCACAGTGTAAATACATCAAACTTTTGACACCTGGAGACTGTGTCAGGCAGTAGAAACAATAACAAGACGGCTCAACCAGGGCCAAGGCAAACTTTTGACACCTGGAGACTGTACCGAAGCCAACAATGTTACACTCGAAGACTTGTGCGTATGGACAAGGAGTTGAACCCACACCTTGGGTTATGACTGGTCACCTGAGGGGCTTTTTAATATTGAAGTAGGTTAGGATGTTATCAAGGCGGATGTTAAGGAAGGGTCATAGTTTAGATTAGGATATTGTCAGGGCGGGGGTAAAGGAGGGGTCATGGCTTAGATTAGGATGTTGTCAAGGCAGGGGTAAGGGAGGGGTCATGGCTTAGATTAGGATGTTGTCAAGGCAGGGGTAAGGGAGGGGTCATGGCGTAGATTAGGATGTTGTCAAGGCGGGGGTAAGGGAGGGGTAAAATAAAAAGTAGATTAAAAATGGACTGTCAATAGGCGGGGCCTTGGGTTATATAAGGGGTAATGGCGTATAGATTAGGATGTTGTCAAAATGCGGCGGGGGCATAAGCCATTCATGTTGATTAGGATTTGTTTATGTCAAGGCGGGGGGTTAAACCGGGAGGGGTCATGGCGTCCGTGATATATATAAGATATTGTCAGGGCGGGGGTAAGGGAGGGGTCATGGCTTAGATTAGGATATTGTCAGAGCGTGGGCAAGGGAGGGGTCATGGCTTAGATTAGGATGTTGTCAAGCAGTGGTAAGGGAGGGGTCATGGCGTAGATTAGGATGGTGTCAAGCGGGGGTAATGGAGGCGTCATGGCGTAGATTAGGATGGTGTCAAGCGGGGGTAATGGAGGCGTCATGGCTGAGCAACCGAATATGCCTTCTTAAAGAGCAATTTCAGTCATGCCTCTCTTTCAGCTTTGGTATTACCGAGAAAATTCGTCTGCTTCCACAGTTTCTCCACTCCGTAAATACGTTAAAGCTCATTACAGGCAGCGCATTTTTCCAAAATCATGTCGATGTTCTGTATTGCTCTATCGGAATGAAACCAGACTGCATCCGTTCTGTCTGTGAGCGATTTCCAAGCATCGCCATTACACTCGTCCATCATAACCTCCTTATTAGATACCAAAAACCACACACACACACACTCCCACGCACACACATACACACACAAACCGTACGCAATTAATCATGTCCATGACCATAGTCCGCACCAAAGCATAAACGTGAATGACTGAATCATTCACCTTTGAAGTGTTGTAACAGGTAAGATTTCATATTGATCATTCGCAGTGAAAGAATCTTTGACGCATATTCGACAACATTCACGTGATTATTAACGCGGCAAGAGAGAGAGAAGTGGTGGGAATGACGTCGGTTGAACCCCGGGGGGGCACTTAAGTGTATAGAGGTAGTATATATGTGCCGCTCGACGGGGTATGTTTTTTGGGCCTCTCGGCTTGAAAGACGGGTTTTTTGGCCTCATACTTGTACGACGGGGTATGTTTTTCAGGTTCAATATGTACGACGGGTTATACATTCGCGTAGTACCTTGTACGACGGGGTATGCTTTTTGGCTATTTTGACCTTGTACGACGGGTACGGGTTTTTGAGGTCCCGCGGCACACCCCTATCCAGAATAAGGCCAAGTGCCCCCCCCCCCGGGGGTTGAACTTGCTGAGTGATTCACACCCGCGTGCACTCTCCATGGCAGACATGTTTGACGCAATGCTAACATAACAAAATTACAAAGGGTCACGTGATTCCACAAATAGATCCGAGTTTCCATCTAAAGCATTCTCACAAATAATTGGATTCAATAGAGGGAGTGTCGCTGTGTGGAGCAAGGGTGAAGGACAAAGTGAGCAGAAAAGTCTCATTCCTTCCAGTGCGCGCCTGCTGGCCTGGATCAGGCATATGGGGACCATATATTTTACCGGTCTTCTACAAACACATGTATGTCATGATTTAAATCCTATCCGTCGGATTTGTGGGTCTCTGAAGGAAAAATACATAATTTGCGTGTGTTTTTGTTTATGAATCGGGCATATATTCTCGCCATTTCCCCAAATTATGTTTTCTATTGAAGCTATTTTCTCCCGGTTAAGCAGCCCTAAATTTCGGGTTTTGTTACAATAACCCTCTTGACCGTATGAGGATGGCGATAAGAAGGAGCAGTCATTACATCAGAGCCACGTGTACGTCATGGAATTGCGCATGCGACAAGGGTATATGTTTAAAGTATCGATTCGCAAGACCTACCGCCACTGACCCACTTCAGCGCCAAGTATTAGGCCTGACTTTGTCGATAAAATACTGGCTAATCCAGTTATTTTTGGTGCGACTCATTTGGTCGAGGGATAAAAGCATTACATCAAGTGGCTATTCGGCGAGAATGCTCTTATGGGTAACTTTTATGTCCCACACATAACAATAATGATTACACCATGGTGGCGTTGATAATGTTGCCTCAGGGAAGATCCAGCAATGAGCCGAACAAACTGGACAGTTCCCTCCGAAGCAAGTTTAAAAATGACCCATCCTTATTCACCTGCGCATTTTAATAAATGTTTAAGTGAAGGGTTGTTTACGACCAAACCCTAACACACTACAATGTTTAAAGAAGCTGTATTAAATGACAGTCACCACCATTTGAATCCATGTTATAATTCGTGGTAACTGCAGTATTGTTGAACGTAATAAGTTTATTCACTACTCTCCAACTTTCTGGACTGGACAGCTGGCTCACTAACTCGGTGCTAAATTTAACATAGATAGTTACATGGTGTCTGGATTGAGTGAGAGAAATAGAGTTAAACAGGTTCTCTCTCCTAACGATATAAAGTTTGAAGCATCCATCCACAATGAGATGCTTGATCAGAAGAAAAGTTGGGGTAGCTTTCGGCTTGCGTGACATCAAGCAATAGGGGTAAAGTATCTACACGAACAGATATGAGAGATAGATCAACGTCCCTAATCAACAATGCGATCCCTGGCCACAAGCTCTTATCAGCTGACAACTTGTTTTCTGTAATAAGCATAATCTTTGGATGAATTGTAATGATGCTGGTATCAAATGAAAATTCCTGCTAAGTTTCCATTCTCCACCACTGCAAAATGTATTTACTTATGTGTCATTGTTTGACTAAAAACACCAGAGAGCTGGTTTGTCCGCATGACGCACGAAGAACTGATAAACATTCATAAACACAACATCTATGTATATAGCCGATGGGTCGGATCCTTTAGATCAATCAAAACCCCTTTCTAAAAATATAGACATCGCTGAAGAGGCTGTGTCATCGTCACACGCTTCACGGTACAGTTGTTACCCCTGGCGATTCCAGGGTTAGGGGTGCAGAAGTTGACTCACTCCGGTCTCATTGCTCTTATAAAACCAGGCATTGAAATCCTCAACGCACCATTGCCTAGCCGTACTCAGTCAGCACGGCTTGAATGGGAATACCATCACTACATCAACGCATTGCCAAGAAACACTCGCCAATTAGCGGTAAGCCTTTTGCTCATATTCACCCCAATCATTTTCAACACTTTGTTTACTAAAGTTCAAAATAGCTATCGATGTATGATCATCAGATTATTGCAAGTGAAGGAACGCAGGCATTTCAATCTATCCTAGAGAGTGATACATGGGGAATACATGTCCTCCAGTAATAAATGTATCATCGCTAAAGTAGACTTTATTAATCTCCCCCTCTCTCGCACGGTTCCGACGTGGAGTAATGGTTCCGATGAACTTCTTCGTTTGTTCAGTGATCCAAGCGGTCGCTCTAATCCAAAGAGGGACTCCAAAGATCCTGGAACACGAATCTCAAAGCTCCCCTATTCTTTAACACTCAGTGCATTTAATATGAGAGGCTCATGGGGGGGTGTTTTTAAAACCTGTTTAGTTCCTGTTGTTCCTGGCATCGGACGCCCATCGCCGATAGCTAGAGCTGTTTATCATTTACTGGGCTTCCGTTTGAGGTTAGATGAATGTTTGTTCGAGGACAAGTTCTGATGATAGAGTGGCTTATAGACAGCCTACCCAAAAGGAAACAATTGGAACGTAAACGATCAATTGTTAAACAATTTCGGAAGTAATTTGCAAAATCTGTGAGCTGGGAAAGCATAGAGCAGATGATGGAAGGTGCGATGACGTGTTGATGTGTGTTTTAATTCAAAGGTAAGCCAATGAAGTACGTGATGCTGCTGCTGCTGCTGCTGCCAGTGGCGCTTCTGCCTGGCTCTCATGCCTACCTCATGTTCCAAGAAAGATTGCCTAATGGAAACTTTGTCCCTCATCCATGCAAACCCAACTTTATTTGGAAAGGTGTAGGGCACCGCGCATTATCCGGAGGGGGTGCTCGAAATCCGTTTGGGAACGATTTCGCGGAGAATGGATTCGTGAGTACAGTATTCTAATCATATCTTAAAATTTAACGTGTATCAAACTCTGGACTGGGTTAACGTAGAAGAACATGGAATGTTCAGGGTAATTATTGCTGCTTCTGCTTCAGAAATGGGACAAATGTCTTTGTCAACAAGACTCTGATGGTGACGGACGCACCAACGGCGAAGAGCTGGGAGACCCGGATTGCACTTGGAGTCCTGGAGTAGCTGCAAAACATAAATTTGGCCTCTCTCATCCAGGTTATTCTCGCGTTCTCACCAGTTTTAAAGTACCAATGTGTGCCATCATACGAACTACTGATGAATGAATCTGATCTTGACCCCGTTGATGTCACAGGTGTGTGTGAACCTGTGGACAGTCCAGAGTGTCGTGAGCTCAATGCGTTTGATATCGACTGCAACGTACCTACCGAGTTTTCATGCGAAGCTACGCAGAGTCAAGGTATGAATTGTGAATTGCATTTGTTTCCGTATTACTTGCACAGTGTACCCTGCCCCCAACCCCCTACCCCTTTGCAGCAGACTAGTAAGATCATGTGCAATTGTCTTGACTAGATATGTCTTTTTTCAGACGTTGAGAACATCACAATTCGTTTTCCCGAGACACCAGTGCCGCCTGTTGAAACAACTTACATCTGCATGACCTTTGACCTGCCTTCGGACCAACCCTACCACATGATCGCCCATAAGCCGATCATCAGTAACCATGACGTCATGCACCACATCGTTCTGTACGGATGCAGGGAAGATACTCGTAAGTTTCGCTACTAGATTGCTCTTAAATCGCATGAATTATATATGACCGGAAGCTCTTCCCTTGTGGGAGCTTTCATCATTTTATATTTCCGGACAACTTTTTCCAGGCCACTCTTGTTGTTGTATTTGTTCAAAATTAACGCCGTTTCGACTTCTTTTGGCCATTTACGATTATTACTCATGTAGGTAAGGGGGGATATTTCTGGGGGTAAGTGTTGGGGGTAGTGTATTGTTCAGAAATACAGAGGGTCGCATAAGTTGTACCTCGATTTCCAGGTATGGCCATTGCTTTCCTCTTAGCATTGTCCCTGTAAGATTGAGTTCGCGAGCCATGTGCGCAGGCACCCAAGTCAATTCATTCAACGAGCGCGTTCGGCAGTGTTCGGTTTCGCATGACTCATAAACTATTATAATGCATGTCACTATCGCTCGCGGAATGCGTTCGTTGAATGAATTGACTTGGGTTCCTGTGGCCATATGAACCTCCATGTAGACCTCAGAGCATGCCCTCTTGGGGTCAGGGCTACCTTGTAGCACGTGATGATTTCAAAAATATTTGCTACCCATACCTACGGGTGAATATATGTGAGGAGAGGTTCGCTCAAACGGTGTACCTGACTCCGCGATGTTCACCCCGCCCCCATAAAGATAAAGACAGATAGAAGTGTGGTCACTGTTTGTTGTCTGGCGATTCGACCCTTCCGCTTTAGTTTAGAGTACCATTTACATATTTTATACTGTATTCGAAATGAATACTTTAAGGTGCATTTCATCAGAAATTATAAAAATTCTGTTGAGAAAAAACTGCATTGACTTATTCTCTTCTACGTTTGGAATTATGATCCATAACATTAAGTCCAATCCGTGATCCCGGCTGTATTTTAATGGCCTTCGTGAAGCCTCATTCCTTATTTTTGACCGGACGTGAATTTTAAACCAATTATGACACGTGGTAGACCGCAACTATATCTCGGAAGCTGAATACGGGCGAAGTTTGTACGATAATACCAGAAAATGATGGAATTGCGCATGTGTTGTTATTCGACAGGGTCGCAACCTATTTGCATGATTCTGCCAACAAAGTTATGAGGCTGTTTTCAGGGCGCCGATATAAAAAAAATTTCAATGATTTGGCACCGAGAAAAGACTGTAATCGAGTCATTTCAGTAGCTTCAAAATGAAACAAAAGAGTTACTCAAAACCTTGCGGGTTTCCAATAATGTTTGAAACTTTTTGATATCTAATTCAATTATTTCATAAATGATCACAAAATGCATTCAAAGGCTGGTTACTTCTACAAAGTAACCATGTCTTGAACTGATGGTTCTCCGAATCCAGATATCTACAACCGAGCCTTTAGACAACATGGAACAAACTACTGTACTTTAAATACCACAAGTTCTTGATCACTGTTGACCCCCTCTGTTACAGCCGGATCACTGAATAGGATCCTGACTCCTACTCAGTGTGGTATGGCACAACAGAGCTGCCAAGAAATCATTGGGTTGTGGCAAGTCGGTTCCCTTGGTAACTGCTTCTCAGAAGAATATGGTTTCCCTCTCGGCCAGGGTGGTTTCAAGACTGTTCTATTGGAGGTAGTCCTCCTTACGGTGTATTTCTCCTTTATGCTGCCAGCTATATCTGAAATAATTAAGTGGCTCATATCGTATTTTTTATCTTTCTGTTCACACGAGATTCTCAGTAGATTGAAACGCTATGTCCATGTGAAATCATGCATTAATTGTATACTCTGTCACAAACAACAGTATCTTCAACAGCTATATGAAAAAGAAGGAGCAGTCTACTTATTTTACATGTATGTAACAGTTCCATTGGACCAATCCCTCTCAGAGGACTGATTTTGTGGACAGCTCTGGGATGTCCCTTTTCTACACCCCTAAACTGCGCCCTCATACAGCAGGTGTTCTTATGACGGGACAATATTACTTGGAAATCCCTCCAGGTCGCCGGGAGTACGGCCAAGAGGGACTCTGTGCCCCAGCATGTACAGCCCGACTGCCTCGACCCATCTATTTGACAGAAAGCTTTTTACACATGCACTACTTGGGTGTGTATTTATAGTAACGCCATTATTTTCGTTGGTGTGGCATACCTGTGTGTATGAGGTTTGGTCTTAACTAGGATAACATCATTTAGCAAGCTATTTTTTTTTGAAAACATGTTATCGCTTTCTCTGTCCTTTGATCAAGATACTCGTCTTGTACTAAGTTGTTCGATATTATAACGCCAATGATTATCTCACCTTTCGCTCATTCTTTGTTACCGTCTTAAGGAATCACATGATATCACTTAACACACACTTAATCAATTGTCAATCGGTGTACAACTTTTATGTAGAAAGCATAATTGTGATATCGGCATTGAAGCGAGCATATATTGATGATTTTCAATGGGTCCTGTTTGACTTGTAACAGGTGCGTCAGGTAAAACGGAGCTCTGGAGAGAAGGGGAAAAGGTTATGGACCTCTTCAAGACCGACGATTACGATTACGACCGTCCCGAGCAAAACATGTAGGTTATACCTACTTATATCTTATAAGTTTATTCTGTTGAAGTTGCTTTTTGGTGAATTTGCGAGAATTATATTTTCTATTTTCATGCTTTAACACGTAGGATAAAAAACAAGAGTGTTAGTGAGTAGCTTGGATCAGTAGGCGACATTCACTTCAGTATAGCTCTAGACGAACCACTCTGTCTGTCATTCATTATTGTACATTAAATCCCTGACCATTTCGATATGAGATCCTACATCTGAAATAATGCTACACCCCATAGTTCACATTTCAAATGCGTTATGAAAATATATAAACCATATATACGCATCCCTCGTAGCGCAAACTTCATCACTAAAATAACTGATACCTTGTTGCAGCATATCTCCACCACAAGAACTCCGACCTGGCGATTACATCCGGACACGCTGCAATTATAACTCCTTAAACAGGGGTAAGGTCACATACTATGGCGAGGGGTCGTTTGAGGAGATGTGTTTTAACTTCATTACCTACTACCCTGCACTCGACTTTCGAACATGTGGCCAATTCCGAATGAACGATGACTGCAGCCTTCCAGAAGTTAGTCACGAGAAGATATGCGAAGCTTTCTTCACCGATGAATCATTTGGTGCGAAATGGGCCACTCTCCAAGACAACTGTGATCCCAGCGGTCTCACGTGTCGGGAAAACTGTAAGTCAGCCGTGGACGAGTTCCGAGCTTCTCCATGTTTCCAAGGCGTCGAAGGACTGGCGACAGAGATTCATCTCCTAGAAAACGAACCCACATATGAGAGACTGATTTTTTTTATTCATTCATGTGATAGAATTTTCACTGAGGCAGCCGCCAGTGCCAGCCAAAATGAAACACAAGCGGTCTGCGATGCTCTCGCAACAGATCCATCCTTTCCAGCCAGATGGACCAATCTGAACGAGAAATGTGACGCCAGCGGTGTCACATGTAAACCCGAGTGTCCATCGGCTGTGGACGAGTTCCGTAAATCGCTCTGCTTTCAGGGAGTGTCTGGTCTTTATGCAGAACTATGGGTGAACGAAAACACACCTGACGAGTTGCCAAACCTGATTTACCTGTTGCATTCATGTAACGGTGTCTTTAAAGCGGAGATTCTAAAAACTGGTATGGATGGCGACAGTCATTCAGCGCTTTGTACAGAATTCTTTACCGATGAATCATTTGGTGCGAAATGGGCCACTCTCCAAGACAACTGTGATCCCAGCGGTCTCACGTGTCGGGAAAACTGTAAGTCAGCCGTGAACGAGTTCCGAGCTTCTCCATGTTTCCAAGGCGTCGAAGGACTGGCGACAGAGATTCATCTCCTAGAAAACGAACCCACTTATGAGAGACTGATTTTTTTTATTCATTCATGTGATAGAATTTTCACTGAGGCTGCCGCCAGTGCCAGCCAAAACGAAACCCAAGCGGTCTGTGATGCTCTCGCAACAGATCCATCCTTTCCAGCCAGATGGACCAATCTGAACGAGAAATGTGACGCTAGCGGTGTCACATGTAAACCCGAGTGTCCATCGGCTGTGGACGAGTTCCGTAAATCGCTCTGCTTTCAGGGAGTGTTTGGTCTTTATGCAGAACAATGGGTGAACGAAAACACACCTGACGAGTTGCCAAACCTGATTTATCTGTTGCATTCTTGTAACGGTGTATTTATGGAGAAGATGCCAAAAAGTGGTATGGATGACGACATTCATACTGCGATTTGTACAGAATTCTTCACCGATGAATCATTTGGTGCGAAATGGGCCACTCTCCAAGACAACTGTGATCCCAGCGGTCTCACGTGTCGGGAAAACTGTAAGTCAGCCGTGAACGAGTTCCGAGCTTCTCCATGTTTCCAAGGCGTCGAAGGACTGGCGACAGAGCTTTATCTCCGCGAAAACGAACCCACTTATGAGAGACTGGTTTATTTGATTCATTCATGTGATAGAATTTTCACCGAGGCAGCCGCCAGTGCCAGCCAAAACGAAACCCAAGCGGCATGTGATGCTCTCGCAACAGATCCATCCTTTCCAGCCAGATGGACCAATCTGAACGAGAAATGTGACGCTAGCGGTGTCACATGTAAACCCGAGTGTCCATCGGCTGTGGACGAGTTCCGTAAATCGCTCTGCTTTCAGGGAGTGTCTGGTCTTTATGCAGAACTATGGAACGAAAACACATCTGACGAGTTGCCAAACCTGATTTATCTGTTGCATTCTTGTAACGGTGTATTTATGGAGAAGATGCCAAAAAGTGGTATGGATGACGACATTCATACTGCGATTTGTACAGAATTCTTCACCGATGAATCATTTGGTGCGAAATGGGCCACTCTCCAAGACAACTGTGATCCCAGCGGTCTCACGTGTCGGGAAAACTGTAAGTCAGCCGTGGACGAGTTCCGAGCTTCTCCATGTTTCCAAGGCGTCGAAGGACTGGCGACAGAGATTCATCTCCTAGAAAACGAACCCACTTATGAGAGACTGATTTTTTTTATTCATTCATGTGATAGAATTTTCACTGAGGCTGCCGCCAGTGCCAGCCAAAACGAAACCCAAGCGGTCTGTGATGCTCTCGCAACAGATCCATCCTTTCCAGCCAGATGGACCAATCTGAACGAGAAATGTGACGCTAGCGGTGTCACATGTAAACCCGAGTGCCCATCGGCTGTGGACGAGTTCCGTAAATCGCTCTGCTTTCAGGGAGTGTTTGGTCTTTATGCAGAACAATGGGTGAACGAAAACACACCTGACGAGTTGCCAAACCTGATTTACCTGTTGCATTCCTGTAACGGTGTCTTTAAGGAGGAATCTCGAAACAAATCTTGTGAGGATTTTATTAAGGATAAATCATTTCCCTCGAAAATGATTAACCTCGCAATCTACTGCGATGCCAGAGGAGAAGAATGCAACCCCTTCTGCAACACCGCTATTGACTCGGTTTTGGATTCAACTTGTTTCCGAGGTGCGTATGACATGGAAATGGAAAATTACATCCAAAGAAATCAGAAGGAATTTCCTAATTTCCACGAATTGCTGCACTCATGTGACGGATATAAGATAAATAAGGACGACGACGATTCTGACGAAAACGACACAAATCGAACAGAAGACGATGGAATTAGCGGTCCAAAACGTTATGATCCGGAACTAAACGGCTTACCATCCGGAGGTGTGTGTCCGTTTGGTGGAAACACGGCCTCAGCAGCTAACATTTTGCATCACTCTGATGCAGTGTTTGCGTCGATCTGCTCCCTGATGTGTGCACTAAAAGCTATGCTGTAATTTCAGACACCTGGACATGTACAATACCCAACCCCGTGATGATATTGACAGAAAAAGAAAGTGTATGTTTCATGGATTTGTGAGCTATATAAGGATGATTATAGATAGATAAACTTGATTCCAGACACAGCTTACGCATTCAAAATATAAGTGGTCCATAATATACAAAAAATATGAAATAACATGCTTACATTAACTTATCAGTTAGGGTCACGAGCTATTACCCGATTAATTACTCCTACCACTACTGCTACAATTACTACTATTTCTAATATTACTACTTCTCCCATAACTATTACCACTATAGGGCTAATTTAATGAATGAATAAGAGCTAAATATTGGATTATCGCAAATTTGTTTTCTCTGTAGTATCTAACAATAAAAAAATGATTCGATCACTTTGGTTGGAATTCACTTTCGCATTAAATTCGGTCTGCGAGGGTCACTCCGGCAAGAATGTTGTAGAAATGTAATACTAACACAAATTCCACACCTCGAATAACGATTCATTTAACAAGAGATAGACCATCTATTGTGATCTAAATCGATTATTTCATTTATAACAAGGATATTTCTTTGACAACTGTTAATGGTAGCTCTTTTGAACCAAATGGAGCTTGCGCTCCCTCTTGAACAACAAGGGAGTACCCGATCGACTGTTGGGCTAGTTAATGGGTCTCCCCTACATATTTAATGTGGGGGGGGGGGGTGTTATCGGCTTACAGACGGAAGACCTTAACAGTGTGTAACGTAATTAAGTAACTTGTCTAACTTTTACAAGTTGTACTGAACGAGGTAGGTTCGAGTTTGCATGGTTTGTATTCTGGGAGTTCCGGTACTTTGCATATCATTTACATCTTTCGACATCTAGCGCTCGATAAAAGCTCTGCTGGGCTGCGTAGGACGTTGTCTAGATATCGGATAAAATAGTCAGCAAAGATTTAGCATCACGTTTTGGGATGTGCTTGGCTTTACGTAATGCTGAAGGGATCTGTTCAACAGTAGTGATCTTGTGCCTGCTTCTTTTCAGAGCCTGGTTCAACCACAGGCACTCAAGTCAATTCATTCAACGAGTATGTTCGGTAGTCTTCGGTATACAAAGACAAAGATATACAAATGACTAGTGCCCGATTCGAGCAACCATCAATTTCTTGTACTTAACTGAATTTGGGCCTCATTTTATTCCCCTGTGACCTCGGATGCCCTCGAAAGTCATGACATTCAGCAACAAAAATTATCCTAACTTCATCTCCTTGGGTATTTCCAGAGCGCTCAATAATTAAATACATTAAGAACAAAACGGTAATCAGATATACATTCACAAATAGTGCATCTAACCGAGTCACACGCATACTCATTGAACTTCTTCACTGTTGTAATCAGACGCTGGTAGCGTGAGCTATCTTTATTTAAGCCATCACGTTATAGCAATATGTGAACAAATAACACCTCGAACAGCAGGGATACAACATTCACCACTGATTTTATGAAGATTAACAAAGATGGCCGCCCATGACCTTATGGTGATGGGTGGTCAATAGTCAAGGTCCCTCAGTGTTGAGTGCCAAATTACCATTATGACAAAACACCTAGACCTCATCATAAGGTGCCTCTCTCAGCCACCAGTTTTATGGAGTAATCCCGCACAGCTGATCCTGCGAAATTATAACCTCAGCTGATCCACGTGTCACCTGCCATCTCCCCTTTCTCCTCATTTATACCCTACACCCTATCGCAATCCCCAATGCCCCGTTAACTACCCTGCCCTCTCTGACCAGGCAACTGCAGTTTCTGGGCTGCTGAGTACCTGACCGACCGATGCTTTCTGCAGTACACACCTGCCACGATGGTCAATGGTAGTTTATGGACGTTGAAAATGCAAGAACAAAGTAGACATAGTCTGATATGTGTGATACATTTTGAAAGGGAACATTGGGGAACACTAAAGACCATCAATTCAGGTCACAAGTGTATCCACTCAGTCAGTATGCTAAATATATATATATATAATTTTTCCCAGCCTAAGTTTTTCGGGCTTTTCTCCGGAACTTTTGGACATATCAACATGGAATTTAGGGGAATGATAGATCAAGTTGGGACACAACTACCGATCCAGTTTGATGCGCAGTGTTAGAGGCTTATGGGATCGATTTTCGTCGATTTTTCCCCCAATTTTCTGTAACTATCTCCTCCATAACTACTGCAGTTACGAGCATATGAATTACATCGTTGTAACAAACAATTATCGTAGCATGGAATAGCCGGAAAAAATACTTGTTTTCACCTTTTGTACTTTGTATAATGACATGTATTTGAGAGTACCTATCGCGATTTTTGCTACGAGTTCTCTCTTCGCTGATATCTCTGAAACGGCTGTATTTACGCACATGAAATTTTGTCAGTATTTAGAACTTGGCCTCGTGATATTGATTGTAACAGTATTTTAAGCATTCACGGTAAAAAAAAATACCAGTAAAAAGGACGTTTAGTTTGAATGTTATCTACTGCGTCAGCTTAGCGAGCAGGCTATCTGCAGGTCCTGTCTTAGTTGGCCAGACCTTACGTAATCGACCAGAGGCAATCATCGCTTCTCTCGCTTTGCATTGACTTGGCTAAGGGTCAGGTCAAAACATCTGCTAAGGGTTCATGTCAATACATCTCAGCGGCTGCAGCTTGTGACATCTATCCGTAAATAGTGCGCGTTACCAGCTCCCCTCGCTGACATCTATCGTAAACGTGTGCGGCGCATAGGGTGCCTTAACGGTCCGTGTATATACCGTCCTTTCCTTTTTTGTTTATCAAGCTACGCTTCTCGCCCTAGAGTCTACGACCAGACAAGGTCTAAAACTGGCGCGTCCGAATATTCATTAGACACGTTCGTTAATCTTCTTGACCAATCAACGCAAAGGTTGTGACCCGGATTGACCTTAATTGCGCGTGTCTGGCTCATGAAACTGGCTTTGGATACGCACCCTCGGTTTTATGTGACGTCATGTACATTGTTGTGGTCTGCGTCCAATGAGAACACATTGAATGTCTTCTGGAGTTATGGGGCGTCCCTAAAGTTTAAATTGGCACCACAACAAGCGCTTTAATCGCTTAGCTGCACGATAGTATGTTTAAGTAATAGTCAGTTAAAAAGAACCAGTTTTGTGTCTGCTTCTCTCGCTGACTGTGCCACTCAGCGTGAAACAACAAATCGGGGCGTAGTAGAATGTGTGCCCGGCTCATAAAAATCACTCGTCCGGTTGGACAAGTTCTTCGGAAATTGTAGAACTGACCAATGAGAGACAACGACTCAAAAGTACCCGAGAGTGACCGAGAGACACGGCTTGTGACTGGAGCATCCCAAATCTGCGGTGCCTGTCCAGTTCAAGACATTGAGGTCCCCTAGACCTGAAGGCGAGACTATAGAATATCAGTAACGTGTAAACAGCGCCCGCAGCCATCAGGCATGGGGACCTTGACTAATTCGCACCGGACGTCCCCCGTGCAGTCAAAGAGTAGACGAGCCGCGATCTATGCATAATTATAGTTACATAAAATAGCGACTTGGAAGCTTGGCGTCGGGAACCAAACCCCTGTATATATATGTGTATTTATATGTGTGTGCGCGTGCGTATGTGAATGTGTTGTTATATACATATATATTTATATATATACATATATATATATATGTATATTTACATATATATTTATATATATATACATATATATATATTTATGTATATATATACATATTTATATGTATGATTATATACATATATGTAAATATATGATATATAAATATGTATGTATATATGCATGTATATATATATATATATATATATATATATATATATATATATATATATATATATATATTGATCAGAATTAGCATGTAAACTTATACATTTTCGTGTAAATTCAGTTTGACACTATTGGTTTCTCTGCATCCCTGCCTTGTAATATGAGTTATGTAATCATGCAGGTGGCAATCAATACTCTAAAGCCACCTGGTTTTAGCTAATTAAAACTCAAATTGCTGAGATTGATAAAAAAACATTTATTGCTTAACAGTTAACACAAAGAGCTTATTTGGACAGGGCCTGTAGTTGAGTCACACATATCCAGCCTCTTCACCACTGCTACCAGCTAAAAGGCCGACAACACCTCACTTAACTTGCAGTGTACAAATTCACACATTTATACACAGGCACCTGAGCTATTCATTCAGTGTTTGTCTCTAAAGTGAATGACTATGTGTAACCATGAAATCCATTTAAAAGGTATCCATTCTTATACAACCAATACCATATTATTACTCATGATGACTGATGCATTTTATATTGATGTTTCTTTATTCCTGCAATTAAAAAGTAATAGGGCATACATCTAGTAGACAGAAACGAGCCCGACATGTAGGACACGGGCACTTTGAACTGAGCCAAGTTTCTGGTTGGGCTTGGTTCTGCCTGCTGGAGAACCATTTGCCCATACATTCCAAGCACCACATTGGACGACAGTAGCAAGCAGAACAGTTCCCTTCATGTAGATCATCACACAGCTTCACCAGTTTAACATTGGCAGGAGCTTGCATACAACCAATACAGTTTTCAATATCCTGCAAACAACAAAACCCAGGATGAACATAAACAAATATTATATTGGGTCATTCTCATGAGCCAGATGCAGAGGAGAGCTTATAAGATGATGGATGGAAATGTGAAGGAGCAGTTGCTGGTACCATATCATCAGGCTTGATGAATGGTTGATTTTCCTGCACCTGGCTCCTAAAAGCTTCGAGAAACCGATCAGAGAGGGAGAGATGGATAACAACGTTTCTTGCTGTGACAATTGGGGCTTGTAGTTTATCTTTTAAGTCGCTGTATTCTGCTGCATTCAGCCTGTATATGTTACACACAGAAATAACAAGAATTAATCATAACACAAATTGCAATGCTTGAAAGAGCACAAATCAAAGTGGGCACTAATGGTTTAATCTAATATTCAATTTGATTTTTAAAATCATAGAAATTATTTACAACCATTTAACTATTGATACTAACCTAATTTTAAAAGACTTGACTTTGTCATTGACACTATGAACCATGATGTTTAGGTATTGAGCACCTGTACTGCTTTCATGTGACAAGGCATGTTCATCTGTGTCAATGACATGAAGATGTACATCACTCTGGTGGGCAACGTACATGTAATATGTGGAAGAGCGAATCACCCATGAATCAGTGACAACTAAACGGCGACCTTGTGTTCCCGTAGTAAATTTATCAATCCTGCGGAACTCAACATTAATGGATGAAGCCACATCCTTCCAGTTCCTGCCGGACATTGCATGGTGACCTAAGATTCTGGCGATTGGATGGTTTGACCAGTTATTTCCAGCCCAGAAGTATATCAGAATAGACACAGCAATGGGTGTTATTAAGGCAGCAGCCAACAATGATTTACATGGAAGTGACAGAGCCCAGGGCATCCATTGACTAGCAGCTTGAGTGAATATAATGAGTCCCACATAGTATCCTGCAACAGACATAAGAAATAATTAAAAAAAACCAGGCAGCTTTAATGCCTAAATTCCCAGTGGTCCTAAACTCGCCAAGTGATTTGGACTCTCATCAGTATTTTTAGGTGAAAAAAAAATAATACAAAAGCCGTAAGTTATAGTAAGTTACGTACAATGCATATAATATCCATTTGACTAATAAATATACACGATAGCAATGACAGGTTTTTTTTCCCCTGCCTCCCGGCTTGTACGACGGGTATTGTTGGGCCATGTACTTGTACGACGGTATGAATTTCAGCTGCAATCTGGATGATGAGATTTTGGGGAGCTTTGTGTTGTACGACAGGGTATGTTTTCATCTTCCCATCTGTTCAGTGGGTTTAATATATATTTTGCTTCACTGTGTCACAATTTTCTCCCAGGATTTCCCTCGGTGACACGCAGAGAATCACACGCTCGACCTTGCAAATGCACGAAGTTGCTGCTGCATGTAATCAGAAATCAGCTGATCAGATTTTTAGATTTGTCCGACACTTTTATCATGCTTACAACCTACGACAGGTTATACATTTGCATAATACCTTGTACAACGGGGTACGCACTTTTGCCATTATCACCTAGTATGACGGGTAGGTGTTTTTTTTAGGTCCCGCGGCACACCCCTACACGGGATAAGGCCAAGTGCTCCCCCCCCCCCCCCCCCCCCCGGGATTCTTACGCACCATCATTTGACAGTTAACCAACATACCTAAGGGCAGCAGTGAATGGAACAAGGCAGTAGCACAAGTTCTTCGCATGTGATACAACACAAAGTTCATATCCTCACTGCCCAGAAATCCACTGAGCATGTTTTGGACAGTTAGCCCGGCGGACTGGAACTCGCTCGGGGGCATAATTAGACATACACTAATCAATATATATGCCACAGAGTAAACAATATCAACTGAAGCCATATCTGCCCTTTTGTGTATATCTGCTTAGTATGATCTGGTTATTGCGAGCGTCAACGCTGCATTTTCCAAATATGTTTAGCATGGGAGATTTGATTCCATCGCCGAAGAAACGAACACTTCCACGCTTTTGTGTTAAATCCTAAGCAAGATTTTGTCAAGATCTGTACGTTTGGACAACGTCATGATCAACAGTCACAACATTTCGGCTTTTAATCCCCAGATGACCAAAATGTACGTGCTGGCTAAAATTACCAAGGCAAGGCAGTTATCAGTTATAAGTATTAAGACACTACAGGACATAGCTGATGCTATTTAGTCTAATACCCAGTTACCTACATGCATTTACCTCACAAACCGGTGTAATAACAAGTGTGTGCCCAATTGGAAAAGCACCTAATACCAAATACTGAGTCAATTGAACGAGCGCGACTAACCAGATCCCATTGTAATTGATTTTCCCATCACAGGTCTACTAAGGCCCTTCGTTCAAGGGAAAATGGATGCCTACCAAACCGCTGATAAAAAATGCAGTTTGTGTGACCACAAGCTATGATAACATTTCATGTCATATATACCTTGTCATTTACTTTGTATACTTATGAAGTATTTTGTTCTAAATTCAGATCATGTAAAAATGCATATTTAAAAACTAAATTGGAACCAACTGAAATGTCCATACACCTTAGAGGATGGAGGGTTCTGACATCCAAACAACCTGCAGAGAACAGGATTTTAGATGTTAATTTAGTCATAAAATCATGAGATGTATATTTATTACCTCAAATAAACATGTCTCAATATACTGTGTTTATCTCAACTCTTGTCTTATACATTTGTTCGTTCCTAAACTTTGGAGGGAGTGTTTTCTTATCAAGCAAGCTACCATCCCTAAAATAATCGATCCCTCTTTATGTTGATGGCTCTGTCTGTCTGTACATAAACTTTTTTCTGTGGCGAGTTTCCTTAAAAAGCAAGAAAGCTGCTCCAAATAAGTCCTCTTATGATAATTGGTGTTTGCATGACTTTTGACCCATGAGTTATTATTATTAATTACATGCACCATTTAAAACTAATGTGGCATCATGATTAAATCGTTATAACTTGATTTTTGGAAGTAGCAGAGCCCATTGGCCTCTTGTTTTATTTTCTTTCGTTTTTTTGTTTGAGTAAAGGCTCAGTGGGAGTGCAGACATGATAGATTATGCAAAACAAAACAACCTGTGGTTCAGATGATGTCGGATAAAACTTAAGTATTCCAATGTTCTTTTAGTCAGTTATGATAACATAACTCTAAAGAACATCACAGTTCCCAAATAAATGTCTCTGTTTGTTGACGACTGCACATGTACTATACTACCAATAATTCAAAAATTGTGTGCCATATCAAAATTGAAAAGTTAATTTGTTTGTGTTTCAATGATATACTTGCCCAAAGTGTTTAAGATCCAACAACTTGTTTTAATTGATAACCCGTTTATTCAGCGATTCATTGGACAATCTCATGTTCCAAAAATCGGACATGAAAGATGATCGAGACAAGCTAATTCCCAAGTTAGTGTCTCAACTTATAAATTACCTAAGTATCCACTGTTAATCTATACTCCTCCAAGCATTTAAACTTTTTGCAGTTTCAAACTCAAAATCTTAAATTTACCAATGCTATGAAGCTCTGTGCACAATGTATACATACTGGTATTTATTTTGCTTGAAAAAAGTAACATTCACAAACCAAATGCTATTTGATATTTTATGTAAGCTATAATTAATCATTGCCAGTATAAACAATATAATTACTTGACACATTTGCCGAATAAATGCTTTCCTGGATACAATACCTTTAAAAAATAATTCAGAAAACTGGGGAGCTCATGGGCTCATCAAGATCTACAGACTGTACATCACTGTCCGATTGTTGCACGTTTTGAGATTTCAAGTGGGATCCCACGGCAAAATTGGCATCCATGTTCACTTCACTAGTCCCCTGTGGAGCTGGTTTCCCGTTACCGAGTATGGAAGATGAGGTCTGCCCAACAATACCCTTAGCAGATGCTAGCATATCTTGAATGAAAGAAAAGGCATCTTTTGACTTGTTGGGTTGATTGGGCGAGGAGTTGGAGAGTGATAAGGCATCCTGTTCAATGCAAGTGTTTGTATCACAGTTACCACTTAGATTTGTAGTATCACAAGGCAACATGCTGGGCTGGATTTGAGGTTGAATTGGGAGGGGGTCAAAGCTGTGTTGGGAAAGACAATCAGTCTGGCTGGTCATCACATCCCCAATAGCACCGGTAGGCTCATCCAGGAACAGAAGGTCGTCAATTGACGGCCTGCTGGTTTGTGAGAGAGATGATTTGGGCGGCATGTCAAGCTGACTGTCAGACTTGTATAGCTGTCTAGCAGACTTGTCAAGCTGACTTGCAGACTTGTCAAGCTGGTTTGCATTTGCAGACTGAGTCATGAATCCAGACTGAGAGGTTGCAGGGCTCACATGGACATTCCACAAGTCTTCTACAGGCTTGCTTGAGGCTAATGGGGGAATGAATGTCTCTCTCTCCTTGGAACCTGTGATCAGAAACTGACAAGTGTAATATATCATTGATGACAGGAACTAATAACGAATATTGGAATAAATTAACTACCTTATGCAGCTTCCAAATGTGCTCACCAGTACAAATTGCTGGAAAGGTTTACTATATCATCAACAATATAAAGATTAATTTTTACCCACTCTTTTATGCCTTGGAAGGCATTTACCTTGGTTTGTACGTTCAGCGCAGTATTCAAGCTGTTCCTGTAAATTGTGTATGTCCTCTGACAGACGCCCAACCTCCGTTTCACTGGCAGCCACTCGCTCACACAAACCCTGTACCACAGTATAAATGGAATTCACACATTTCCTCCATCAAAGCATAATCGATGGCATACACTTCAAACTTTCAGGCCTCAGAATGTCCCGTGTATGAATAAGGCCTCAAATTAAGTCATGTCACAATTGAACCACACGAGAGAAACATATGCTAAGTGTTGGTAAGTGCATTTAAAACATTCCACAAGCTATATTGACAAAGCATGCCACCTAAAAAAGTGCCCTTTGCATTAGGTCAAGGACACTGATAACTTCTCTACTCTAAGTTCCCAAGAGACTTATATTTGGCCTGAAAGAAAATACAATGTGAAACAGATTTTTCTGTTTTTTCAAAAAAATAAGTTTTTCTTTTATTTAAGTTTGAAAGGAGATATACACCAAAGAAGTATCTACGTGTAATTTGGGGCTGCTAGCTTGTTTAATAAGAAAAAGTCTTACAAAAAGTTTATGAAAGAACTGAATGACGCCATAACAAAGGTATCATTAGCTCTGCTAAAACCACAGAAGTTAAGGCTGACAATAATAAATGGACTGATGAAAAGTGCAGTTCCTCATGAGGCACTTGGCAGACTTATATATTTTTCTAATTGACCATGCAATCATCTGAGTCACTCCCAGTTTAATGGAGAGAAAACTAGAGCACTGACCATTATCATCTGAGTCACCCCCAGTTTATTGGAGAGAGAATAACCAGAGCACTGACCATTGTCATCTGAGTCACCTCCAGTTTATTGGAGAGAGAATAACCAGAGCACTGACCATTGTCATCTGAGTCACCTCCAGTTTATTGGAGAGAGAATAACCAGAGCACTGACCATTGTCACCTGAGTCCCCTTCCAGTTTATTGGAGAGAGAATAACCAGAGCACTGACCATTGTCACCTGAGTCCCCTTCCAGTTTATTGGAGAGAGAATAACCAGAGCACTGACCATTATCATCTGAGTCAACTCCAGTTTATTGGAGAGAGAATAACCAGAGCACTGACCATTGTCATCTGAGTCACCCCCAGTTTATTGGAGAGAGAATAACCAGAGCACTGACAATTATCATCTGAGTCACCCCCAGTTTATTGTAGAGAGAATAACCAGAGCACTGACAATTATCATCTGAGTCACCCCCAGTTTATTGGAGAGAGAATAACCTGAGCACTGACCATTGTCATCTGAGTCACCCCCAGTTTATTGTAGAGAGAATAACCAGAGCACTGACCATTATCATCTGAGTCACCCCCAGTTTATTGGAGAGAGAATAACCTGAGCACTGACCATTGTCATCTGAGTCACCCCCAGTTTATTGGAGAGAGAATAACCTGAGCACTGACCATTGTCATCTGAGTCACCCCCAGTTTATTGGAGAGAGAATAACCAGAGCACTGACCATTATCATCTGAGTCACCCCCAGTTTATTGGAGAGAGAATTACTGGAGCACTGACCATTGTCATCTGAGTCACCCCCAGTTTATTGGAGAGAGAATAACCTGAGCACTGACCATTGTCATCTGAGTCATCCCCAGTTTATTGTAGAGAGAATAACCAGAGCACTGACCATTGTCATCTGAGTCACCCCCAGTTTATTGGAGAGAGAATAACCAGAGCACTGACCATTATCATCTGAGTCACCCCCAGTTTGTTGGAGAGAGAATAACCCGAGCACTGACCATTATCATCTGAGTCACCCCCAGTTTGTTGGAGAGAGAATAACCAGAGCACTGACCATTATCATCTGAGTCACCCCCAGTTTGTTGGAGAGAGAATAATCAGAGCACTGACCATTATCATCTGAGTCACCCCCAGTTTGTTGGAGAGAGAATAACCAGAGCACTGACCATTATCATCTGAGTCACCCCCAGTTTATTGTAGAGAGAATAACCAGAGCACTGACCTTTGTCATCTGAGTCACCCCCAGTTTATTGGAGAGAGAATTACTGGAGCACTGACCATTATCATCTGAGTCACCCCCAGTTTGTTGGAGAGAGAATAACCAGAGCACTGACCATTATCATCTGAGTCACCCCCAGTTTATTGTAGAGAGAATAACCAGAGCACTGACCATTGTCATCTGAGTCACCCCCAGTTTATTGGAGAGAGAATAACTGGAGCACTGACAATTATCATCTAAGTCACCCCCAGAATAACTAGAGCACTGACCATTAGCTCACGCTGTAGATTCTGATTCAAAGAATGTATTCCAAACACACTTTGTATCTTGCCCATGTCATCCATGAAGTGGTTTCTGTTGCAAAAAGACAACCTAACTCAATATTTACCAATAGGAGCAAGTACATTATACCAAAGCATTTTTATTTTATTTTGAAACGTGACGAAAGAAAACCACAAAAACACATTTAGCACTTTCTAAACATTGACTATTTAGGTTGATGTAGACTTTATTGGACATATTTTCAGTACAGAAAGAAGAAGAGGATCTTAAATATAAAGAGACTACACTCACGTGGCAGTTTGGACAGTTGTAGCAAACATGCCGTGTTCTGTGTTATTAGCGTGACTGGGATGTACCTTGTACTCGGAATGTGCTGTGTCTCCGAGGTTCAAGACCGTCACAGGCAGTATTTTTGTGGACCTATCACATAATCATCTCACATTAATAATCTTTAATAGGTTAATTGGCCCTGGTATATATATTGTATTGACTCAAGTATAGGTCGCAAGATTTGAATCGAAATTCAAAATAAGTGTGGTGGTGGGGTGGGGGGTGAGTGGCACCTAAACAACACCCAAATAGTACCCAAAGATATTAATGTTAAAATTGATATCAATATATACTGGTACTGAGTGTCATGGAATGTGAATGTTATGATGGATACCGACTGCATATAAAATTGCAGCAAAGAGTTTACAGCTATGCCAGGAGGGCCCACTCCAACAAGCTGTGAAGCTACTATGAAATCAACAAAAGCACATAGGACTGTTGATCCAACGCCCTAGTGCTTGGCATATGTCAAAGATGTGGTGTCTTCTGATTGGTCGAGGTGACCATGACTTCTAATTAATTGGAGAATTCCTCGTGGATTTTAAGAAACGCTATGACAAAGCAAAGCGCGGCTCACAGGTGGGCGGAGGCATAACTATAAGCTTTTTGATTGCGGCAGATCCATCATGGATATATAATGGCATTGTGACTGCAAATAAATGTTTCCGATATCTTTCTTTTTGGTAATGGCTGCTGTAAAGAAGTACCAATCATCCTATTATTCTGCTTTCAAACATATGGTTGTGAGAAGTGCCAAACCATCTAAGCCCCAAATACAGTTTTGGAAGCAGATGCTGAAATCACAAGTGCATAAAGCTGGGTGAATTTGGCACATTTAATGGGGATGTAACTGACCTTCTATATAATTACAACTTCTGATCTAGATGGCTGGCTCAATTATCTATTATAAAGCCTTTGCACTAAATTTCAAAGCTAAAAAGGGGGTGACACCTATTTGAGTGTGCAACCTATACACAAGTCAATATGTTTATATTCTTCAACAGCTTGAATACAAATGTTACAGGGAGTTTGATTTACACTTCTGCTCAATAAAGAAATTGACAATTAAGAGGAAAGTAGCAACTTGCCTGTCTGAACAAGAGATGAATACATGGTCGTTGGTGTGGGTTGATGCGTTGGATGAGCTATAACCATTAGCAAGCAAGAAGAGGAATAAACTTGGGTCCTGACTTTGAAAGAATTTCCTTAAATTTCGGTGAATTGTCCTTTCCCTTAAGGACATTGCCAAACTTGTTTCACGTCGAAATTTATACCAACCTACAACATCCTTGAAAAAGACAGAAGAATGAACTAACAAACAAATTATTAGAAATAATTAAAAGCTGTTACATTATTTTGGTATAAATTCAACTGTTTACTTCTGTGTTTCATGACATGACATCAGGTTTATTCATCCATCGCCATTATATTAACATATTACTGGGTATAAATTATCAAGCAACAGCTTTAATTGTTGGATGTCCAGATGTGCATCTGTACCTTGTTTTGATGAGATGAGAGGATGGCCTCTAGATCCTCAGTTATCACTTGACCGTTAGATTCATACCATCCAATCTGGCAGTCGCAGGGTACATATGAATTGATGTCTGGTCACACACAGCATATACGTCGCATCAGTCCCCCCTTAGTGTTTTAGATGGTGTTTCCTGCATCATTTTAACCAATAACCCCTGGCCGGCAATCACCTTCCAGTAAAGTAGAGCATCATTGAAACCGACAGTTACAAAAAAAAAAAAACAAGTACACAATTCCTCTGTATTTTTAGCATCCTGAAAACATAAAAAAAGCATTGGATGCAGTGGTAGGTGTATTTGACTTACATATGACGGTTTCAGTCTTGACCCCACTCATCTGGGAGTCACTGATTGTGTCTGTTACATGACGCACTACACTGCCCAGCAGAAATCCCTCCTGAAATACACAGCATGCATACATACAACAGTCTAATAAGACCTGTAGGATGCTAACAAGCGACAAGGATTGTCAACCATCATACTAAGGCATGTCACCTCATTTTGCGTTAAAGATCAAAACAAAACCTCTGGGTTTTGCGCACCAATTACACTTTCCATTTTAAAAAAAGGGTTTCGAAAATATATCTGTATCACGAGACAACCTTAAACATTTATTCAGAACCTAACCAACGTTAAGTAAACCCTGGGTACAGTTGTTGCCTTGGTTACAGTTGTTACCCTGGGTACAGTTCTTATCGTGAGGAATACCCCACGCAAGTACTCCCTGTGTAGGATGAGTGGCGACTAAATTTTTTAGTATTTTACGCAAATTGGTTTGATATTCATTATCTGATCATTTAACGACCGGTGGTTTGACCGATTCTGGGCATAGAAGATATGTTATCTGAGCTACAGTGAATATAGATGACAGGTGATGTGTGTGTTGTAGCGAGTATAGATTACACGCTATAATACAGCACTGCGATAAAGTTTATGTTTCCATCCACTGAATGAACCGTCGCTTAATAATAAATACATAAGCTGCCACTTGCATCTATCACATGACCAGAGCGAGTATGGTAGGCTGCACAAACAATATATTTTTTCTCTGTAATATTGACCACCAGAACCTTCAACTGCTCTATCACGCCAACATACATATCTTACTCAAGAACACATACTAAAAATGAAGATTCTTAACTATAAATGCATGCTTGATGTTGACAAAACAAGCACACATCGTATAACACAGGCTGATGTCAAGCGTCACCCATAAGGTACGCAATAAAGCGGTCTAGTGGATACTAACTTTGAATGCTTTTCTTCAACGGTATTTGATCGACCAAGACATAAACGGAACGCTTCAGTTGAGGGTGATCACTAAAGAGGACGCGACTCAAATACACTGGAATGTGGTGCTAGGTGAGATATTACAACGTGGGGTAGATACATTCTTCTTTAAATACAATGAGGAAAATATAGCATACACCTCACATTCCATATATGACAACATTAATTAGGTGCACTCTTCAAGTTATCAGTCCTAGATGGAACACAGTAGCATCAACGATGTTATCTCATTTATTATCTCATCAGCTTTGTTGCTTTCTGGCATACTCTCTGTATGGTATAATCATCGATATACATTTATTCACAGAGGAGTCCTTTTGAATAGTATAATTGTGAGCTTGTAACGCCATTAAGCCAATGCAGTCCCCAGATTCACTTATTAGCAGACTGATCTATGGGGATACACAAATGCATGTTATAATCCAAGCAACCCACCTAGCCTCTATATCAACGTCCTATTCTGGTGCATTTGAGTTGCAAGTAAAACGATGCCCAGATGAAGTGCTTGACATCGTTCCTTGCCCAGCCCCTCCCCCATGACATTTATATCCATACTATACAATTTTAGGATGCGATTTGCGCTGTCCATGAAAACAATTGACTCCAGTTTCATGCCCATTGGACCATCATTTTCAATTTTATAAGCGCTTGATAGTTTTACAATCTTTTTTTTGTTTATCAAAAAAACGAACAACAAAAGCTAAATCATAAAGTGATTTTCATATGCGACTATGCTAAACAGATAGCATGTATATATATATTCAGAGAAAATTTGTACTTCAAGTATACTTTTGGCGAAAACTATCGATAATTCACAATATAAAGCAAAGTTATATATTCAGAATTGGACGGGCTTATTTCGAGTGAAATTAAATCTACGCAATGATAACTAACGATGCAGAATCGACACGTTTACTTCATGTTTCATTTCCGTTTTAAATTTGATTCCCTCGTAACCAGCAATCATCAATATCAATCAAATTAGAGGATAGATTTGCGCTGTCTATGACAACAACTGGCTCATTTTTCATGGCCATTGGACCGATATTTACGATTAAATAAGTCATTGAAAATTTGACGGGAATTGACCTAGTGAAATTAGTTTTTTCAAATCAACGCGCGTTGAAAACAATGAATATTTTGATAGCATATGTCAATAATCAAAGTTTTGTAACTGAACCAGCTTTCAGAGCATGTTATTTTTTTACAATCAGACAATAATTAGTAAAATAATTGCAAAAATAATGGATATATATATATATATATGTATTTATACAACATAATTTTTTTTCAAATGCAATATAAAACCAATATGACCAAAATAAGATTGATATAATTTATTAAGAACTGACAAGATTCCTTTTCAAAAAGTAATTTATAATTATTTACATCAAAATTTAACAAAGAATTGCCTATCCATACAATGAGATTGAACATCTGGAAATTACAACAAGCAGTTGGGACGAGTTGAGATGCTTAGTTTGCTCTATTTTTATTATTTGATGCTGATTTCAGGCTCGACAGTTCTACTGTAATCTATTAAGCCCACCATACCGGTTGAATATTAGTTACCTTTTACTAAAATGGGTTGTACGAAAACAATTATGGTATGGTTAAGTATGAAAATGCCTTGATCAGATCAAAAGAGCTCTTGGAGTTGTCAAAAAGTCACTCAAAAACAGTTGTGGAAAGTGTGCATTAAAGTAAGTTTGATGCACCTTATGAGGGCCAGCTATGTTTGTTATAATGTTGATCCATTTTTCATGCTGCAAAACTATTGCCCTGTGCTTCGAAAGTGATATAAGCGGTTTACCTAATAAAGACTTCTAAGGTAAATGCACGAACCTAAGCCTCTACTAGGGATGTCAGTGATTTTTTTTCAAATTCATTGCATCTCGTTGAAATTATACATGAAGATATGTATACTCATGAGGATTCTAATAAGCTATGTTTCATTTTTTTAAGTCAATTAGTAAAAAAGTAATTGAGGCTTCAAATTCCATGGTATTGCTCGGTTTGGTGCCAGAATTCTACGGTAAGGGATAACAGCCACTTTTCATGCCTTATATTTAGAATATCATATTGAAATAATACCAAAAAGAAATGTACAATCTAGAGGATTCTAATAAACTATGTTTCATTTTTTTAAATCAATTAGTAAAAAAGTTATTGAGGATTTAAATTTCATGGAATTGTCAGTTTTTGAGCCAAAATTGACAGGATTACAGCCACTTTTCACTTTTCCAGATACCTGTCTGAAATTGCCAAACAATGCTTATACTATTGCAACCAGACACCTGTATGAAATAGCCAAACAATGCTTATCTATTGCAACCAGACACCTGTCTGAAATTGCCAAACAAGGCTTAAACTATTGCAACCAGACACCTGTCTGAAATTGTCAAACAAGGCTTAAACTATTGCAACCAGACACCTGTCTGACATTGCCAAACAATGCCTAAACTATTGCAACCAGACACCTGTCTGAAATTGCCAAACAATGCAAAAACATCAGGTGACCAAAATCTCAAGATCGCCTTTAGAGATGTTCTCGCCCAGACGGTGAAATGTGTACACAGCATCATCCTCATCATATGCAATATTAAACCAATCGCTGAACCCTGGTATCTGTGACATCACCTTGGCTGGATAAGCTATCCGTTCCTCTTTGCCATCTACTGTGTCCACTTAAAATATGCCTCACCCTCTTGCCAACCAACATGTGTTGGCTTTCTTCTGTTCGATTATACCAGTGATGGTTTAAAGTCAGTGGTCACTCGCGTCTTCACGCATAATTTTTGTCAGAGAGAGATTCAAACGCTAATTGTTAAACCGCAATGGTTATGAATATTGACATGGCAATACGCAACTTATATAAGGCTGGGGTGAACTCATGATATACTCGGGATGTACTCCGTGAACGAATCTGACACAAAACGTGGTTAACAGAATCTCTTTGATGTGTTAAATCTTGGTGGTGCCCTTGGCGACGAGCAGCTCGCTCAGCAGTCGCCGTAACTGTCAGCAGCTCAACATCTACTCCATGAACCCTAACTGCCAAATTCCACACGCTAGCGCAAGCGGCATATTGCCTTTGAAGGTACTGGCCTGTAACGGATAATTTTTTGAATCCACAACCCCAAATAAATAAATTAAGTACCATATTTATCTCAAGAATCGAATGTTTTCTTAAATCACATAATGCTGATAAGGCAAGCTATACGCTCTCCCGGCGCGGGAATGACAAAATCAAACATTTTAAAGTCTAAAATACGACAAGTCCGGTCCATTTAATAAGAAAATAAACTTGACCAAAGTATTCCACTATACTTGAATTACCCCTGTATATAGATGGATATTAGGGCTCAGATTAATAAATGAACGAAAATCGACTTTGTTTGACCCCAAGCGATCAGTTGTGTAAGCGATCTCGAGTCGGCCGTGTGAAGGCATGCTATACGCTCTCCCTGTTTTTGCATGACAAAATTGAACATTTTAAAGTATAAAATACGACAAGTCCGGTCCATTTAATAAGAAAATAAACTTGACCAAAGTATTCCACTATACTTGAATTACCCCTGTATATAGATGGATATTAGGGCTCAGATTGATAAACGAACGAAAATCGACTTTGTTGAAAGGAGCACGATCAGCGGTGGTTGCGAGAGTATGCACTTAAGTGTGCACTTAAGTGTATAGAGATAGTATACATCTGCCACACGAAGGGACATGTTTTTTCGGCCTCTCGACTTGTACGACGGGTTATACATTCACATAATACCTTGTACGACGGGATATACTTTTTGCCTTTCTCAACTTGTACAACGGGTACGGATTTTCGAGGTCCTGCGGCACACCACTATACGAGTTAGGGCAAGTACCCTCCCCCCCGGGATGCTAAGGCAATGCGGGAAATCGCGGGAATTAATATTTTCCAAAATGGCAGACATCGTATCGCGATTTTTCAGAAACGAAATATCGATGGCATTTATTGAAGAATAGCGTCGAGTGGGAGTAAGTTTTTGGTGCACATAGATTTTTTTATGTAAAGGTTCTTGATATAAGTAACTTTCTAGATGCGCAGAGTAGCACTTCAACAGCTTCAACCCTAACGCGTTTTCGCTGACGCGCGTATAATGTTGTATCAGAACAGTAAATATTTATATTACCGTTCGACCGGAGCTACATTAGTCCATGTATCTTAAATATAAATGCCAGTTGAAGCAAGTTGAAAAAATTTGGAAATAACATTGAGGCACAACCGCGGCCGCCTGCGGCGAGGTTCCGCTGTCACCCCTACCTCTACTCTTGAATGTATATCTCCCTGAAACAGGTCTAGGGGATGAGGGTGAAGTCTTCACCGGAAAGGGACTTCGGCAGTTAATACAAGCCATTGTCACATCATACTGGCAGCATGAACCAAACACGCTGCAACCTGTAGATAATACGCAATGATGTCGGTCTCGTTTACGATTCGCAAAGTAGCCATGTTGGACAACAATTCTAAATATTGTGTTGGATTTCGTTGGTTCTTTCAATAAAAGAGTATGACTGTTGTAGCACTCTAGGCAAGATTGATTATAAGACATTTATGGATATGAAAATGTATATTTTTTAAACTGTCCCTTGTCTGTATTGTGAGAGTGATCATATTTGCGTATATCCTTCAAGATACGGCCCCTCACACCTAGGTCTAGGATGGCATCAGTCGATGATCAGATCAAAACAACAGGGGTGAGTGCCTTGCCGATGACAGCTACAACTAGTACAAGTGAACAGTCGCACAATATTAGTCACAACAAAGACTATAAATAGAATTATATGATACTTAGTCAACAATTAAAGGCAGTTGAAGAACCTTACCCCATCACTATTTACATTATTGTGTTCGAAAAATAGAGAGGACAGAACAGCCCCTGTTATTTTGACAGCCATGATATTATAACGGAAGTTAACATTATACTATAGTTTGCAGTCGCATAAAAAACTAGTCTACATCCCTCGACTCTGGGGGTTCGCTTTTCTTCACCGAGAGGGAGTTGTGACAGTCTGGGTGTGGTGGCTCAAGGTTATGCGGACCTACACTAATAGAAAACAGCTAATGGACTAATTACTTACAGGATTCGTGTCAAGATATGTTATCAAACGCAGACTCGAGCTGAAGTCGAGATGGGTATTACAGAAGGATTGCCAATCGCCATACATTGTTATGTATCATGATATAATCGAGTAACAGCAGACTAAGTACATGTTGACGGCGTTAAACTGTGAATTGGTGGTGCAAGTCATTGTGAAATTAAGAGAGAATTTTAAATGTCTTTCAGTACTGGGGCTTTGTAGCGGAAATTGATCTAGCTTGCATCATAAATGTAAAGTGTCCATGTTTCACATTACAAAATTATACCAATAATAACAATTGTATGTACGATTAAAATTGTTGTGAACATTTCCACTGTTAATATGGTGCTCTTGGAAAACAATACATTTATCCTTAAAACATACATCTTGAGGAAGTTAAATGGGTAAACCTCGGATCTACGTTCTGTCAAAATTTTAAGTAATAATTTGAAAATTGCGGCTGGTTTCGTGTAACAAATGTAATATTAATTGCTATAAAATAGACAAATTTACGTTCATATCCACGGAACTGACGAGCATAACTTAACAACATTTTGTAGTGGTCGTCATTTAGCTGTAAAATAGTATAAGCCAACACGTCTCCCATTATGCATTGTAATGCCAGCCCACATTCCACGTTCTGAAGAGTTCCCTCTACAAGAGTTCCTTAATAAATGAACGTCTCCAAAGATATTTCAAAATAATTGACACCAAAAACCTGCAGATATACAAAATATTTTTGTATTACATAATACACCGTTAAAAACGATTATATTAGACAATTGATTGACTGTGACAGGTCGGTACAATTTCCAGAAGATGCTAGTAAAAAAGTTACCTCATCTTCGAAATATTGGGCACTCTTGATTGGTCATGCCTTGTGTAAGTTCACAGCAATTGGCACGCACCAACGTAATTCGCTGAAATCCCGCGTTTGCCAGCAGAGACCAATCGAATGCGCCTATTGCCTCCACTAATCGAGAAGGTATCTAGTGATTTGTGCATGCCTGCCTACACGATGTACTACAACAATTTTGACTCAATGTGGCCGCAGCAGGTGGGTCGAAATCATCGTGGGCCGAAATTACTGGGCCGAAATCACCGTGGGCGGAGCTATCAAGCAAAAATATCATGATGGTACGCATAATGCCTTGTGCGGCTGCGACATAACGTGTTTGAATTTGTTTTAGATGGCCTGGCCTCTCCCGAATCATAACTCTCAATTCTCCCTTTGTTTGATTACTTAATATGAACAGAATATATTCTCTTTCTTTTAATTCATTATGAACGTCTCTTCGTCATTTTTACAACAACACACTTATAAGCTTCTGGTAATGACCGTCGACCAACAACCTTGACCTTTTTAAGTTGAAGGACGGAATAGGAGCGATAGGCAGCAATCGCACTTTCGGCTCTGAGACAAGTTCAAAGTCCACGTTCGAAAGATAACTGTCATAATGCTGTCTGTTATGCAAATGTATTGCTTGCTCAAGCAGGAGACACTCAAGGACAAGGATGTTGCATCGACTTCCAACAGAAGTGGGGTGAGTAAGAAGGTCACGAGAGCGCATATTTCGGGTGTTGCCACGATGACACGATTGGCCTGGGCGTTGAATGTAAAGGCAGAAAAAGGAATCAATCAACTCATCTTAGAAAATAATCTGTGCCCGTTTTAACACACTCTAGCCTAACAAATAGCCTGATTGCACTGAACGATATCCTACTAAGATCTGATCCACTGTACAATACAGCTGGCTGCGCCAGTGCACCACTACATTTAACAAAACGGTACTACAGCAGTACAGTACGTCTAGGTAGTGATAATATGATACCATGCGGAGCTGCAAAACTGACTGCTTGAACACTGCTCTAGTGCAGGATTTGCAAACACTGTTTACTGAGCATTGTTTCTTTTAATACCAGTCGCTGGCAATTCATTTTTAGGGACTTTGTTTACCAGTGCGGAAGGGTTGATTATCTGCCAACATTGCACACAGAAATGGTTTACCGATTCAGCTTATGAGGCAAGGATGGGGAATATTTGGTGAATCTAGCTGCTCTAGACATAGCAATTCACCAAGCTCGTATCACTTATCAAAGTCCCATTATGTGATCATTTCAGATGCTATGCATCATTTAAAACCTGTACATTTGCTAAGGCAGGACTATCAGAAGTGAGCCATGAAAGGGGGAGGTTTTTTGAACATTTTGATATTGATGCTGACATTGAGGTGTCCTCCATCATTTCGTGTGTGTATCAGGGGTAATATTTGGTTCACCTTGACATTGGAAGCATGTGCAGTGTTCAGTGTACCTTAACAAAGTTGCTAGTTGAGGCAAAAAAAGCTTCCATTTAAGAAGGTGATTATATTAACAACTGTGTTACCCTATACATAAAATCGCGCTGGTAAAACTCTGGTCTGACAGTGAAGCTTATGCATCATGGCAGGACTTACCTACAACTTGATGTGAATGGGATTCGTTGGGCAACGAGATAAATGTGTTTGTGCGAAGGGTACATTTGGTGTGTGTGTGTGTGCTTGCATTTGTTGACCACGGGCCCATTAATTCCCCTGCCAAATTCCACTGAATGTCATAATGTTATCCAAGCACTTGAACCATGCTGACACCCTGGTGTTATGTTAGCTTAACCTGCTGGTCAGTTTTTTATAATATGCTGGTTGCTTTATCTGTCTGGGTTTTGTACCTGGTAGGTATCGCCATGTTGTTCAACATTGTTTAACGACGATACATTTAGAAGCTAACAAACCAGCTGTTGTGTGCGACAGATGTTTATGAGACTTAATATTGATGGGTATATCAAATATAAGTGGTATTGCATAAATAATGAGGATGCTCAGCTGATTCCTGCAGCCTAGCATTTATGATGAGAGTTGTCAGCGAAACCAACAAGTGATATTTCACGGGTTGCTGCAAGTTGGATCTTTTGTTGTTTCAAGGTGAAAATAATTGCTTATCAAGAAACGTTATCCCAGTTTGGTTTGCCATAAAACATTAAAACAGCAATGGCTTAAAGGCTTCAATGGTGGAGTATGTCACAGCTGAGCACGTGCACTGTGAATGTCATGTTTTGTGAAGTCGGGTTGATGGTCAGGTGGTGCTTCCTTCTATGTCACATTAATCAATACAGGTGATAGTTGTCAGTCAGTGATAGTTCATAGTTGGAGCTTAGTGTTTGAAGTTCTATCTAATATCCACAGCTTAAGATGGACAACAGCGTGAGTACTCATACTTTGGGTCTTTATTACGACCAAACGAAGTATGGATTATAGGTTTTCTTTTGAAACGTCTCTTTCACATTGGAACGTAAAGATGTCATCATAATGGATTGATCCTAACTCGACCCATTGCATGCATTGGAGGTTGTGGATTCATTGTCAAACGTCACATCCTCTTCTTTGGCTCATAAAATCGCCTAGGGAGATGTTCTGGTCACCCCGACGAGACTCCTGTGGGTTAGGGGGTGGGATTATGATGACATCACTCTGTAGCCCTGTATCCATCTGCATGTCACATGAGGTGACTAATATGGGGCAACCTGTTGGCCGTGGTTTGTGACTCGTGTCTGTGGACAATGGGATCCTGCCGGTTAAGCAGCGAGGTCCTTGCCAGGGTCATATCTGCAACACACTACTTTGGCCGAATTTCGTCCAGAATAAAGGCTGGAATGGGCTGATCCATCCAATCAAGGGATCATATTTGCATTTTCATCATTTTCTCGATATTGTTTAATGTATCTTCATCAACATCGATTTCCCTCTTAACTTGACAAATTCGCATTCGCCAAGTAATCTTGATCAGACCGGTTTGTGAGTTTGTGAGCAATTGTTTGGGCATGCGATACAGGTCACAATTTTCAAAAAATTTCTAAATGGTTGGGATCAATGATGCGCAGTTTTGTTTGGATCTCGACTTCGATTTAAGGTCGAGGTCATTAACTCAAATTACTTCATTTCGTAGCTTAATTCAATCTCAAACTTTTGCTTAGTATATGCTATTGTAAAAAAGCCATAGCTTTTCCAAGCGCCCCAGGTCCATAAATCGTGGTGTCAGTCTAAATGTCAACTAAAGTATCATGAATAGGCGACTAATAGTGGGTAACCTGTTGGCCGTAGGTTGCGACTCGTGTCGGTGAACAATGGGATCCAAGTGGTTGAGTGGAGCGGTCCTTTTGACGGCCGTATCTGCAACACACTACTTTGGCCCGGATTTCGCCTAGACGAGAGGCTGGAATAGCCAGGTCCAGTCAATCGGCTGGTGGTGACTTGCCCTTGGATACTATTTGCATTTTTATCTTTTTCAAATTCATCCACTTGTATGTCCCTCTTTTTTCCATATATCTTAAAAGGCGGCTGCTTAATCAGGTCAAACTTATCTATTAATCTTTCTAGGCGCCATATAACACATACGTGTTGGTGTGCCGTTAAACCTTATTCTCACTCAATCACTCACTCTCATGTCAGGCAAATGTGCTACCACTGTGCCACAACGTCTTATGTACTGTTAAGCTAACGTTTGTTGTATAGGACAAGAAGTATAGTATGCGCTGTCAAAGGATAAAACCCTTCTTGTATCGTGACACCACATAAAACAAAACACAAAGTTAATATTGTACCAGCAAGTCTTCATAGGTATTTATACATATTTATAAATTTACTGTCTTCCACGGGTGTTTTTTCGTTTTCTTGCGAACATCGGTCTTGCAGTCCTTCTACGGCGCAAGTAAACCTGGGCATGGCTACTTCCGCGCAGTCTATATAGTCTATAGAACAATATTCTTAAACAATTTCCCTTAACTAACACCAATATCAAACATAAAACAGCGAATATTCACCACAGCCTCAATCTCTACGTTCCGCGTCGTGTATTGCCCCTACTTCCGGTTGAAAATCAGTATCGCCGCCTGACGGCCGCGACGAGAATGGGAAGGCTGGAATTTCCACCAATATCTGTATTCTCTGATATTCTCCACACCAACCCATGGGGGTCACATGTATTTGCAAGTCTCATTTTTCAGCATAACCTACTGTTGACATCTTGATCGGGTTACGTTGTTGGCACCTAGCCCAGTGGTCGTGGACGATTTGTCACTGTGCCCAATATCGATGTGAGGTCACATTACTAAAAGTGATGTTGGCTAGTTCTTTTGCTCTATTTTCCATACTGGTCATGTCTAGAAGGTAATATCTCCACCCCGTCGTACAAGTCGAGAGGCCGAAAAAGCATACCCCGTCGCGCGGCACATATATACTACCTCTATACACTTAAGTGCTCCCCCCCCCCGGGACACAGTCACTGTTTGTATGTCAGCCAGTCAATGAGTGCAAAGCGACAGACTTGGAATGCATTCCATCACGCAACTCGCTCTTACCTAGCTGTAGCTGACTGACCTCTTGACAGATATGGTGTGTGGCATTTGTCCAAGATTTTGCTGGTGACACGGGTGTCTGTTGCAGTCGTGTTCGCCTGTAACGCCTCGTGTTGTTACTACGTGACCTTTCGCTATATATTGTAGCAGTGTCCTCGATATTAACTTGTCGTCCCCGATACACGATGATGTTTATTTCCTCTCCCTGATTAACAGATTATATTTGGACGCGTTTTGACGGGCGATTCTTTATCGGGTTTGGCGTGGGTGTGTACAGCAGATGTGACCCACTGCACGTTAACGGCGTCATGTGCTGCGGAGGTGTGTCTGCGAGACAGCCAATCAGGTCTCGACTGGCGAATTGACGCACCAATCACTGCTCGTGCAGACGAGGCGTTGTCTAGCAGTCAGCTTTAGGTCGTTCGGTACTCGGTACCTTATTTCAGTGGGGCAACTCTTATGTTTTGTTACATTCCCGCCAAATATATTCGATAATATATATTTCTTTTATAAATTTTCCCTGTGAATTTGTTTACTAACGAATATATATTTAAGTGTAACTATAATAGACCATGGAAGTTGTTGTGATAAGAGGGGCCTAATGTTGACCACACGTGGCACAGTACCTTAAGCAATCCGAACTTCCTTTCATAGATTCGATTTCGTCATAATTACTTGGTCAGTTGCCAGGCGCAGTCCAAACTGTATTGGAAAGTACGCAGAAGCATTCTACAGTATTGACGATAATGGCAATGGTAATATCAAATGACGAGTGATTGTGAACAGTGTGATCGAGCCGTACATTATTCTACGGTGCATGCAATTTTCACACTGCTATGCTATTTTTGTTAAAAATCGAAATCGAAAGCATCCTGGGATTTTACCAAACATACTTTTCGTCACTTCCTTATATAACTACTGGGCGCGTTTGTGGCCCGCTTGGTTGACAATATGTAACGTTAATCCATACGCAAAATGCTCCTTGGAAGATAGGCTACGCATAAACAAATTAATTCAGCCCGGTATGGAAAATCCGAATTGGCGGCTTCAAAATGATACAGTGACAATAGAGGTGAACTTTTGCTTCAGCCTGGTTCTGAATTGTGCTGGTAAACTCTTGTATTATTCCGTTCGATCGAAATGTCTGTGGCACCAAGTGTAATTGGATTGTGAAATTCCGAGTTAGTTGGAGGATAATTGGGATTTGAGTGGGGCGGACGTAGCAACTGACAAATCATACCAACTTCATAGCAAAGTCGGCGTTTTGTCTTTTCCACATGAGTGCACCGTCATTGTTAAAATGACATGTTTTGCAATTAAACGGAATCGATATTGAATAATTATTGAATCGATATGGACATTCTGGTTGGTTTCATCGTTTCATGTCATTGGCGAAACGTGAAAGTGTGATAAAGAGTTTGTAGCTATGCTAAGAGGGCTCACTCCCCACAAAATATGTGAATGTGCGTCTATCAGAACATCTATCTTAAAACCACGTGGAAATTTGGAGGTGTGGTCCCCTCGACCAATGAGATTTCTCAATTAGTTAAACATAAGCGATATTCCGTTGCCCTTTTGTTGATATGATGATAGCGCCACGTGACGGTGGACGTTCTGGAGATGGTCGCCGCTTTAACCAATTAGTGTGAGGTGAGGCATCTTAGCCTAGCTACCGATTCTTTGGGGTGGCATCGAATCGGGCTTTCACGGCTTACATTAACAGCACTAAGTACTGCGAGCGCGTTACATTTTCTTCATTCGTCCCAGACTTAATGCACTGCATGTAAATTCGCTGTAACGTGCACCCTGCGCAATTGACGTGGATATTGTTGCCCGTACCACACCCCACTATATTACCTGCTTTTCTCTCCCTCCACCCATCATTAATATTTGTTGATGTCGCACTTGACCTTGTCCAATAATCAATGACCTTCATAACCTAATTTTTCAATGACTTCTCTTATTTGTATCAAGCAAACAAAGCCAAAACGAAGCCAATCCACGCGGACTAGTGGAAGGTCAGAGCGCAATTCGACAGCAGTTTTCTGCTGTGGACGTGTATGAATGCTGACCTTGGTGCGTACATGCATACATGCCGTGCCAGTCTGTCCGTGTGCGGTTTTGTGGGGAATTGAGGTGGATGTATTTTTGGCATCTTTCGTGGAAGTGACATTGGAAAGGTATCGTTTACGGTTCAGACCATCCCGCATCGTGACACGCTACTCATGCGGTGAACCTCAATTTACTGATTTAATTGGCGGGAGTTTATTTCCAAGATCAGATTTTGATCCCCGTAGCTCGTATTTGATACCATTTTTTTTTTAAACCAGGTTACCACTTCGTATCCTTCATGGTTGATTTAATTCCCTTGTGTGTAAAATATATTTCCATTTACCGCCAGGAGATTTAATGTAATTTTATCCCCACCACACAGAAACTGAGAAAGGTATTGTTAAAAGCTTGGTGTGTCATGTTGGTCGTGATTTTCATCTTTTCCCTTTAATTATGATGAGTAATGGTCACACAGTTTATGATGCTGGTACTTTTATGGGATCCAGCTGAAATTCGTTGCATTGCGATGACATGAGATCACATGCAAGATACAGTATGAGTATGACTGTTAACTTCCGCCACAGCAGCGCCTTCCCATCTGGAGTTGGCAATATGTCAATTCGGTTACAAAAAAAGTGACAGGCGACTCTCGGGTACTTCGACGTCGTCTACTGCGAATACTTGAGCCCCTGCCAAGAATACCCTCATGAAAGAGTATTCAATGTTACTCTTTTTAACACGTGGAGCGCAAGTTACACGTATCCACTGTCTAGAGCCGGTGTGAAAAACCATGCTCTCGATTACCTTGAACTACCGATTAAGGTTATACCTGTACTTATTCGTGGCTTGCCTCCATAGATATGTCATATTGCTAAAACTTAAAGTCGCTTGTTTGTTGGGTCATCTTCTGCTTAACTAATGATTCTCGTTGTTTGTTGTTTTGCTTCGTGTATTTGCTTATCTTCGCTTAATTTCTTATCAGGATGTGCCATCCCCTTTTGCGAACCAATGTACAATTTTATTATAACAATATTATTTAATTCCACGACTTAAGTGGGTGCCCCCACCTCTTCCTCTACATCCTGATGTACATTGGGTCGCGACTGTAAAAGTTATCGATTGAAAAAGTTGTTCTCCGGAACACTAGACGTCATTCAGCTTATGAATAATTCATGGCGGAATATTCCCCCTATACACGGGTTTGTTTATAAATGAAACTTGCGCTCACGTGGAGTAGACACAAACGAATTCCACTTCTTTTAGACACTAGTAAACGTTAACTGGTAGATCGGAGAAAAAGACCCTTCTACAACTAGTAGCTTTGCATAGCCACAGGAAACATATCACATATTTATTTTAAAAAGACACACGGCAGCAATGGGTTTACACAGACTACGTGGCAAGCCTAAGCCAAGCGTAAGTTTACAAGCTTCGTTGTTACCGGCCAATGATTAGCGTGGAATAGACCTTTGCTTAACTTTGCAGACGATCTTTAATTATGACGATTTTTCACGATATTACCCTATAGAAAATTAATTAAACCCTTTTTCTTCGCATTTCATTTCTGTTCTCGATTCGGTGGACGTTGAGAAAATGGTAAATGGTATTTTGATTATAATTATCAGCTATCTGAAATTGTGGATTGCAGTGAGATCATCATCATGATTCGAACGCTCTTTTCGCTAGTTTTTGTCCACTTCAAGCTGTACTTTTTCTCATAACCCAGTGGTATGATATGTGGATCTTCGATCTGATCACCTAGCTCTTGACAGTCTGATATCGAGTGATGAGACACGACGGTCGTCGTTGTGTGTTTCAGCGCGCAAGCTGTGATGCTTCTCAATGACGTGCTTAGTGACGTACGCCCGGGGTGGGGCTTATCGCGGCTAATCTGATTGGACGAGAATAGAGGCGCGGTTATGTTGTCAGTATGGGGTTGGGGTGTTCCTAAGTACTCGATATGGGTGCTCAAGATTATGCAGTGCTTGTTGCATTGTTGGTAAGCGAAGTCATCGCTGTGACATTCTGCCTTCTACGTGTTAAATGTCACATTTGTGTCCTGTTTTGGAAAAACTTCTTGACTCGCCGTCAGCTACGGAAGTGTGGGAAGCAGCTTGAATCATGCTGTAATCTGTAAACCGTTGAGTTGAGTCCCTTCATAACGCTGTCATTGAATACGCGCATCCTGGTAGCCCAGGATGTTTAAATTCGCTATCTTAGCGTTCGGGAAGCTCTATGCTTTCATTCGAGCATGCGTGTCATTGGTTAAGGTTAACATCCAACGATCTTACGACTCCCTGGGAAGTCTAAGCATGGTTTAAAGTGCACAGTTTATTTGAAAGTCCGATTCATAAATAAAATAGCCTGAATTCTGGCCCCTTTTAAAAGCACTGGTCTCGCACACTGGTTTTGATTTTTTCATTTAAATAGCTACCTGAGTCGCTAGGTTATATCTGTCAACGCTCTATTTGATCAAGTAGCTTTAACAGCGCTGACAGTCCTTAAGAGGCCTACTGACAAGGATGACTGACTGACCTTTATCTCATTCACTCAGCCGTGTTCGACGTCCTATTGACTATATTTATATTACCGTCCGACCGGGACTTTCATTCACTCTGGTCCACATTAGATTTGATTTGCTTCTGCTTGGAATGGCGTCCTATAAGGTAGGTGGTTCAAGTTGGTGAAATTCTAATGATTCATTGCGCATGTGAACTTTGACCTTCGTGGAATGCGGAAGTAATGCCCTTTTTTATTTCATGCTGTAGTTTGTTCATTCCACGGAACCATTTATCGTTGACGATATAGTAGCTGCTCCGGCCCGTGTCTTATATGGTTGGCTAATGCATGTTTAATGTAACCAGGCCTCTGAACTGCTGTAATCTCCACACCGCAACACAGCTGTCCCCCATCGTTACACTGCTACCTGCCATCATACCACAGATATCTCACACCATAACAGCACTGTATCCAACCACACATATATCGCACCATAACACAGCTGTCTCACACCATAACACAACTATCCAATCATGACACATCGCACCATTACACAGCTGTCTCACACCATTACACATGTATCCCACCATTACACAGCTGTCTCACACCATTACACATGTATCCCACCATTACACAGCTGTATCAAACCATGACAGATGCCACCATTACACAACTGTCTCTCATCATTACACAGCTGTCCCACACCTAGACCCGGTCGAAGGGAAATATTTCCGTTCTGAATCTTCAATTTCCGCGCGAATGGCCAATGTGTTTTGAATGGCACACTCAATTTAGTATCCAGAAAGCAACATATATCAAGAGCCTTTGGGAAAATATGCTGGAACGCACCAAAATTCCCAGTATTCATGCCTCCCACCATAACACATGTCCACCACCATCGTGTAGATGTTGATACACGAGATACAGCTGACGAGATACCTTCCCTGATGGTATGTGTCTGTGTGTGTCAGGTGGAGAAGATTATGGAAGAGTATTGTCTGGATCAAGAGACATACCAGCGGGTGGCCGAGATCCTCGACAAACAGCTAACAGCTGGCTTGAAACCCGACAGTAAATCTTCAATCAAAGCCTTCCCCACATACGTGCGTGCGCTTCCCGATGGCAGCGGTCAGTCCCTACAAGATTGATTTTGTACATGTCGTATTGAATGCAATTAACCCATCCATAGCAGCAGACTGCTATGGCATTAGAGATATTCTGAAGGTCAAAAGTATTAAGTACCTATATTTTTTCCATGTTAAATTTTTGACGTTAAGTCCTTGGTTCCAAGCTGCGCATGCATGTGCACATTATGATGTCGCCTGGTAACGTTATGATTACAGAACGCGGGAACTTTCTAGCCTTAGATCTTGGTGGCACCAACTTCCGTGTGTTGTTGATCCACCTGGATGGAGATAAGGTGGACATGCAGAACAAGATCTACCCCATCTCACAGGAGCTCATGCACGGCCATGGTGATAAGGTAAGACAGCTTCCCCCCACACACACATGCATGCACAACCCCCCACTTGTCGAATTTTGCCAATCAGGTTTTTGAATAACGTGGCATATCCTGTATGACATTCCACCCATTCTGCTGTTTCCAGTTGTTTGATTACATTGCTGAGTGCATTGACAACTTCATGGGTGACCACAACCTGAAGGGGGCGGGACACCTGCCTCTTGGCTTCACATTCTCGTTCCCATGTAAGCAGGAGGGTCTGGCCATAGGTCGCTTGGCCACCTGGACCAAAGGCTTTAAGTGTGAGGGGGTGGAAGGTGAAGATGTCGTCCGCTTGCTTCACGAGGCCATCACCAGGAAAGGGGTCAGTCAGTGCATTCAGTACATGTTTTTTATTTGTTCCAATTTTGTTTTTTAAAGTATATTTTATGCTTTATGTTTTTATGTGAGTATATTGATTCTTGTTTTTTTAATGTGGGAAATGATATGTGATGTGAAACTGGATCTATGTGGTTCACAGGGTATGGATGTCCAGTGTGTGGCCATATTAAATGACACAGTGGGATGTCTCATGTCCTGCGCCTTTCTAGACCACAATACAGAAATAGGCGTTATTCTAGGTGAGCTTTCGTGGGCATTGTCCTCTTTACAACCTTACGTCTCCTAATCGGTCAAGCTCCAAGCACAAAGATCTGATTTCTATTGACAAGAAGTTTAAATTTATTTTTCTTCTTCCTGTGTAACCCTAATAAGTTTACTATTGAAGCCAAGGACATAAGTAAGTAGTTTGTATACTGTCACTGTAAGTGGTGGCCACATGATTGTCCGACAGTAGATGGACATTTGGTCAGTTATAACATGATGATTTACGACGTGGCAGGGACGGGAACTAATGCCTGTTATATGGAGAAGCTGGAGAATGTCCACACCTGGGATGGCGACTCTAAAGAACCCAAGCAGGTACAACTAACACACTACCTCGGTCACTAAATCAACAGCCATTTATAGCTTCAGTGCACCCCTAAATAATCCATATTATCCACTGAAATTAAAGGGAGCTTGGAGCAAATGAAGTTTGTTTTGTTGTCATGGTGATTGTCAGGTGATCATCAACACAGAGTGGGGAGCATTCGGTGACAAAGGAGAACTTGACTTCCTGCGTACGGACGCTGATCGTGCCGTAGACACCGCCTCTATCAATCCCGGACAGCATCTGTAAGCATCACTTCAATAGGTTATCAAGCAGTAGTTTGTGTTGGGTTATCATTATCTAGATCAGTGATGCTTGGTTCATTATTTTGAATTGTATTGGTAAATTTTAACATGGTTTATGCTGGAATTGATTGGATTGATCTGTTATTTACATGATATGATCTGTAATTTGAAGTGGATTGATCTGTAATTTACATGACTTGATGTGGATTGATCTGTAATTGTTCACAATCACCTGTGTGTGTTGTCCAGCTATGAGAAAATGATCTCTGGTATGTACATGGGCGAGATTGTGAGGCTGATCATCGCACGCTGCTCAGCCCAAGGCTTACTTCTCAATGGCATGACGTCTGAGGAGCTGGAATCTCCTGGTCGTTTCTACACCAAATACATCTCAGAAATCGAAAAGTAGGTCACATTTATGAGTCAGTATTGGAAAAATCTTATATATAAAAAATTGTTCTGTATGCAAAACAAAAACATTTCAAGACTTACAATGAACATTGCCTAGGAAAAAAAGTTTTCAGTTTGTTTCAAGATATTTATTAAGTGAAGTCTCTTTACATCTCAACTTAAATGTCATGACCTAGGTGGTAAGAGAGACACTACAAACCCATGCATGCTAAAGTTACTACCTTGCTAGAGTTTTGATGGTGTTCACACGTGTTCCTGCTGTGTGTGGTCACAGGGACGAGGAGACAAGTGAGTTCAGGAGAACCAAACAGGTGCTCGATGAAATAGGTTTTGAGGATGTGTCGTTAGATGACTGCCGTAACGTGCAGTACATCTGTTCAGCCATCTCCACCCGTGCAGCTTCCCTGGCTTCAGCAGGTACTTCAGACACCTCCAATGAGTCAGCCGACAGTCTAACCTAATCTCTTGTTGGATGAAAACTCATTTGATTTATCTGGATTCGATCCATAATCAGTCATAAAAAACAGTAATTATCGCTGTTTGTATCAGACAAAGCATCTCTATAGGTGATGTGTGGAAGGTGATGTTTGTTGGTGTTCCCTGAATGTGGTGCTTTGAGGAAGGTCTCGTTGACATGAGCTGGTTGGTGTCGTAGGTGTGGCGTGCCTGTTGAATCGCATCAACAAGCCGAACGTGACCGTCGCTGTTGATGGCAGTCTCTATCGCTTCCACCCTCACTTCCATGATATGATGATGCAGAAAACAGAACAGCTCCTCAAGCCGGGATTGCAGGTACACCTCACCTCCCCATTCCCTACCTCCTGACACTTCCTGCACATTGTGGTGTACAGTCGTCTCTCTGTGTTAACATCTTGCTTTCTCCACTGTCGCTTTCTCTGCATTGTTGTTGTGTTCATTTTAATCTCAAACCAGTGTTCTCTTTTTGTTTACATAATATTAATTTGTCGATGTGATTGCCACCATCAATGTCGATGTTGTAATTCTATTGTTTTACAGATCATTTTGACTATATGGGTCCAAGGTTGAACTAAGTTCTAGCCAACTTAGAAAAAAAAACATTTGGCCTGGCATGACCTTTGACCCATATATCACAATGCCCATGACCCCAAACCCCAGGATTGGTTCCACCTTCGGTGTTGTTGTCAGTGGCATGTATGTGAGATGGCTGTGTTTTGCAGTTTTCCATCCGTTTGTCTGAGGATGGAAGTGGTCGAGGAGCAGCTCTAGTGGCTGCCGTAGCTGACCGCTACATAATCAGCTGATAACTCACGCCTCGTGCACTAAGTAATTATCTTTACGCATGATTCACACATATGCTTTGGTTTGCACGGCAACATCGGTTTTTATAGTTATAGGTGCACATTGTGTTTCTATGGTAACTGCTTGTTTGTTATTGTGTAACGTCATAGATGCAAGTTGCAATTGGTGGTTTAGAATGCTCCACGATATATTTTAATCCTTTGCTTTGACTATTTGGCTTAAAATTCCAAGACCATAATGTGGTGTAACTGACCCTGTTATTAGCCAATCCACTTGTTAGTTTTGAATAGACAATGAGGTGGAAGCGAGAAGTAGCATTGTAGATGTGTTTGTTACTGTGTTAGATAGAGATCTGTTCTAAGCAGATTCATCCTTGCATCCAGCTCAATCATTATGGCAACCCTACATCAAGCTCAATCATTATGGCAACCCTACATAAAGCTCAATCATTATGGCAACCCTACATCAAGCTCAATCATTATGGCAACCCTACATCAAGCTCAATCATTATGGCAACCCTACATCAAGCTCAATCATTATGGCAACCCTACATCAAGCTCAATCATTATGGCAACCCTACATCAAGCTCAATCATTATGGCAACCCTACATCAAACTCAATCATTACGGCAACCCTACATCAAGCTCAATCATTATGGCAACCCTACATCAAGCTCAATCATTAAGGCCAACCTTGCATCAAGCTCAATGATTAAAGCAAACCTTGCATTAAGCTCGATCATTAAGGCAATCCCTACATCAGGCTCAATCATTAAGACATGCTCCATTATCAAGTCTATCCTCACATCAGGCTCAGTCTATAAGACATTCCCTATGCCAGGATCAGTCTTTAAGACGAGCTTCATTATTAAGGAGATTCCTACATCAAGCCTAGCCTTTAAACAATCCCTACATCAGATTCGATCATTAAGACAATCCCTGCGTCAAGCTCAATCATTAAGACAATCCCTGCATCAAGCTGAATCCTTGCATCAAATTAAGTCTTTAAAACAAACCCAATATCAAGGTCAATCATCAAGGTGAGAGTGATTAAGACTACACATCAACCTCAATCATAAAGGCAACCTCTACAACATCAACCTCAATCATCAAGGCAACCCCGCCAACATTCTCAAACACTAAGACAACCCCTGCATCAGGTTCAATCATTAAGATAACTCCTACATCAACCTCAATCATTAAAGCAACCCCTGCAACATTCTTAGTCATTAAGGTGACCCCTGCATCAAGCTCAGTCATTAAGGCAATCCCTGCATCAAGTTCAATCATCAATTCAGTTACATTTTTTATCAGAAATTAGGCCTGATGGTTGCATGTAATAACCACATACCTGTGAACCTTTGAGTGACCTTGCATTATGTCATTCTGTTTGCAGTTCAAGATGATGTTGTCTGAAGATGGGAGTGGTAAAGGTGCAGCCCTGGTGGCAGCAGTAGCCCACAGAACTCACCAAGATGGCATAACCAACTAACATCTTGTGTGCGCAAGCAAATTGTTGTGAACAATATCCGTTTCTGTTCTGCCTTTGTTTTTAACTGAGCTCCATGAACTGCAGCTACGTGGGCTTGGAATCATCTCAGCATCACTGGATAGAACATCTATGATGGTGATCTTCACGTTATATCCAACCTTGAGAATCTCAACTGCTATCTCTTGTAGATATTACATCTGTCTACCATCGTCAATGTTGTCGTTCGGATCATTTCAATGTTTTTTGTTGCTTTGTTTTGGCGGCATCTATGTTATTGTTGATTTCAGTAACTGTCGGGGGGCTCATGCCAGCAAACGTGATGATTTGTGTTGCATGTGTGTGTGAATTATATATGAAATAGGCCAAATATCTTGATCTAGGTAATTGATAAAACCCCGGGTTTTGATGGGTAGACACTTACAGCTTATTTAAAGCAATTGTGTGTCAGCTTGTTTTGAGTCCCGGAGATAGTTCAGCACATAAACCAACTTCCATAAATGAATGCAGGAACATGGTCAGGTCAAACTGTGTCAGTTATTTCGGTATTCATTTGTTAATATTTATATTTGCATCAGAAAAACTGATGATATACGACGCATAGACATTGAACAGGCTGTTTACCTTTTGTGATTACCATTAAGCCAGTCCGGTGCAGTGCACCGTGCGACTGGACAATTAGGTTATTCTTTACATAACGATGATATACGTATGTTGGATTTTATTATGAATTAAGCACTGTTATTACTGGCACAGTGCGTATTGAGTTGTGGTATACCATTTTAAAGGTACATTTCTCGGTGCCCCTGAAATTTAGTAGCTAGGCTCCTGTGTGTACTACTGGTAGTGAATGCCTCCTAATCGTAATGGTCTATTTTCCAGTTATTGAAATGATTGGGACACTTATTATGATGTGTAAATAGTTTAAGAACATCTCCAGAACCATGGTAACCAGGTATAACTTAAGTGTATATAAGACTTATGCAAATTCTGTGCTTATCATCTCAGAAATCTGCATAACATGGAAACATTGCCATACTGTTGACAAAAGATGTTTTTCAACTGATGCAATTGTGAAATTTCCTCTCCAGACATTCATACGATCATTCTTGAGTATGGATATGTATTTGACACTGTTTTTCATTGCATTATGGTGATCTTGGGGTGATTGCGAAGTTTTGAATGCAGTGGCTTCTGAATGTAGGAATTAATATTATTAGTGATTGTTAGTGGGTTCCTTTGTACATAGCTTATTGTTGCACTGGCTGTTCCTAATATTTCTGACTGTATGGCTGTTGTATCAATAAACAATATCGCCTTAGTTGCGGTATCAATGCACTCCTTTCTTCACTTGCTCTTTGTTGTGTTGTGTTTTGGGAAGAGAGTCAGTAGGTCCATGGTGAGACAACTCATAGCATTATTGACCTGATAGTATTTTGACGTCGGTTTTTTTAAAAAGAGACGATGTTAATTTTTGTATTTTATCAATGCTACTATGAAAATAGACATTGGTGGTAAGAGTAAATGTTTCCTTATCATTTTTATATTTTCATGGTATCTATTGCAACATCAGTCCATCAAAAACATAAGGTTACAACCTGCTGCCAACCCTAGTTGTTAGATGGTGATGCCCTGCTCGAGAAGTAGAGTTAGTTTATATTTGAAGAAACTGCTCATAGGTGAGATTGACACGTTAAATTTTACTAAAAAACAGTCTTTTTATTTTAATCAAGGTAAAATTTGACGAAATGATGTAAGTTTCGGTCATCTATATTTTTGTTAATGAAATGCTAAGCGATCAAATTATAAAATCATAACGTTTACTCCAGCAGCAATAATACGTTATGCGTGTAAATAATAGTGAAGTATCATAACGTAGTTCTGCTGCCCACCCAAACAGGGAAAATAATTCATTGGTATGTGGTCATCGACTATTGCTTGATACAATGATACCGACCGGTAATCCTTTGCGCTCTCAACTGAATGGCTAACGCGATAAGCTATCATTAAATTATTCATGAATGATTTCAAGAGCACCGCTGGAGCTGATAGCTGTTCCGAAGTATGGACAACAGCGAAGGTTAGACAACAATGTGTGTGATGAGATGAATATTTTGCAGGACATTGTTTGGGAAATGACTAGTTAGTAAGTTAATTGCTCGCATTTTCTTCCCCAATTTATAAGGCGATTCTCCCTATCACTGTCAGCGAAATGCCTTATTCGGTTTAACCAGGTTTCTGATGGACTCGATCGAAGCCCAGTTGGACCACTGGCGAACCTATTGTTGAATCATAAAACGCTTCATATAATCCCGCCATTCTCAGGGATATTTGTGTAAGATAAATAGATCAAAATGCCTTACATATATGGAGTAGAAGTTAGCTTATACAACGCGGGTTTCACATCTATGTAATTGAATTTCATGTTTTGAGATAGTGGCACGTCATTACATTTATAATATTGATGATTGTTTCTGATTGGCTCACTGGGGAATTCTTTCGATGGTAGGGCTATTGAATTTTTTCAAGATTATAAGCAGTACTAGGGCTAAACAATTTTGGTGCCGGTGAATCTCGTCGAGTTCCGCTACCCACCTCAGCCGCCAGTGTGCAGGACAACCAATCGATGGACCTTCGCAAAATGACCAACCCTCACTGGCGTTTACGTCTCGCACCAATGTAAGATGGCCGAATAGCGGGATGAAAAGACATCGTCATTCATTTGTCCTTCCTCAGGAACAACGCGAGGTCCTGCAACCGGCCAATAACAAAGGCATCGCCGTATACAGCCACGTGACGTCATACGGCCATCGTTTGAGATCAAAATAGCGCGGTCGCCATGGCAGCCGTCTCGTCTGAACTAGTAGGTTCTTTTACCGCCGTCACAGAAATGATGTCGTTAGATGTAAATACGGAAGCAGTTCTGTCCTAAATTTAGATGTTTTTGACTATTTTTAGGCATGAGGTGCTATTTGGGGACAAGGGAAATGGCCCTCGAACATGCGAAAGGAGCGAGCCGTTTGGCAAGAATTACTCGGGAACGTGCGCAAATGTGATAGCTTTACGGTAGATAGCTATTGATAGCTATTGATAATGACGCAGTCAGATTTGACGAAGAGTAGTAGACATCTTGACACCTGTACAAGAGGCGCATCGTCGAACTGTGATGACATATTTTTTCCACTCCTCATACATACATGCATACACACTTACATAAACGGTGATCTAGATAAATTGTCGAAAGCAATTCGCCAAGTAAATAATAATGCAGGTTAAGAAACATACATGGCATCTTAATAAGCAGGCAGAATATAGGCTGCACATGCGACCAAGACAACGAGAGGACGGCTCTTCTCTCTTTATATATTTGAACAACTACACTCATATACAGACAGTCGCCTGATAATATATGACCTAGATGATGTAACCTTTATAATAACAACTCAGAACTGAAGATGTTTGCTCCTAGGCCTAACTATATTTATGTTGATAAATTATCTCCATTTTGTAAACGTCGTTGAATAGAGATAAGTTCATGTTTTAAAGCGTATCTAAGCTTTCCCCATTAACATCACGCTTCAACGTTGCCTGATTTGATCGCATCTCATTAACTGGATGCAAACTGCAGCTCGGTAAGAATAACAATTCCAGGAACGGCCATATGATATTTTTGCCATTTTATACGTAAGTAGGAAATCCTTACAGTGTCTGAGAACTACATAATAGAAGGTAGATCAATTGAACTTTGTACATCGATGTTTTCTTGCAATGAAAAAGCTGTTAATTTAAAAGACTCAGTATCATAAAACATGCACCAAAGCTGCTTGTTGACCTGAAAATCTTCCTGAGAGCACATATTCATCCAACTTGACAAGGCGTTAAATTAGCTCTTTCGAACCAAGTACGGGAAATGCTGCTGCACAACCTGAGGTTGGTCTGTTGGGGTACGTTTAATGTTTACGATATGAAATGTTCAAGTGAGCGAATTCTCCTCTACGGATGACGGAACACAAAACTAGCCCGTAAGCGCGGAACTACTAGCTTCCGATAATTTTGGCAGACACTATTCTATGTGGTATATAGTTTTATTTTGCGTGTAAGAAGAGAAAACAAAAAGGAGAATGCACGGTCTACTGAGTTGCATTCAAGCCGGGCATTCAAGACGCAATCCTTTTGATTTGTTTACGACAGGAGAATAACCTGTTGTTATTGACGGGTGTTTTTACTTATATGTACAGTTACCAAAGTGGGCGAAAAGAAACTGAAACTGTTCGACATATTTGGGGCAAAAAATAAAACGGTTACAAAGTGTACACGTAGGTAAACATATCCGACCTGTAATGTTTGGTGTGTATCACTATGTAACCCGGCGTACTGAGATCCCGGTGCGTCTTGTCATCTCTCATTAGTTAGTGTGGTTACGGGGCAGCATCATATGGTTACAGTCAGTAAAATCCCACGACAGATGGTTAGTATTGGTAACATGCCACGTCAGATGGTTAGTGTAGATAACATGCCACGTCAGATGGTTAGTGTAGGTAACATGCCACGTTAGATGGTTAGTGTAGGTAACATGCCACGTCAGATGGTTAGTGTAGGTAACATGCCACGTCAGATGGTTAGTGTAGGTAACATGCCACGTCAGATGGTTAGTGTTGGTAACATGCCACGTCAGATGGTTAGTGTTGGTAACAGGCCAC
>CM067351.1:38637989-38666592 GCA_034190875.2 Urechis unicinctus | reverse complement strand
GTTGGTCTCTCTGTGCACTTCAACGCTAAAACTAATTTACATTGGGGGCCTACCTGGCGTGGGATTTTAGGTGGAAAAGGGGAGAGAAGCAAGATTAGACATGCAACAGTAAACCTGACTATTCTAAAGGAGGAGAAAGTTATACCATTGGAATAGAAATATAGCCTGAGCAAGTCATGGTCGTTTTACTTGCAAAGCAGGGCTGATGGATAACAAGTCATGGTCGTTTCACTAGCGTACGCCCACTGCTTGCATTTCAGATGAAACATTTACGTTAAAAAAACTAAATTTGATTCAATCATTTACACAATAAGATTTATCATTGACGTGAGCTTTCCGAACTAGTAGGTCCATTCGAACCAGGCAGCGACGTGATACTTGAAGATCCTCGGCCGGTTGATCATGTCGTAGACAGGATTCGCGCGTCTACGCCTCCTCTGACTGAAAGTGATCTGTTCCCTAGACCAAAGAGGCGACTAAACAAGTGCAAACAGAGAACGGCATGACAACCACACTGAGCATAAATAAACTACTATAATAACTACAAAAACACCAAGTACACTTCTCATTCTTCAAGGCAACCATCAAGCTCGCATTGCGACGTTCAGTGTCGTTTAACAATTCGTGCAGCTAAATACATTAAGTATGGATTCTTTCAAGGATATCTTCCATTTTGCGCAGTTATAATTGAATATCAAACAGGATATCAAAGAAAATTTTAAATTCTGTACTTGCACGAACGGATTCTCTACCATATGTCGTATCGTGATCTGCAGTGTTGAGATACACACGATATGCACTTGTAATAATGAAGACTCGAACTCCAGGGGTAGGGTTTAAAAGAGCTTGAACTTTATCAGCTGACTTCAACTTTCGAACTTTAGGTGTGACTTTGCCTTAATTTCAGAGAGCGATGTGTTGAGCTCGGAGGCCAGGCGAGAACTGATATCAAAATGTAAAGTGCTTACCTCAACGACTATGGCACGCTATCCCAATTCTCATGGTACGTGCAGAAGTCAGGTTAGTGAGGGTTGGAGCCTTCGGGCGTTGCCAAGGAAGGATGGTAATGTGGCACTAGAATATGGGGTATGCATGAGTACAGGAGGGGGCGGGGGCGGCAGGTGACACGTAGGTCACTCGTGGATCTGGGAAGCTGGGGTTTATAATTACTATTAGCTGTAGGCGATTACTCCATCAACTGATGACTGAGAAGGTACGCTATGATGATGGGTAGGTTTGTTGTCAATTTTGCACTCAACACAGCCTTTGCGTGTGTATGTTTCGAGCAATGAGCCTATTCTTTCCATAAATGCAAAGAACTTACTTACCATAAAGTGTGTGACAGAGCGGCGTGACTGCTACAAAATATTAAATAACTGGCCAAAACTTGCCTTTCATGGTGGACCCTGCACCACTCCGTTGATTCATACAACAAGTGCATATTTAAACACTGGTAGATTTATAGCTGGTATTTTTGCTTTTTCACCGGTAATTGAACAAAATTGATAGTGAAATTCTTGATACACGCATCAATATATCGTATACGATTATTAACTCATTCGGGCGTTTTTCGGAAATTCTATACATTTTCAATTATTCTATTGGTCTGTTTTGCTGAAACATGTTCATTACTAACTTTATGACAAGATTTGTATTTGCCAAATTTACTCGTCTATATCATGGTGTGACAAGGCTGGTGTTCGTGCTGTGTTATCTTAAGTAGTAAACAGAACAGTAAAGAGGGGAATCTTATCAATAAGTGCAGGGAATATAGAGCAATTTCGTAGCGTTTCAAATATTCTCAGAAGGCCATGATTAAATATGCTTGGTCCAATGTCTTTGCATTATATAGTTATATATCCGCGAGTTGTTTTTACCAACAATGTCTGACATATGGTGAATTCTTCTCATGAAAATCGGTACGAACCATATGTGTCGAGTCTACAGCAGTCGATGGCCATCAAGTATTTTCCTGTATATACCATTTAGTTTAGCAAAAAGTCAGTAGATATTGACCTTTATTTTGAGGTCAGATTAGTCGTTGTTTGATATGTCATTGTAATCGATAAGCGACCTCAAGCTGGTGTAAGGTCGACGACCCTCTTATGTATGACAATCAATAACGGTATACACTTTGAGCTGCCAAGTATGAGATATATTATCTGTGATCACTTATGCAATATGTGCCGATGGATATTAGTGAAAAGTGAATCTCTGCGCTTATTGATTCCACAAGGAGAGGTAGTTGACGAGCAACATCTCTAGATCTACTGTTCATATTTTTCATATAGCCTTGCAACGATACCTCGGTGATCAGTTCACTTGTCCATTATTATATTTTCATATGTGTCAAAGCTATTGCAATGACACAGAGCAACTGCTGTGGGATAATTAACTATATTAATAAAATGACAGATATAAGTCGATTCGTTTAGGAAGTAACAAGTTGATCATCACTTGGGGCGAGTAAAAGGCTGACCTTTACTTTTCAATAAGATAAACCATACATTCTCCTCTATTTAATTCTAAACCGGACATCGCCCTTATGGGCAAAACTTGTAGTTCCATTAGTGTATATTGTTATCGAATGCAACAATATATTTAGATATCCTCACGAAATTGTCGACTTTTGCCTACAGATCTACACATATCTAAAAGGATAAAATGTGTATCGTGTCTGTAAGCCCTTATACTACATTACCAGCCATTCCCTGGTGATGTAAACCCGACAACTATGTATGTTCCGAGATGTAATTAGATCACATCCAATATATGAGAACTAATCAGCATTTTATAGAATACCATCACACAAAACATTCTGCTCTACAGAGAATTCAAGCAGGTTATACATTATACGCGTATAATCATTACATCATGTGAGCTAGGGGGCGCTAACACACGTAATTCAAAGATGCATTGCCCGTTAACATTGTAATAACCATATAACCTGACGCCTCAGTCAACAATTGTCATTGAGTTATAGGCAACAATGCATGTTAGCTGTTGTGCGCATGTAGAATGTAATCTGAATTTGTCACCATGCACATATTAACTAACACGATCATTCAAATGAGCGGTACCGTAACGGTGATATTGTATCGAACACTAAAATGTTTATATATATATATATATATATATATATATATATATATATATATATATATATATATATATATATATATATATATATATATATATATATATATATATATATATATATATATATATTTATACAAGTCCGACCATTTTGGTACAATTCACCAACCATCTTGGCCCATACTTACATTTTGGCCGATGATCATGGGGCCAAAATAGTCAGCGTCATCCCATAGGCTTACACAACTGCGCTTCCCCACAAAATCGTAACTTTATTTGCTTCTACTCCTCCTAAGGTTGGAATCTTATTATTCGGGATAACTATCCACTTTTTCTTGGCGTTAAATGCATTTGCCTGAATTTACATTTTGGCCAAAACGACCATTTTGGCCATGTTGAATAATCGGGTTATTTTATGGCTTTGTTCGATGTATATTTGCTTCAAACTTATATTCATGATTTGTGTGACTTTTAACTTCAATGAACAATTCTTTGTTTTAAATTATCGCTTGAAATGAAAAACATACAAATTTTGAATGAATATATAAATCAGCAGATTAAAGAATAAAGGGCGGCACACGCTCAAATATCTTTACGGGCGGATATAAAAAAAATGGCGATTTTACTTGGAAATCCGTGGTTGTAAGTCTTTGTCAACTCATTTTTGGTGTTTTTTTCTCAGTATATATCCGTCTGATAATGTTTAATTTAGATAAATAAGAACAAATGTAATACTTAAGCTGGGAATTCGAGACGCAGATCAGCATTCAAAACGTTTGGAGAATCTCACTGAAATGAAATACCGGTTTTTTCGATCTATGATGTGTAAAGTTTCAAGTAATCAATGAAAGCATATCGTATCAACTGACTGTTTTTATCAAGTGATTAATTAAAAAGATTGTTCTGTGTTATCAGTTTGCTCGTGTCGTAAAATCCAAATGTTCCCACTAACGCACCCGCGGGCTCAAGCTGAAGGTATATTTTGGGATTGTAACTATTCCAGCCTGCCATACCTCGTGGAATTTCCGGTACACGAGCGAACATAAACAAGACGATCGGTCAGCCATAACAATTTTACACGCACTGTTTCCATGTGATTCTCGCTCGGTCAGTATGATTCTAACGTTTATAGATTGAATATCATTCATGTAACAATGAACGTTATTGTTGCGGAAAGGAGTTTCATGTACGACAAATTACGAAATACCCGTAGTTTACAGTGGTTAGCGAGCTTCACCGGGCTGTTCCGCACGTGGGCTATACCGTTCACACTCACACTTTCCGATCACGAACACCATTCCAAATGCCAACAATACCCAGATACCACGTTAATGTGACTAGATGCCTGCAGTTTGGTTGGATAGATCTATCGATTACCAATGATTTTTTTTTAAATGTATTTCCTAACGTTCATTAAACCGTATCGACTATTGCCTACGGCTTTTGCTGTCATCTGTCAGATGTAAACATTGCCTAATCCGCTCCGGTATCACAATAACCCAAACAGACTTCAGACTTTATGCCCTGTAACTAACAATGTTGTATGGTGGACTATGACACTAGCCACCCCTAGCCTAGTGTCATAGTACACCATATAAGTTATAACTACTCTGGTGGTAGTGCGTTAGTGGGGTGGGGTTACTCTTTCAAATTCAATGTTTTTTCAAAGGTTGAAGATTGATAATTTGCTTTCAACATTCTTGAATAATATACTAACTTGCATCAGTAATGTGACCTTTAACCTACCTTTTAAAGTACTTTTATTGGACATGGAAATAGCATGATCTGCTAATATTATGTATCATTGTAATACACTAAAACATGAATTCTTTATTACATTCCTATAAGTTTGATTATGTGTTATATGATAGTCACAACTTTTGTTATCAATAAGTCAGGAGAATGATCCTATCTGTATCTCAATAATAGTTATCCAAAACAAACTGTGCTAGTTTTAGCTGCCAGCCAAGTTCAACAGTGCCTTGCCAAATAATTAGAACCTAGGTGGGTTTTTGAAGTCCAGAGCCTCTTTTGTCAGGGTATCTGCCACATCAATATTGGTAGTAAAATTGTTGTCAAATGTTCAATGTTCAATAGTACAATCACATCATTTGAATATGTCATGTATAAGCTATAAATGCCATGGTCATCTGTCAGTTAGTCTTAAAAGCTGTGCATCTGATCTAGTGTTGATAGGGGTATTAAGCATATCTGAAATCCCAAATCACACATGACACAGTACAGTTTTGCCCTGTCAATCTGTCTGCTTGTAAACATTTGGTGTCACATTTTCTTAATAATGCAAGTCACTCATATATTGATTGTGACATTATTGAAAAAATATTTCTTAGCTAAGTTAACCAAATAGGGAATACCTGTCTCAAATTAAACATGAACCACTCTTATATTGATGATCACTTGCAAAGTAAATATCAGCGCTGCATGACCTTTTGTTCCTGAGTGATTTACTCAATGGGGAATAATTCTTGATGGCACGTTTTCTTATAATGCAAGCTTGCAACTTCACATTGACCAAATCTTGCAAACTTTAACTCATAGCTTTATGGCTCTTGACCTCTGACTTGATAAATAAAAGCAAACTAAAATTGCTTGTTCCAGGAAAAATGTAGCTAAGTTATTATTAGCTCATGGGTGTTACTGTTAGGGTAAATCATTTCTTAATAACTTAAATAATTAGGCTTAAATGCTAAAACTTTCTGCATACTTGAGGATGGACTATTGTTGCTAGACAAGTGGGTTTGGGAGTTATTATTCAGCCCTGGTGTGTCATTGAATACAAAGATATACTATAAAAGCTATGATTAAATGCTGTCAAAAGCAGCAGAGTTCAATAGCCATAGGTCTTCTGTCTTTATTATTAGGCAGTGAGATTGACTAGGTGTTTGTGATGACATTTTGCTCAGCAGCACTCACAATCTGGTAGTGATTAACTGCTTTACCTCCTGTTCTGGGTTTTAATATTATGGATCCAGTTTCTCAATTGAATCATATTGGAGATTAATATCCTCTGTGTTGGTTAATCTGCCCAATTTAGGAAATTTATTTTTTCAAGATGGGCAACAGTATCAGCTGTCCAAACATCTCAATTATGCTCATCTATCTCTGCAAGACACCTCCTCATATCAAATGGAGCAGTGGTTTGCTTTAGGGCCACTAGGCTCTTGCTAAGTGAAGAGAAATATTCTTTAGTCTTCATTTCATGACATTTAGTGATTTGATATAAATGAATAGTTAAAGATAAGAATAGTGAGGAGGTCATGTGGCTTAATCTACATTACTGACAGTAATGTAGATGAAGCCACATGACCTCCTCACTATTCTACATAATGAGTTACATGTGCAATATTAAGGTCCATGTGCTTAACCACCATGAAAACAAATTTTATGTTAATGGTAAATTCACAACTTCATCAATATTGTGGTTTCACCAATACTGTGGCTTCAATAATATTGTGGCTTCATCATTATTGTAGTTTCACCAATATTGTGGCCTCACCAATACTGTGGCTTTACCAATAGTGTGGCTTCAATAATACTGTGGCTTCACCAATATTGTGGCTTCATAAATATTGTGGCTTCATAAATATTGTGACCTCACCAGTGTTGTGGCTTCATCAATGTTATGGCTTCATCAAAATTTTTGCTTCACCAGTGTTGTTGCTTAACCAATATTGAGGCTTCACAAATACTGTTGCTACACCAATATTTTGGCTTCACCAATGTTGTGACTTAACCAGTGTTGTGGCTTTACCAATATTGAGGCTTCACAAATACTGTGGCATCACCAATGTTGTGGCTTCACCAGTGTTGTGTTTTCACCAATGTTGTGGCTTCACCAATACTGTGGCTTCATCAATATTTTGGCTTCACCAATGTTGTGGCTTCACCAGTGTTGTGGCTTTACCATTATTGTGGCTTTGCAAATACTATGGCATAACCAATGTGGCTTCACCAGTGTTGTGTTTTCACTAATGTTGTTGCTTCACCAATACTGTGGCTTCATTAATATTTCGGCTTCAACATTGTTGCGGCTTCACCAGTGTTGTGGATTTAATGATATTGTGGCTTCATCAATATTGTGCCTTCACCAATATTGTGGCTTTACCAATATTGTTGCTTTATAAATACTGTGGCATCACCAATGCTATGGCTTCATAACATTTTAGCTTCAACATTGTTGTGGCCTCACCAGTGTTATGGATTCAATGATATTGTGGCTTCATCAATATTGTGACATCAATATTGTGGCTTCACACAATACTTTGGCTTCACCAAATGTTGTGGCTTCATTAATACTGTGGCTTCACCAATATTGTGGCTTCATCAATATTGTGGCTTTACACATCTGTGGCTTTTCCAATACTGTGGCATCATCAATATCGTGACTTCAACAGTGTTGTGGCTTCACCAGTGTTGTGGCTTCAACATTGTTGCGGCTTCACCAGTGTTGTGGATTCAATGATATTGTGGCTTCATCAATATTGTGACATCAATATTTTGGCTTCACCAATACTGTGGCTTCACCAATGTTGTGGCTTCACCAATACTTTGGCTTCACCAATATTGTGGCTTCACAAATGTTGTGGCTTCACTAATACTTGGCTTCACCAATATTGTGGCTTCATCAGTATTGTGGCTTACCAATTCTGTGTGGCTTCTCCAATACTGTAGCTTCATCAATATTTTGGCTTCACCAATGTTGTGGCTTCACCAGTGTTGTGGCCTTACCAATATTGAGGCTTCACAAATACTGTGGCTTCACCGGTGTTGTGGCTTCACCAATACTGTGGCTTCACCAGTGTTGTGTCTCCATAAATATTTTGGCTTCACCAATGTTGTGGCTTCACAAGTGTTGTGGCTTCACAAGTGTTGTGGCTTTACCAATATTGTGGCTTCACAAATAATGTGGCATCACCAAAGTTGTGGCTCTACCAGTGTTTTGTTTTAACCAATGTTGTGGCTTCAACAATATTTTAGCTTCAACATTGTTGTGGCCTCACCAGTGTTGTGGATTCAATGATATTGTGGCTTCATCAATATTGTGACATCAATATTGTGGCTTCACCAATGTTGTAGCTTCACTAATACTGTGGCTTCATCAATATTGTGGCCTTTACCTATACTGTGGCTTCTTCAATACTGTGGCTTCATCAATATTTGGCTTCACAAGTGTTGAGGCGTTACCAATGTTGTGGCTGCATCAATATTTTGACTTCATCAATATTGTGTCTTCACCCATTCCTTGGCTTCATCAATATTTTGACTTCATCAGTATTGTGGCTTCATCAATACTGTTCCTTTTCCAATAATGTGGCTTCATCAATATTTTGGCTTCACCAATGTTGTGGCTTTACCAGTGTTGTGGTTTCACCAATATTGTGGCTTCATCAATATTGTGACTTCACCAATTTTGTGGCTTCACCAGTGTTGTGGCTTCACCAATACTGTGGCTTCACCAGTGTTGTAGCTCCATAAATATTTTGGCTTCACCAATGTTGTGGCTTCACAAGTGTTGTGGCTTTACCAATATTGTGGCTTCACAAATAATGTGGCATCACCAAAGTTGTGGCTCTACCAGTGTTTTGTTTTAACCAATGTTGTGGCTTCAACAATATTTTAGCTTCAACATTGTTGTGGCCTCACCAGTGTTGTGGATTCAATGATATTGTGGCTTCATCAATATTGTGACATCAATATTGTGGCTTCACCAATGTTGTAGCTTCACTAATACTGTGGCTTCATCAATATTGTGGCCTTTACCTATACTGTGGCTTCTTCAATACTGTGGCTTCATCAATATTTGGCTTCACAAGTGTTGAGGCGTTACCAATGTTGTGGCTGCATCAATATTTTGACTTCATCAATATTGTGTCTTCACCCATTCCTTGGCTTCATTCAATATTTTGACTTCATCAGTATTGTGGCTTCATCAATACTGTTCCTTTTCCAATAATGTGGCTTCATCAATATTTTGGCTTCACCAATGTTGTGGCTTCACCAGTGTTGTGGTTTCACCAATATTGTGGCTTCATCAATATTGTGACTTCACCAATTTTGTGGCTTCACCAGTGTTGTGGCTTCATCAGTATTTTGGCTTCACCAATGTTGTAGCTTCATCAATGTTATCCCTTCATCCAAATTTTGGCTTCACCAAGTTGTCACATCACCAGTGTTGTGGCTTTACCAATGTTTTGGCTTTACCAGTGGCTTCACCAATATTTTGGCTTCACCAGTGTTGTGGCTTTAGCTGTGTTGTGACTTCACCAATATTGTGGCTTCAGTAATATTAAAACTTCATCAATATTGTGGCTTCACCAATATTGTGGCTTCAACAATACTGTGACTTCACCAATATTGTGGCTTCAGCAATATTAAAACTTCATCAATATTGTGGCTTCACCAATATTGTGGCTTCAACAATACTGTGGCTTCACCAATATTGTGGCTTCACCAATACTGTGGCTTTACCAATTTCGTGACTTCGTCAATGTTGTGGCTTCATCAATGTTGTGGCTTCATCAATGTTTTGGCTTCCCTTGTTTATCATATTCCGTTGAGATATATCAATCACTGGGGCTTAAAAAGACATGTTATGTCTAAATGTAATTTTTTTTTTAAAACCATCAGAATGACCAAAATGACTGAAACAATGAGTATTATCTGTATTTGTTGTGTGTGAGTATGGCTTCAACAGTCTGTTTGAGTGGAAGTTCTGTTTACCTAGTATGACTGTTAAGCTCCACCTGGTCCTGATTGATGGTCTTGCAGTTATGATGTATGCACCTGTGTATAGTGTCTCATTGTTGTACACTTAATCTGCTCTGTATTTATCTGCAATTCATATCACCTCCTCATCGCCAGCCCAGCATGACACAGACCTGGGGTTCTTTTTATTATTACCAGCCAGTCGTTACACTGACCTGGGGTTCTTGTCACCAGCCCAGTATGTCACCGACCTGGGGTTCTCCTAACATGGCATCTTTTTTGTTTGGAGGGGGGTAGTATTTCTTGAGGCCAGTTAACATCTAAAATGGCCACCCATCACCAGGACAGGTCAGGACGGGTGGCCATTTTAGTTAACTTCCAGCCCTGTTACTGATGACTGAACTAAGCTCTCTGGTCTCTGGGCTGTAGACTTATTCTGAACATCTGGCTTTGTCACATAATCAACTCCAGATGAACATCAGATATGTATGTCCTCATATTCACTATATACTGAATTTCAGATGTGTACAATTGTAAGTGTGACCTCGGGTTAAGGGTGAAGAGAGCTGGCTTATGTGGATGAGACACCATTTTTTTAAGTGACAGAAGGAAGTGCACCATAGCCAACCCAGGGGAGCAGTCAAGCATTGAATTCTAGTATATTTATCAATGCTAACCTCCATAGCAACCTTCCTGGTGGTCACTAGTCAATGCCTGTTATCTGGATACCCAGAAAGAGAATGTTAAAGTTGCCATCAGTGGTCAATGAATGAAGGTAACATTAATTATTGATGGGTGGGCGGTTTGTTATTTGTTATATAATTGCAGTGCATATTGATAATATCAGGCTTACAATGTGTTTTACCAATATTCCATTAGTTTATATTCAAATGTAGATTCAGTTTCTGCCACACGAGAGGGATTAGTTTTTTACTTCCTTTACTTAATTACAAGAGATTTATTCATGTGACATGTTGTATTGATATTCAACCTTATCAGGTTGGTAAGAATTAATGTTGTGTAATGTTTTACATAGACTTCCTTTAGTTCTTATGATATAAGACTGATTGGCAGTTTGACAAGTTAACTTTGTGTGTGTAACAGAATGTGCAACTATAGCTGGGGCACAGCAGGAGAATCATCTTTAGCTGAATCATATGGACAAGCTGTTGTATGGATTCACTAATTGTGTCCTAATGGAAACCCACCAAGACTGGCCCTATTGAAAGTTTATTACTGATAGTGCAACATAAGACGCTGTTGTCAAAGTTCCTGTTGATCATGTTCAAATTTATCTGTAGATATGCTTTGCTTGATAATGATATCCTGATAATTGATTTCCTTATATTGTTAACCCTTATGAGGTCAATACATTCAGTCCATTAAGTCAATTTATTCAGCTGAATCAACCTTTATTGTGGATACATTTTTTGTAGAATTTAAGTGACCCTAGATAGGCAAGTGAACAGCAATCAAAGTTCAATCATCAACAAATTAAATTCATCCTCTGCCTACTCCTGACCTTAAGAAATCCTTCAGCACATTGCCTGCAGATGCTGCTGTTTTTTTTCATTTTGTAACTACATGTTATTATGTGGCAAACTGAATAAAGATGATATATTTAAAACTTAAAGATTGTTTAATCCATGTTTTAATCATGGTGTCCTGAGGGGATTTATATCGTTCACACTAAAAGATGGGATTCAGTTTAATTCTCAAAATAAATATAATGTAAGGCAAGACAATGATGCTCTTTCATGAACAGATAAAACATGTAATAAAGAATGCACAATTAATCAATTGGAGGTCAGTTTGACACTTGATGAAGCAAATTGTGAATAGATGCATGAACATATGCAATTGGACACATCATTATATGACATGCACATACTTTGTGTCCTGTTGCCTAAACTTCTCGGCTGGTTTGCATTATTGCAGTTAATATTTAACAATACGAAAATAAATTATTGAACCATATAATATAAGAGCGAGGAATGGGTTCATAACGCTATGTGATGCTGCCTCCACTGCTCCGTGTCATTCAGTGTATAGCTAGCTAGCTGATCAGAACTTCACAGAAACACCCAAATAGCTTCAGTCGAAAGTTATTTTCTCTCAAATTACCATATCTTATTCGCCCTTCATTTACTATATATAAACACTTCTTCTTTCATTTAATTGGAACTGATTTAAGATTATCACCTTGTTGTTTTGTTGCACCAAATTTAAGCGGACTTTGCAACTTTGGCCATGTGCGGCAAGACTGTCGCCATGTCGCACGGAGATAGATAGTGACAGCTGTTTGGACTCTCCCGATTCAAGGGACGAGGGATGTTGTCCGACATCGTTGACAGACAGATTACAGTGTTCAGAGTGGTTAAATAACATTAATCTGCCCAGAGCAATCGATATGTATAATAGTTACAGCAATTACTTCAATGATGGCAGTTTAATTATCCATGAATCAGAATATAAATACGTTAAAATATATGACCTACGTGCATTTTTGACTTGGAATCGTCCGTGCTCCAATATTAGAGACGACAATCTTCAGAATGTTAGGTATCACTAATTCTTGTTAAAACTCGCAGTACCTAAGTATAAATGTGTATCCAAATTAATAACGGGTACGTTGAAGAACTCCATTCCTTAAAATAGGTGACTTTAATGCATATTTTCTCCGTTCGACCGGTACACATGCCGCTCGGCAAGGTTCGGAACTTTTCGGAGCAAGACATTGCGTCAGCATTTCGTGGAATCGCGCCGATAATTTAACTTCACTTTTTTTCTTCATGGCTCGTTGAATATTGTGAATGTACAGTTCGAATTATGTTTTAAACAATGAGAAATCGAAAAAAGTGTCTTTCGGTTCCCGAAAGACCTAAAAACGCGCAATACTTTGTGTAAGCTTGTTTGTAGGAATTAAATTTAAGTCGTTTATGGTTTCATTGACCTTCTAAGCTTTGTAACCCAAGGTTGTATAAACGATGGTCTGTCAGTAGTAGGTTGGTTGGGATAATAAATGTTGGTAATATCGGAAGGCAAAAAGGGCTGGTCGGTTCATTTGTTTATTCTAATCGCCAATATGGGTAGATATGTCAAATGGTCAAAATGGTTTGTAATATAAAAAGGCCAAAATGGTTGGTTTTATAAAAAAGTTCCAAAATGGTTGGTTTTTTGCATGACAAAACTATCATGACTATTTTGGTACAACCATTTTGGCCTAGGATTTTTATAATCTTCTAAAATAAGTTTTGAATGAAGATATTAACTGAAAGCTGTACAAGGCAGATGTATAATGTTTTGCATCCGTGATATCACATAATTTGAGCTCCAAAAAGCGAAATAATCGAATGACCCAAAATGGTCGGTTTTGTCGATATTGTCCAAAATGGTTGCAATTGTAAGTATATATATATATACATATATATATATATATATAAATATATATGTATATATTCACATACTCATATATTTATATATATAATCATATTTATATTATATATATATATATATATATTTATGTTTATATTAGCGCAAACGCATAAATATAAGTATGCATATGTATTGATAAACATATATATATATACATATATATATATATGTATATATATATATATATATATATATATATATATATATATATATATATATATGCCTATATGTTTTTATATGCATATGCATAATATATATATATATTTGAATTTATTCAACAACCACAACAACAAAAATATATATGGGCATATATATACACATTTTAAGATATATGCACATAAATATATATACATATATATATATAAATATATATATATATGTATATATATATATGTACATATATATATGTATATATATTTATGAACATATATATATGTTTGGTTGTCTTGGGATTCTCCTAGACGGCATCTGATATTCAATAATATGGATCATAGATATACTCACAACAATGATTGCCCAAACTGATGTTTCATTGGGAAGGTGCGTATTTACATCGTGTGTCACATACTGAATCAAGTTAACGCGCCAGGTAGATGGACCAATGCTTTACTCAAGCCGTTTTTGACTATACTGATTGACCTTGTTGAGCCATCAATGATATAATAAACCCTGCTCATGCTATGCAAACTCTTCTGCAGTTGAAATCACATTTAATATCTTACATGGCTCAGGCCTATTCAACAGAACATCAATCTAGGCTCCCCATCCCTATAGACACGAAATATGATCATCACGCGATGTGGCAGGCGCTGCTAATTACTGAATGCGCTTGACTCATACATAAAGCATTACGCAAAAGATATGATGCTCGAGCATGCAGATGACTCAGTTAATGGGCTTCACACGCGCTCGATATATATAGTTACTGACATGTATTTGAGGACGTCAGAAATGCGCATCTAGTTATGTCTAATGACAGTATATAATATATAACAGTTTATGTAATAATTTAAGACAGAAAACAGTGCAACCAAATCACAATTGATTGTCTTATGGCTTTGAATGATTCTCTACCATTACCAAACAAAAACATGTTATTTATAACACAACTAGATTAGCTCTGAAAGAACCATTGATAAATAACGTCTTTTGCAGAATTAACACGCATCTGCGCCTAATCTCGCAGTGTTTACCGCCGTAGTATCCTTGCCAAAGCTTTTGCCACACACTGACTGACCTAGGCTGGAGCAGGTGGGGTTATTTGTCGCAAATGAGAATTCGTACTTTTAAAACCCAGGTCACAATACATTATGGATAAGCTATGTTGGGAGCCGTTTCACATATGGTGCAGTGATTGTGAACGTGCTTTATTGGACCGTATACATAGATTTGGCAGTATCAAATGTGCCTTATGTAGTAGTATTTTGCGATCTACAGTGTCTGCGGTGGCCAGGTATCTTTACACAGGGAAATTAAAGTAGGCTTTTTGTACACACGTATCAAAATCATTTTTGGAATTCAAAGTTTAGAAAAATGTTAAGCAAACCTCTCCATTTAACGATAGTTGTTATTTCGTTTGTCAGCAAATGAATATTATAAGGCTTAAGTGACTGAATTCGTTAAGCCGGTCGAATAAAACTATAAGATAAATATTACATAACTCATTAGCGATAAGTAACCAACAAATAGGAAGATATACATAGCAATAAGCGTCTACTGAATGCATACATATAACAAAGAATATGTAAATTAATTCATTCGAGAACGGTAATTCTTTTCAACCACCTCTTAAAATCATTAGCTGCTGATAAGGTTGCATAAAACGGTATGAGTTATAAATATAATATATGTTAAAGAAAACACAAAACAAAGCTGTCATCTATATTTGTCAATTTATTTCCCAATTTACACTGCTATTAGCAAAACGGACAATGCTTATCGTACAACAGCTGATGATAATTCCATCACTGAGCCGACGGAACAGCACTTAATGAATATTCCTCCATAACAGATGAGCCGACTTAAAACGTTTAGTTTGCTTGAAGCTAGTAATATATAAAAATGTATGTTAATGGTTGTCGAGCTTTTGATTACGGCGCAAGATGGCTTTACAGACGCATTTTATGCCAGTGTGACCGCCACACGTGATATATAGGAAACTAAAGAGTGATTGACGGATGAATGGGAAAAAATGAACGAGTATATGACGAAGATTACAACGATGATGATGATGATGATGATGATAATGATGAAATGATGATGACATCGATGATGGTGATGAACAAAGTGATGATAAGGATGATGGTAAAATAATGTAGTCGACGATGATGGTGATGATGATGATGATGATGATAATGATGAAATGATGATGACATCGATGATGGTGATGAATATAGTGATGCTAGGGATGATGGTAAAATAATGTAGTCGACGATGATGGTGGCGATGATTATTATGGCGATGATGATGCTAAAGATGGTGAGGATGGTGAGGATCTTGCTGAATAACTTGGTCCTGATGATGATTATTATTATGAATGTGATCATGCTGACGACGACGATGATCATGATGGTCATGATAATGATCATCATCATTATGATTTATCGAATAAATAACCGGAATATAGAATGAAAATCGACAGCATTTCATTCTTCTATTTCCTACGAAACTAAATCTTAATAATAGTTTATAAAGTACCAACATAGTGCAGACAGACGGCAGACGTCTTAGAAAACCTGTTTTGTACCATATTAACATTCATGTAGATGATTCAGTGAGCACTAGCAGATACAATGCGACAGAACAATGCATTATGCATAACTGGATCATATAGGTTTCGACTACGCTTCAACGAAATATTGCACATAAAGTGGCACTACTGATGTGCAGTACATGGTCAGATTGGCCAATGTTAAAATCGGATGGAATGTTGTTTAGAGGGGAAATTGATGCAAGCTCTTGAAGTTCAGTCACTTTGTTCCCCGCGGATTGAGTTGTAAGGAATAAGTGGTTTTTAAGTCGTTGCTCGAGTAAACACGTTTAACCAAATATTAGATCAAAAGAAGAAAAACAAACGTGATTTGATAATCTTGAATTACACAAGACGTCAAATGTCAGACGATTAAAGACAATTCAACATACATCTGCTTTGTTGCACTTCGTCGCAAATGAATGGACAATAATGATCGCTATTAACTATCGGTTAATCATTCTATATAGCTTTTTTATTGCTGATCAATCTGGGCAGTGATGATCTTATATGTCTTTCGATGAAATAACGCCGAAACGAAGTTATATTTATTGGTCATCACTGCTTAAAGGTACCAGGGTGAGGTTGTAACATGTGCATTGTTGATGAAGCAAATATGTAGTTTTTACGTGTTAATTTTAGGTTGTATGTTTGCATTTTTACCATTGTTGCTACGACAGTAAGGGACCACGTTTTGTGAGCCGAGCTGTCGTTCTTTGCATCAGGATGTGTATTGTTCGACAGAACGCTGTTTTGAGGTAATTTTTGGCTAAATATAGATATTCAATAGTTAAGCATTCTTGAACAAACGTGTGTTACTAGTAGAATCTGCATTTATCTACGTTTGATAATTCAATTCTTATTCGATAACCCCAATTTGATTATATAACGTACCTCAGATTTATATCACAATCGTTTGTGCATTAGCAATGAACGGAATATTAGAACCACGGTGATACATATTTGGCGACGTAATTAAACGTTTGATAGGGTTTCTTTGCAGAATATAAACGCATCAACCTGACTACACAATTGCGTTCACAAATCATCAAATTATCATTCAGAAATATGCATAAATATAAAGGTATGAACTAAAGCAAAGAATCCATTGTGGTCACGGCGATGAAGGAATGTCAAGACCTAGGAGAGCTTCTTCACCTTCTTCTCTGTATCGTACGACCGGCGTAACTTCAATAAATCTCCTCATTGTCTCCTATACAAGACAGAAATATTCATATACAAAATGAAATTTCATATCGATAATGACACATGTAGCATTGCTTATAATTTATAATGCATCAAGCAAAACGTTCACATGGCTTGAATAGTTTTTCGGAAAGATAATAGAAGACTAAGCGATAGACTGATTGTGTATCACTGATGGAAATGTCATGGCAAATAATTACAACGTGAAGAGATGGGAGCTTAATATACCGTTTGCAGTGCTCATGATAATAGTAACGCCAGAGGGGTTGTGCATAAATGTACAATGTAGACAATAACAACTGAAAGAGTAGGTGATTGCATGTGTATATCTGCAAGATAATATCTGCATAGAAAACTACACTTCATCTTTGAAAGAGTCAGCCAATATGATGTTCTTACTGACAATAATGTTGTGGCTATATTCTCTTGATGGCTATGTGTAGTTGTAGAAACAAGTCAACGACGTTGTAGGGGGGCCGAAATATAAACTTCTCTTTATTCAGTTTAAGGTTCTTTTGATGACTGCCGAAAGGTGTGCCTGAAGACTATTGTAGGAGGGGATACCAGGAGATGCTGCTTGTTTGAGGGCTTGCTCAAGACTCCTCAAGTTGGCGGGCAGCAACTGTGTAATTAGGGCCGTGGCTTAAAGCCTTTAATTAGTTGACCAATGAGGGCACGTGTAGCACGTTCCTCATGGTATGAAGGTTGTAGGTTGTTAAGGGGATAGGGCTTTAAGGTTTTCCTGCAGCCGCATATTTTAGATAAATGATCCACGACAATAAAAGGCACACACACGTGGTGGGCAGGCTTTGTCGTCACAAATTAAATTGATGATTGACGGATGCGAAAAACTGATTTTATTGCACCACATATCTTTGTTAAAGCAATAAAGATTTACAGTAATTGTCAAAGCACGTAGTTGAACAGTGATGGCCATCAAACTATAGGTAAGTCATACCCATTTGCCTGCATACTATCTGTAACATAGGCTTTATGTTCCAGTTGAATGGTGAATGTTAAAAGAGGGGTACACTGCGTTTATATAATGAACGCAAAAACTTGCGATACAACGCTATATAGTCCTAAAGGCAACAGGTTGTTATACATGTCTGAAGTCCCATTTTCAAAACTATATGAAGCCAAACGTGGCATGCATTCCCATAGCGTCATATGACAGAACCAATATCCCATTTGTCTAAAGTTGCTGCTCGATGGGCACCAGGCCTACATCATACACAACATGCACAAACAGAATACACTACCAATGCTTAAATGCATTTTATTGGAATATTCAAGATTCTTAATAGCTAGGCATAAACTGAGAATGCTTGAAACATAAGGCAGGCATCATCAATGTATGTGTTATGATATATCATACATCTTTGTAATGATGTTTTAGCAACCATCAATCTCCCCTTGAAACGTACAAATCTACCATACATAGGAAAACATCTCACTTACAGGTTTGAAGCCACCGAAACATTGTCCCTTATTGAGTTTCTTTAAAGGTATGTAAATCATCAAAGGATATTCATCTCAACGGGAGCTCCGATGCTTTGTTTGCAAATCCTCCAAAGCATGCACTTCTTAATGTGCTACATGCTACAGAATTTAGGAGAAATGGATTTTGTTTCATCGCATAATCCAAATCATTGCTTCAGCAGGTCAACCGAATCTAACATAATTGGAATGTCCACACCTATTGCAAAAGGTGATTTTAAAGCTCCCCTGCGTACCTCTTTTAATCCTTTTTACCTGCCATTCGTTTTCACTATATTTTGTGTTGGAGCATTACGATGAAAATGATGGTTCAGGTGCACAATTTGCCGACATTATAGTTTACCCATGCGTTTGAGTTGTTCGTATTTTAGGTATCGATAACAAACACATTACACTTACAACGCAACAGAACGCACAGCCGTCTTAGAACACACCTGCTACCAGTAATAAATGTACGCGAGTTCTTGAAGTAACTATAAATGATTAACATTCGACTCTCCTTAAAGACCAATTTCGTCGAGAGAACAGTAATTAAACAAGTATTTGGAGTAATGCGATGAAGATGAATTTCATTGCAAAATTGATGTCTCTTGTTTCAAAATTACTGTCTTGGCTTATATATATATATCGGGGTGCATTGTTATTGTGCATGATAACGGAACGAATGATTGTCTATTGGAAACTCTCTGGACCTTTAACATGTCCTTTCCAAAATGCTACAATAACCTAATGTTGAACATGCAATATGAATGAATTAAGCTGCATATAGACTAACCATTTTAATAGGAAGGCTTTAGGAGTATTGTAGGACGCAAATTTCCAAATTTGATGTATCCATCCATTCGAAAATCTTTCAAGTTAATTTTAAGGTATCTGACTAATACTACGCATACACACATACTATGGTACGAGCATCCACATCAAAGCAACATTATGCATCTGATTTCGAAGCATGTCTGTACATGTGTGCTCTCCTTGCTGTAAACCATTCAAGCGTTTCCGTGTTTATGTATAATGTTATATAGCCACATAAGTTAAACGCATTTGTATATATTTCACTGTAGTTTGGTGTGACTTAGATATCTATAAATGCAACTATAGGAACAGCTGCAGTCACAATTAATATTTTTATCCTATGTGTACATTTGCATGAATGAATTTTGACACTTTCATATCTCCGTAGAAAAGATACTCTACTAAAGTGAAAATAAAATATGTTATGCAAAAGAATAGTTTTAAGACGCATGTTTATTGTACCAGAATATGTCAAATTATTTATGTGGTTCGTGTTTTTTGTATAAAATGTAATCTCCCATGCGATGTTTAATCAATACAACTACAGCGCAGCACGCTAGCGGAGGTTAGAGGTGGGACAATACATCATGCAGTTTCATGGCACGATTGCGATGAAGCATTGCTCCAGTGGTAATTTCATATGCATTTATATCACCTTTAACTTTTAGTAAAATCGTTCATGTCCAGTAAATAGCCATTCATTATACACAATTTTAGCACGGACATGCGAATACATCCAAAATAAATCGAGACTTGTGTTACAATTACCCGCTCTCGTTACCGTATCATGAGCATTTAATGTAACATTTGAATGAAGCCTATAATTGTTCCAAGTTCCTGCCAATGTGGTGTCGTCTTCCTGCTGAGAAAGGTAAGATTCATGAATAAAAGCTAGTGCTAGTTTTTCTCGATCCCACAATTTTATATTCACCAGCAGCGTGAATGCTACTTTATTTTACCAGTGTATGCCTGTGGCACTTGACGAGTGCTCTGGTAATAGAACCTGCGTATTGTATTTTAGGTAATCCAATGATGACTTATGCAGCATATTCGGAAATTCTGCCATCTTCATCATCATCATCATCATCATCATCATCATCATCATCATAATGATCATCATCGTCATTGTCATCATCATTATAATCATCATCATCATTATAATCATCATCATCATCGTCATTGCCAACATAATTATAATCATCATCATCATCATTATAATCATCATCATCATCATCGTCATTTTTGTCACATCATCACCATAATAATCATCATCGTAATTAACATGATCATCATCATTATTTTTTTTCTTTATCTTTTTCGTCATCATCATCATCATCATCACAATAACATCATCACTATCATCATTATCATCATCATATTTATTTGTCATCATCATCATCATTATCACGGTCATGTTCACGATTGCCATTATTCTATCCATCAACTCTCCCTATTCTGATCGAATAGAAACAAAAACACCATATATTGATGGTTAAATATCGTTTGGTAAAAACCATTGTAAAATAGTTTTCCATTCAATACACCTCATACCATTGAATAAGTAGTGTTCCTTCATCTAAATAATTTCCGTGTGTTCAAATGAGCTGAGAAGATTCACATTAAGGCACTAATGAGGATTATATCAAATCCTTTTTGCAGGAACAACATAAATATATTATAACATCTGGCTGCACTAATGGACCTTCAGATCCATAAAGTTGTACATTACAACCCTGCTCACCCCTCAATCGCTTTAGTTTAACGAATTAGTTTACTCTTAAAGCGGCTCTCTGTGCCCAATGCACCTACTTTATCAATAGCCTGTGATAGAAGCTAATGAATGTGAATATATTGTGCCATGTGACCCTTTGTTAGGGACAATCCGAATTTCCCATGTAAGTTAAGAGGCACCAACGGCATCATGTTCACAAATGCCAAGGGCTAGGCATTGTAGGATTCCCAGTATTTGTTAGTCAGAAAATTGCAACCACATAGTGATGCAGTTGAGAAATCATTCTTATTGAGATGAGTACTTGTTAGCAAAATTGGTGGCATTGAAATCAACCGGACAATGTCGCCACCTAGATGAAAGCGTTGTTAGAATTACATAAGTACCATCACACCGGACAGATTGTCAGATTTGTTATTTTTTATATGCAACATGCGTACAACCATAATTAAACAGAATTGCCATCCTTGCCGTCTCTGTTCCCGGCTAACAAGCACAATATATCGGTCGACAAATCTTGAAATACGTCATGATGGATGAATTAATAATACTTCGACAGGACAGTAAGACTTTTCTAAATAAAATGCCGTCTGGGAGTGTTTTGGTGCGTTTCACATAAAATAATTGATAGACTGCGCATCATTACATTAACGATGGTGAATTCGCTGATTGAATACTCACTTGCTTGATGCCTAGGTAAGATTCTTGTACTTAATTGCAAATAGACAAATACTTGAATATTCGGGATAATACTTATCAAAATAAGAACCGTATCATTTTATATGGTCTTCATATCTATTTTTGCAGGATACAACATTTGGTCTGAAAGAAGAACCCTCTTCAATATTGCAGAACAAATCATGCTGCTATCATGCGGGTGGAAACCGTTTTTATTTCAGTTTGCGAAACTGTGGGCTTTGTTGTCAAAGCCAGTTGAAAGGATTGCATTCAACAAAGGATAATCCAAATGGTTTATGAGTCACGATGACCAGAAAGAGATCTCAATCTGACTAATAAAATGGGCATTTGATGCAATTCCCCTCACATTGGAAAATTGGCGAAGATTATTAATCCAACCGTTATCGCATGATATTTCAGTTTTATATATTGACCGTTGTGATTGGCTGATATTTATATGCGATATTTCATATGCAACCGGCTCCTAAGTTTTTTTCAATCAATGAATTAAACGAACAAGTGTGCGCAAAAACGTATCATAGCTTTGCTCAGCTAACATGAATCCTACCAACAACATAGATATGGTATAGCGTTGGTTGTAATAAACAAGACTCATTCTTGATCTATATGCTCTCATCGTGTTAGAAACTGGTCCTTCCTGTGTAATAAGATCATGGTGGCCAGCTCATTAGACTTCGAAATAGGCAAAACTCATAAATCAACCATAAATATTTAGGTAAAAAATGCAATACTTATTTATAGATAAGATAAATTTAGCCAAATTTCTTAGTTGGCATTTGAATTATTACAAACTCTCTCGTAAGAGGTATGATAGCTGCAATTATTAAGAGGCAATCCATCGTCTATGAATTCATATTGACCTTCTTTGCTCTTATCCAACATTCACATCATCGGCATTCATATTTCACTGGAATCATGCATGCTGCTGTTGTCTGATTAAACACCTGCCCAAACCAACCGAATAAGGAATATTGAAATCATTGCCAATAATTAGGAGATAACAGGAAAGCCATACTAAATAAGCGAAAGATTATCTTCAAAGTTATTATATCGTTCTGCCCTCAAGTAAATTAATTGTATTGAATATTGTATCGAATCGGCGAGTTTCAATCAATCCAATGATACCGTGCTCAAAATACATTTGATGTGATGGCGCGAGTTTTTATAGGACTTGGTTATTTCATAAATCATTTTGCCTCATGTTATGGCAAGAAAGTCGCAATTCGACACATAAATAGTCATTCATGTGACACAAGTTCAGCATGACGCATATAAATATACACAGACACCAACATGAAAAGAAACTTGAGATAATGACAATGCCTTGCTACCTATTACCATTAAACTGCTATGATATAAAAATATTTCAAATCAATATAATCAATCATTTCGCAATAAATAATTCAGAATATAAATAACTATTCGATGTATTTAGAGTATATATCAATGACTCTTTGTGTACAAATTTTGCGATGCAAACAAAGGTCAAAACTCGAGATATTTATATTTGTTTACAACCATTCTCCTACTGTATTGTGAGTTACAACCCATTTGTTTTGCCATTATCTAATACTATTCACGGAGACCAACATATACGAAGCTGTACTGATGACACGCATTGATACACTAATTAACTTTGCCGAGCCACCAGGTAATATATTAAAACCTTTTTTAGTGCAGTTAAATGTCCATTGTACGTCTGCACCTGCAGAGGATAAAGAAATCTTAGCCCCTATGTCAATAGATTAGTAAGAGCCCACGGCTAACTAAAACTTAATATAATTTAATGTGAAGAAAAATAGAACATGTAAGGCCAAAACTGTAATCACGAAAGCGGCAGGTGATACATAGATATTAGCCGAAGTAACCTCAAAACCAATTGTTAGGTAAGGAAGAAAGCAAGAACTAAGGAATGTGTAATATAAGAAAACGCTCCGATTCTGAACACGAGTTTATCGCATAAGATGATGTTAGATCATCGTAGAGTTAATGGTCACAATATTGATATAGATAAGTAAATGCCTGATTATGACGTAATGTTATGTCATTATATTCGTTTTACGGAAAGATGTTAACACGTTAATTAGAGTAGAGAACTATCATCCCCAGCTCTACTTGATCGAGTTTACCCTACGTCAACCCGCAGAGGGAGCCTCAATGCACAAGTTATAGACATTGACAGTAGATATATGACAAAGGCTATTGATATGACGAGGGATATATGAAAGCCAATCAAAATCCAGTAGTTGTTTAAAAAGTAGTGTGCGCCTATATCTACGCAGAACGGACTTCCTATGTAATTTTAGCGGTGCCGGCAGCGTGATGTGCACTAATTCCAAGGGTTTTAATTGCAAAATGGACAGTGTCTGTGAAGGCATTGACATATATCAAACCAATGCGTTTCCAACATGGTCCACTAAATAAGCCACCATCTACTTTTTGATTCCTTCTTTGCGTTCCGCGTTCTGTGTTTGTTTGAGGGGGAACGCGTCTATACTGATACTGATGTGTTATGACGTACTTTATTTCGCTATATTTCGTTCGACGGAATGTGTGGCAAGACGTTTTATTTATTAATAATTTGGTGACTTATTATTCATAAAATTGTAAAACGCGAACATTTTCCAATTGTCGGACGCATCATATATGAAAAAGTGTTTCCTGTGATTTACGAACCACCTGTCGGTACTATTGTTATTAGGAGTTATGAATAAGCATCAAGCCATCGTGTATAGCCAATCTGTTTTTCAAACATATACGATTATTCATCGCAACATTATGCCTCAGGATTATTTTAAAAGGTGTACACAGTGCCGATAGAAATTCTTAGTTATAGATGAACAGAAGGCTAAACTAATTGACATTGATATCAAAGTTATGTGTCACGAGCGCTACTGCATTCTGCGGTGGGCAAAATCGTTGACTTTATAATCTCGACAAGTTAGTTAACACATCGCATAGGAGCCATACATAATCGAATCTTATTCAATACATGTCCTGTTAATGTATAGATTTCAAGTACGCTTATAACAAATACAGTCTTGCACCTGCTGTCGGTTTCGATGTCCAGTGGGCATAGTGCAAATTGGTATAGTTAATGCATCATTTTCAACTCACGCACCTTATTAATCTGTGTCCAACAAATACTTAGTATGCATATAGTTCGACCCTACGTATACGCAAAACAAATTGGTGTCAGCTGCGCCTTGTGTGGTACCTCTGCTCCCACCACATAGTACACCATTCCATCATGTAGGCATTGTGTGGTTGTATTGAAAGTCGAGCCATAATCCCTACATAATCTAGATTCAGTGCAGTTGCGAGTCTTCCGGGGCAACGGTATCGCAAAACTAACAGTAATAAACACCATCCTTGTCCTCTAATATGACCATTATGATGTGTCATACCACTCACTCAGAGCCGCATTTTCCGTTAAGCCAATGCAGGCAGCCTGGTAGTGAAGAAGAGGTTAAAGACAAAATCAAACTGATCAGTACGTATTGATTGTTGTAAATATTTGACGCTGCAAAACTCTTAAAGTATTTATATTTGCAATATCTCCATCTGGATTCAACAACTCTATATTTTCCTGATATCAAATATATCGGTATCGGCTACTGTCATCCAAAACATTACATTTGATATTGTACAGAAGAAAAATTTACAGGAAAAAGATTTCTATATAATTCGTGAAATGTACTGCGATTTAAAATTACATCGTGTGTCTAACTGGTAAACACATAATAGATCAGCCTATTTAGAAGAACAGGGCATAGCCGTTGTGTAGTTGGGATGCTATCCACGCCCATAAATATACGTCGATATCTCCATAATGATCACAAATTACATCGTCACCATAGATGACATGTTTATTGTACTATCATGTTCATTGTGGAGAAGGTCAATTACTTATCATCAATCTTGAATAGACATTAAATAATATTTAGCTCTTAGATAACTGACGAAAGGGTCTGATAAAGCTTTGGTCTGAAATTATCCATTATGTGTTAGAAGTTGGGTTAGGGTAGGGTGCAGTAAATAACATAGGTATTGAGGAAATTGGACAATATCATGTGCATCATGTTTTCTTGCACGACATTAAAGAACCTTCAGGGATATATGAGTGGATGGGAAAAGCTACTTAGTTATTGGTTCTTGTTTCTAGCTTTTTAATCCTGATACTTGTTATTTTGAAGTATGCATGTTTATATTAAATTCCGACAAAACATCTTAATTCTCATTTATATCAATTGATAGAGTGTACTAAGTCAAAATGATATCATGTGACGGATCCCTTCCCCTGCCATTTTATGGGGATTGTGGTCTTCCTCTCTCAACATTGTAGTACAATATTTGTGCTAAAAGAGTTTTCAAATGTAACTTAGGTTCACAAACAGGTCACATAGAATATCTAGTCTGTATAATTGGAGACGCTTCCCATAATACAAAGTAGCTGTAAATGGTAAACCCCTGTTGCCAACAAAGGCGAATTCGGCAGGGTTATTACCTGAAGTTAAAACATATCACTCGTTGCTTAGGACCTCTTTCTAAAACCCGCAGTGACCTCTCCCTAACACTTTCCGTGTCTCACCACTATTCCCATTCATACCCCTGCGCAAATCCTCGCCGTTACACATCCATAATTGTCACCAAGCAGCAAAGCAATTGTTTTCCACAACGAGAATATCAGACTTGTGTCTAATACGCAGTACTAAATTCAAGTATACAGCTTGAAAGCAGTATAACCTTATAACCCAATCCTCTCTTTTATTCTTCAGGTGAAAGGCAATTTGTGCTGCCCTTTAAATATAGATGTGCATATGTCTGCCCAGGTGATGATGTCACCCATCTTCAGTGACTGTCTCGAGATGAAATGAAACTTCCCATGTCTCAGAGCAATTCGTTTCCCAAGCATTCATTTTGTTTATGTCAGGAAAACATCTTGATTTCACGTAAGCCCTAGTGAAAACAAAGTAGTGAATTATATATGAAATGAAAAGAATGATATCATGAAATGTTACCTACTGCAGTGTTGCAAATGCAGATAGACACTCTAATAGAAAAAAGTCAATGTGCCACATCGTCATGTTTTGTTCAACAAATTACATCCTTGTATTGTTTTTGTGATACAAATGACTTTCTATAGCGACACCATATCAGGGCGTCATCACTCCTTCAGATAATAAAAGTCTTTTGGAGTAAAATCCTACCCCGTTGCAGGTGCATTATCCTATTCGGTCCTTGTCACCATACTTGATAGATGAGGTATTATCGTTAGAAACACAACATAGTGACTCTCAGTTGTATTCCTTAATTATAATTATTTCACTCATGTTTCGTGTGAAGCAGAAGGTGGTAAATGTTCAATCGAAGGAAAATCACTGGAATCCAGATAAAGCGAGACCAAATGTGCTTTCGTTTGATAAGCTGGTAGTACTATACCATGACCTTGAAACATATCCAAATGGTGAAATCCTGAGAGCTATAACTATCGGTCTATTACAAAAGTATAATAATCAAGTACCATGTATTCTATGAACCACATTATATTTGTGCTATTTGTCCACTGCCACTTAGTGGCAAAGTTGAAACAAGAACTGAGATAATAAGTAAATTACGCATTTATGTGCTGAACACATTTATTTGTGACGTAGCGCTATAGAAACATTCTGCCCATGATTGCAAAAAGCACATATTCTATTATAGCATTATCTTATAATTGAATCACTCATAATGTATGAGGCACATGTACAGTATATCCTATATCTTCCACTTAATGTGTATCCACCCGATTACCATTTATATATGCTGATCTCATCACATGGTAAGCATTCAAAGAGTCACATGCTATGTTTCATGAGCAGCAAATTGAAGATCGATGCATGTTGTAGCAGCAAGCAGTAATAGCAAATGCATATTTCCTAAACGGTTCTCAGTTGGTACACTTGATGATTTTTATATGGGGCACCATCTTGTTGCAATATCTGTTATTCATGCCTCAGACGCTTATAGCACAGCGTATCCACCAAAATGAAGAGCCAGCACAAGCCCCACTTGAATAGAAACCAATTTCGTACCACAACAATCAATTCGACTCACTGTGTGTGGAGGCTCACCACTGCAACCGACAATAAGTCACACTTGTCGTACTTTATTGTGCATTGTTTTCCTTTCTAAATCGTGTCCTGTGTTTGCTATATATGATGCCCCAACGCAGTGCCAGTCCTTACGAAATTGGTAACGTGCCATTATATATAGCATTGTGAAGGACTGGGCGACATATCTAATTGTCCGTCGTACATCTAGAAACATTTTCGTAAATATTTTCGCGCTCTCTACTCCGGTAAGATATCAGAGCAAAAACAATAGCTGTTTACACTGTTTCTATATCACTTGGTAAACCAATTGTCTGATTGGTCATAAATCATTTAAGTAGGTTTTGTAGCCATACACAATAGACCAGCCAGCAAAAAGGCGTGATAATCGAAGCGATAAACGTCATTCTTTATCTTCGCAGAATGGGGTGCTATTTCGAAAACAAATATGAAAAGTCAATTATAGGGACTTTATTCATCTATTTTGCACACCTAAGTGATATAGTATACAGAAAAATGCAGCTCATTTATTCATGACAGTGACATTGTATAAAACACTGAATGCCCTGGGTT
>CM067351.1:38625760-38637889 GCA_034190875.2 Urechis unicinctus | reverse complement strand
GGTAATTGTATATTGGAGTTGGGTACGCAACTGTTATTCATTTGATAATCAGGAATTAAAGAATCTACAACTGCCGGTACTTGGTTCGACAGTAACCTTACATAATTAAGGCATAAGCAAAGGCCGCTGTTCAGTAGCCCAATACTATTGGCAATAGACCAACGTCAGGTTCTATTTGTCACCTTGCATGCAGCACTACCCTTACGTAGTTCGAAAGAGCTACTGTTTAGCATAGTTTAGTCTGGTACCGGGCTACGGTAACCTTACCTATACTACCTAACCTATAGGTATAGTCCATGGTATATAGAAGTTGTCAAGCGTAACCTATTGGTTGCAATACTTCTGAGCATACACGAAGTCTTTAGTCGAACCTGGTGGGACAATATTAGCCTTACGTGGACGATTCATATATATATATATATATATATATATATATATATATATATATGTAGGGCTAGGACTATATGGTCTATATAAGCTCATCCATCAATGTCTACTCTGATATCAAGACCTTGTCATTACTTCCAATCTGTTAGGTGCATGCTGCTATTTCCATGGTGGCATGCGAGCTTTAACAAAACATTTAATAGCCACTAGAATCTAGTAGTAGCATATTATTAATGCAATTATTTGATATTTGGTTTTCAGATTGTCTGTGTATTATAGATAGTTCCAGAACTTGTTAGGAGAGAAATGTATAGATCTATGATTTACAAGGTCTTAAAAAATCTATTGTTTCCTTTGTTTCATCATCAGTTGCAATCAAGCAATTTGCACATAACTTTCTTTCAGCCAATCTTATAACCATGGCCTCAAATGGAGGAGTTGGTTACCCAGTTGTTCTGCCGAATCTCTACTCCAAACCACGCTTCTATCCCCTCGTCCCACGCAGATATGAGGAAACAAACCTGCTGTGGCTCAGAGCTTCACACATGGACGGATCCTGGGTCAGTGAATTACCCATAATACATTTCAATTTAGTCAGGATATTGACAGCTGTGTGCCTCATGTGCAGCCTGTAGCAAAGGTTATAGAGCCGGACAAATGGGATTATGATGGCTAGCAGATGTTGAACTGTGAGTTTCTTGATCAATCATTTCAGATTTGGGTAATGTGATACACCGCCAGACGCTGGACCAGTGTCAGTTGGAGAAAAGAGGAAGCAGTGAAAGCAGCTAGGGAAGAGGTCTGGGAGCAAGCAGAAATCAATAAAAGAGAAGCACTTGATGCTGCACTGTGTAAAGCCAGGGCAGAGCATGAAAAAGTCATCAGGAAACTTCAGAAAACCCATGAACGAGCAATTAGGGTAAACATGATGCTTACCTTATGAATTACAGAGTTATATTAAGATTCCTTGGGTTGGGCCATAACACTGCACAAAAATATTTTGTATAGAATTTTAACTGTTGTATCCTCACAAGCCAATTGATTGGACCAGGCCATTCCAGCCTCTCATCTAGGTGAAATCCACCAACATGAGTTGCAATCCACAGCAAACAGGTTGTCGCCTCTTACTAACTTCCGATTCTACTTCCTGACCCGCACAGGGATTCATGATAAACAGTAGCTGCCATTGTTTGAGTTTTTGATATCACAATCACATGCCTCTATTTGTTTTTCCCAACTTTGTGGTGAGTAGGAAGAAGCCCTGCGTGTGGAAGGTGAGATGCAGAAGCTAGCCATTAGCCAAGTGAAAGCTGAGCGCGAGGCAGGGGAAGTGAGACTACGCCAGGCTCTGCTGGAGTGTGAACAAATGTGGAAGGAACGGCTTGAGCAAGCTGTGGCCAAGGCTCGTGAGGAAGAAAGACAGTACGCTGCCAGCCAAGCTGCTGCCCAGGCTAAGTGAGTGTCAACTACCGAATATGTTCCCTTTTGCATAAACATATTGACCTATTTAACATTTTAATGAGTTAAATTAGTAGTTACTATCGGATAAACCTCATTACACACCCACCTCTTCAGGGAGGCAAAAGAGAAGTATGATACTGCCGTGAGAGCAGCAGCTGATGAAAAGTCTACCGCACTCCAACAACTCGAGGCGAAGAAGAAAAAACCCAAGAAAGAGAAGTTGCAGTTTCCAAAGCCCATCAAGATGAAAAAGAAATTGCTGCTGAAAAACTTGCCAAGCAAAGCAAGCTATATGAACAGCAAATCACTGTTTTACACACTCACATTGGAGAGGCAAAGCAAGCAACTGTTAGTGTTGAGAAGGCATTGAGAGATCTGCAATTGGAAAAGGAAAAGGTAGAGATGGAACTTCGGGAGACATGGACCGAGTTTCAGGAATTCATCAAAATGGTAAGGCCGTATCAGGATTGTCTTCCAGCCGAGTTTGTACTGCCTCCGTTACAGAGTTTGAAACAAACATAATCTTGGCTTCATTGTATGTGTCTTAATATTTGATATAAAGTTCAAATTGAACAGAAAGATCTATTTATTGTATGATTAATGTTGTGGATTAATGTTAACCCAGAAAATTGTGATGGATTTTGTTTTACTTAATTTTTTTTATGTGACCTGTGAGTTTGGAGTGTTTTCATCACTGCAAGTGCTTTCAAGAGGTACAATCAACCTTGCCAGTCTTTTACAATTATATTCCCATGTTTGATTGACTTGTTTGGCCTTTGGGCATTTGTGAGCTTATTTGATGAAAAGTTACTCCATAGCTGAAACCAAATAAGCTACTGAGATTTTTGTGTTTCCAATTTATCAAAAAAGATTTTCTGATTTCAGACCATGACTTAAACAATGTTCTGTGATATTCTTTAAGTTCTCATGTGATAATAATAATAACAAATTCCCATGCAAGACAGATTTGTTTATAATGTATTGTGCAATATACATTGCTCATCATTTGGGTTCACAATCAATTTGCAATAATTTACATGCAATTTATTGTAATCTGCATATCTTGCCATAACCAGTTTTTGCTCAGCATTTGTATTGAGAGACTTAACCCATGAATCAAGGGTGCCTGCAAGTGCCTCCATTTTTCATTTTTTTGAAAAAAATGAGGTATGGTTTAAAGGATGAGCGAGGTGCATTAACATATCTATGATGGTATTATTGGAATCCTGTTTTTTTAATTACCTATAATTATGATATATTAACATTATACTAATTGTTCGTATTGAACTGATTTACATACTATTAAACCATGATTGATGTTTTTTATGTTAGCTATACAATTGCAAATTGAATTGATATGATTGACTGCAAAGCAAATGAAGTGGAATATTGAAGCAAATAAAAGTCACTTAATACAGGTTTTTTTCATTATTAATCAAAAGATGCTTCTCGATTGTGCTAAAATAAGCATTTGGTTCAGGATAGAGTTAAATTAAGACAACTTGACTGTTACAAGGATCAACTTTAACAAAAAAGTTAATGATTGTGTTCTGCGATGTCTTATAGCCTTCATTTTAGTGGAATGATGTGAATTGGGGCCTTAGTTTAAAACATTCAACAGTGTAGTCTTGGAAACATGCATTAGATTGTCACATACCATTTGAATGATGTTAAAATAAGCAGTTCCAGGTGTGTAATAGATATGAAAATGTTGGACTGGGGATTGAGTAGGGGACAGAGGTCATGAGAATTCTAACCACTCACAAATAATTCAACATGACCCATGGATGCTTGTACAGCAGCCTCACTCGAGCAAACAAGCGTGATTATAAACAGTCTTTATTCAGTAATGCCATTTAGGTAAGTTCACCCTGTGGAGTGATGTGAGGGTCGTTCTGAGAAGTGCTCCCTGTTTCTGCTGTATGACAGGTCACATCACTAGAGGTCGTAACCTCTACAACAGGCTGTACTACAGGAACTTTGTCATCAACTAATCTTTCCTCCTTCAGACACACAAAATGTAACTAAATATATTAATAAAACCTCACATACACATTGATGAAATGTCCACGGGTTGAAGCAATAATTAATTGAACAAGAGAAAACTAATTGTTTCACTAGTTGATCCACAAGTAAATATCGGCAGATATTGCCATAGTAACACTCACAGTGGCTTGCTGGTCGTCTGAGTCAACAGGAGGTGGACTGTAACCAACAGGGCGCATTCTCTCATTATCCTTCTCAGCAAACTGGTGGAGAATCAGAGTCTTCATCCAATTCATCATCGTGCTAAAGGTTAAGGTCATTCTTTTCCCAGGAAATATATCATAAGTGGTATCAATTGTCAAATACATACTTGTTTTGAAAAATGATAAAAGAAAAAAGAAATGTTATTCATCAAAAAGGATATGACCTCTCAGATTTCTCTGTGTCAATGATGGTTGGAAAGATGTATTCCTCCTTGAATTTATCAATCACATCCTGCCAACATCGTCCACGAAACATGGCATAAGTCATCAGGCATTTAATGCCACACAGTGAAGCAGCCATCACTTAGTCATAGGTTGATTGTATAAAGTGGTGGCAAACAATACCAGCCTACATCAATGACCTTTTCTTATATTTAATTTTACAAGATGCCAATCTACAATTTGCTTATTGGAACTCTCCCTTAAGAAACATAGAAGAAAGTATCACCTTATATTCCTCCCACGCCAGCTTCTCGTGAATGCCATCGTTGCCATAGCGCTGATTGTAGTGATCGTAATGGACCTGTTCCAGCATCAAGCCGAGACCAGGTACCTTAGGGATGTCACACTAAACACGCAAAGATGAAATTTGTTGCTGTTAACTATGAGGTGAAACCACAACTGGAGGAGGAGGATTTTGATTCTAGGACAGTGCCCCTGAAGTGCCAGTGTCCACTTGGTACAAACCCTTTGCCACCAATTACACAAAAAATCGCCACAAAGACGGATGTCTGACACAATACAATGGATTAACTTATTTGGGCATCCTAGAAAAATGAAGGATGAATAAGGGTCTCTCAGCATCCAAGAGCACAAAGAGTTCTGCGTTTAACTGGGTCAATCAGCTTCAAATGTTATGCTGATTGACCCAGGAGGATTTGAAGGTCATGGTTTGTTACCTTAGCAGGACCCCAGGCACTGATGACTGAAGCTCGAGTGGTAAAACCCCTCACAATCGCTACTGTCAAACCTGAGAATATCAAAGTACAGGAAGTGAGTGTTACTGGGCCTCTGTACACCATTAAACCATGCAGCTCTGTAAATCAAGACCTAAGAACCATAGGAACTCTCACTGACCTATCATCTTTCTTATCTGGTGGAGCATAAAACTTTGACCTCTGACCTTGATAACAGCAAACTCAAGGCCATCGCGCACAAATGGCTTTCCAATCTGGAAGGAGGGCATCAACCATGGATTAATGGGAGATTTTGGGAATATAATACCACTTGGAAATTGTAATGTAATTCCTTAATTCAACATGAAGTTGACAACAAAATTTGTATGATATGATATATACCTCAAACTCCATGATGTAGCGACTGGCACTGGCGTCATGAGGAGCCCTGGAAACCGCATCATCAATAGTCATCAATCTCTCAGGCAGACACGGCCATGCTTGTAACAAATTGAAATATAATGTGCTTATATGTCAAATTTTTCTTAACTTACTTTCCGGATGTAAAATTGTGGAAGTTATGGGTGCCTTTGAAAAGACCAAAGACCTCATTGATGTCCTGTAGAATATCCTCTGTAACAGTGAGATACCAAACAGAACAATCAGTCCACATAGCACAACCTTCACCAACTGTATGGAATGAATAAGGATCGTATTAAGGACAGAAAGTTATATGAATCTTTATATATACCTGTTATCCGAAATTCCTCGGTAACAATCTGAAACCAATTAGTGATCAGATCAGAATAGTGTTTTGAGCTTTTGTAAAGCCATCAACAAAAAACATAACATTCTGTATTCCTACGCTGAATTTCTCATTACAGCATCAACAACTACTGATCATATTCACGTAGACATATACCTGTATGTCTGCATGATGCTAGACATACAGGTAGGTATCCAATTAACACACCTGCTCAATGGGACAGAATGCGAAGGTGGGCAGCATGTAAGAGTAGGTACGGCAATCACAGGCATTCTTACTGCAGAAACCCTTAGTGACCTGCCTGTATCCTGTAAGAAGTCACATATAGGGCAGCCGTATTGGTCCATTGTAACCAATGGCAACAATGTGGTTAAATGTTATCAACATGTATAGCCACTGCATCAATTCATTTGATTTCATACAATGATGTCAATGGTGTAAGATTGATTTCATGCAATGATGTCAAGGATATAGGACAAAATGTAATGCACAAATAAAGACAAAGTGCAGCTGGTCAATATCAGTTTTGCTGTGGTCTGTAGACATAGAAAGAAGGGAGACATTGCTACAGGTAGAGTCACTTAGTAACCATTCATCCTAGTGTATTGTGAGCATCGTCAATGCAACCACCACATTCTCAGTTAAACAGCCATGTTTATCTCTGATAGCTTTTTAAGTCACATTGATTGCCATCAACTCACAAGCTTAGTCAAGACCAGCAGCAGAGGTCATGGAATGGTTTCAGTAAAGAGACAGCAACAGGAAATATCTAGCTGATTTCACTTAACGCGTGTCAGCATAGATCCTATCTAGATCCTATCAAAATATGCTGTCCAAATTGATCCCAGCAAGTCAACTTACCCACGATACGTATTTGAGGAGGGAGGTGAGCGTTGATCTTTTCTACAGCTGACGGAACATCTACAAACATGTATACACATCAGGCCAGTCAATACAGCATGCCGTTCACACAGGCAGTGTTGAAGATTCATATATATAAACAATCCTAGTCTTGACCATCACGTCTAGTAGCTGATTTCTATCAAAAACTATTTGATGGCTTTAGGCACTGATTTACATGTAAATCAATAAACGACATCCTGATAACCGCTCCATATAAATCATCCCTTGGTGCTAGGATGTGGTACTTATCTTCAACGAGACAACCTGGCCGGCCGCAGACACTCCCTTATCTGTGCGTGCTGCTCGCTGAAACTGCATCTGCACCGAGAACAATAACGCATAATGCACACACAAAAAATCCATCCCACATGAAAAGTAATTGGACACAGGTAATAAACTGAACATATACCTGAAGTATTAATTTAAATACTAATATGAATCTTTACAACATGATCTACACACATATAGTAAATATTAAGCTCATTCTGCCATGACGCTCCCCAAAATGAGGACAGGGAAGTCATGGGTTTGATATTGTACAGTGATGGGATGAACTTCACTAGTACTCACCTTGGGTCCCGGGTCGTCAGCGTGGTCCTGGATGATGACGCCACCTTTAACAAGTGCTTTCAGTAGCTCTCCTTCTATGGTTAACACACCTGGGTTCCTACAAACATGCCGTTCACCATACAGGGACTGCACCACATTACCAGTAATGCAGTTTAATACACTCAGTGGATCAGATTAAGTCAGAAATTTACATTTCTCAACTGACCTTTGCATTCCAACATATCCTTTTCCTGAATATACCATCAACATGGCACATTTTTTCTTCCTGAATGGTAACTTCTCTGTAGAATCCTTGAAAATCACAACAAAAAAAAGAAAGAGAAAGAAGACCTAAGCATCGATATGTTCATTTAAAGACAACAAATTATATGGCAGATATATGCTAAATCACTTAAGATATCAATAATTTAATCAAAAACAGAATCCTCACCTCAGTTTTTGCCTTTTTCTCAATAGGTTCTCCTTCTGCTATTGGGTTGACCGACTCATTTTCTCTTTTGTTACCCTGGAGTTCATCACAGCTTTTGTGCTGTGCTCTGGCATTATGTTCAGTGGCCATTGTACTGAATAATGTCTTCTGAGTCCAGTGTTTACACTGTTCACCTCTGTGTGAAAGATTGCGATATTTACTCCAAATTTCTGTTGGTTGGAGAAGACTTTTGCAATGTCTCAGTAAATCTCGACTGTAATAACAACTCAGTCTGAATGAAGCTTGAATATAGGAGCAACAGTTCATTGAAAAAGCCTACGATCCTCAGAGGAAAGAGTTTTCTGAAAACAAAATGCAAAAATATGAAATCCATTAGGAAAGGGGAACAACTGGCTTATGTCATACTAGCACAGAATACAGGTAGTTTCGTACACAGGTTGTTTCGTACACACTATTTACGGTTTCTTTGTACACGCGAGATTGGTTGTTTCGTACACGCAATATCAAAAGCAGTTGTTATGCTTAGTCAAGTAACTATGTAATAATCTAAATATAAATTATCTGGTTATGTGGTTTATCGTTTATTTTCACAAAGGTTTATTAATTAAGAGTTGGCTTGAAAAAATGTTTTGGCTTGGGTACCCGCAACAGTGAGTGTTGTGTACATAAATGTCAATATTGATTATTAAAGAAATTGAAAGCTTAGAAAATTTGTTTGTTGAGTTGTCAATATGGTCATAATTAATGTGAACGAAATTGCCAGTCGACAATTAAAAGTGTATGTAGCATGTTTGTGTTATTTACAATTGTTCGTCATGGAATGTGGAACCGCTGTTAGACAATGAAATTATGGCGACATAAAACAAAAACAAAAATTACCTGTAAATTCACTGACTGTTTGTGTGGATGCAAATCATTTTAGCGTAACATCAATTTGAAAATTAAAAAAAATAAATATGCCAAAAATGGCATCAAAGTCAAAAGCTAAGGGTGGCTAGACTTTACTGTCTGGAACTGTAGATTTCTCCCCCGTCTGTGCGTAACATTCCTTCAAGCCTGGCTACGCCCCTGGTGCGAGTGTGTGTTTGTGTGTGTGTGTGTACGTGTGTGTGTAAATAAAAAATGACAGAGACTGTGTATAGATAAGTATATATAAGCAGGGCTAGAAATTAGCCAAATATTTCACCGGCCAGTCGGGCCGGTAACCTTAAAATTCTACCGGCCCTACAAATTTTCTACCGGCCCTACATTTTCAGTATTATATAGTAAAAAACAAAAATGTACGCGTTTTTATTGTTTTTAAATATTTTATTCTAATATTAAACGCAACATTCAAATCAATATTTACAAACTTGTCAAAACATACAAAAAGCAAGCATTTATTCAATGAGGTCAACAGCACAATTTTCCAACACACACATACTTTTCCTCATCTACATCATCACTTCTTATATATAGTCTGCGACCTCATAGTCCTGAAGGCACGACATCTTCAGAAATGTTGTACCGTTAACAAATCGCATGCAGTTATATAGGTATGCTTACTGACGGCTTGGAAGTCAACTCGCAAGAAACACCACGTGCGTTACGTAAGTCATACAACTGTAGGTGGGCCTATCGTTAAATGCAATTAAAACGTACTGCATTCGCAAAGCAGACGCGGAAGAAAAGTCACGAGGAGAGCGCAGAAAACATTGCGCGCGTATAGGTGATGTTATGTCTTTTCGTCGCGTCACTTACAACTGTTACTGGCGGGAGAAGAGTTGACTTGTCTTATGAATACCATTCATAGATGATACATGGTAAATCAAATTAATGAATTAAAATAAAAATGCCTTTATGCGATGGAAAAGCGGTTACATAAAATTTGTCAACAGACAGGAAATGGGGAGTCTCGTTGATTCGTTGTTGCCAAGTAACCGTTCGACTTATTCAGGTCAGTAGGTGCATGTTGTATTCAAATACGAGAGGCTTCCATTAGATAGCTTGGGAGGGAGTGGGGTAGGCTGTTGTCCATGTTCTTGTCTTCACACCAGATACCGTGATGGGTCAAAATTATACACCGACTGCAGCCAGCTGATCCCTGATCTATAGATTATAAAGTCTTCCCAAACAATCAAAGCACGTTAGTTGTATAACTTTTTCTGTGAGCCTATCTATGCCATCGGTTTATTAAACAGTTTACTTTCAGGTTATACACTATAGGTCAATAAATTATGCAAGACATGATAGTATACAGCTGGGAAGCTTTCTTATCTCGTGTGTTTGTCGGGTTAATGGTTCAAGCGGCGCTTAATCACGCGAGCCCAACTGCTGTTGTATTGAACTGGGCGCGAGGTGTTAGCGCGAAAAAATCTACCCGCCAGTCGGGGCGGGTGGTTGTGATTATTTACCCGCCTGACTCAAATTTCACCCGCCATTGGCAGGTGGGCGGGTGGTAATTTCGAGCCCTGATATAAGTAACACATTATTTTGCTTTCTGCATAAAATTACTAACGATGTACGTTTTGAAGGGTTAGATCTGTGTGAAGCCCATATTACTGTACTATGAATTTTGCATTCAATAAATTCATTATTTTAACTGGAATTGATTAAATTTTATGCGGTGAACCCCAAAGGATAGATCTGAAAGGTTTGTTTTAATAAATCCACTACTATATAATTACTACTGCTGTATTTTATAAGTCATTCATTTAATTTTATTTTAGTCTTCGCATTAATTGCATGGCCGAATTGATATGTGGCCGACTTAACTCCTGGCCGAGTTGTCTCGTGGCTGGTACATGGCCGAGTTGACCTTCCTCGCCAGGTAAGACGTAACATCTGGATAACTCATGATAAATTCATAAAAATGACCTACGACACTGATATTACACAACACGACGTCATAATTCGAAAAAGATAACAATAACAATCATATGAGCAGACACCTCGTATTCAGTGTTTGAAACGACTCCCATCTGTGTACGAAACGACCTGTGTACGAAACGCCTCCCCGTCCTGAGTACGAAACAACCATCGGTGTACGAAACGACCTGTGTACGAAACGCGTGTGTACGAAACTACCGCACACCCTAGCACATATTTCCTGGTCAGGGTTTGAGATGGGAGCAGCTCTGGTTCAAATTTGAACGGCACAATACCAGCTACATTCTCTGGATTGGAATGCTCAAGCATTTGTTACTCTTTTACACTAAACTCCATCTCCGAATCATCTAACTCAAAGACACAGAGATGAAAGTGGAGTTTTGTGATAATTTTTATGAGATGTTGATTATTATTGCCAATATGAGCGCCGGAGAATTTACAAAATCTCAAATTCCGGATGAATCCGGAACACTTTCATCTATGAAGACATCGCCCCCCCATCCAAAACTTCAGCATTCGCCATTGTTTACTGTGAAAACTGAGAACTTGTCAGTGACGAGTTCATCGAGTAGCGTCACGAGATACCGTATGCCGAAAATCGACTTTATATTACAATTTACGTTATATTCGGGTGATTGTTCTAAATTTGAACCACAATAACCGAGTAAACGCAACTTTATCTTTTATTGGGTTTCATAAAACAAACCATGGAAAATTGATGTCATGGGCACTTTAAGTTTAGCAACACATTTTGATGATAACTTGATGTATTATCGCTCATAAGAGCGTGGACGCTATGGCACCTAAGAGACTTACATACTTACACTGTTACAGTAATAGCAATCGTACAATTCAAACAATCCCTTGCGAATTTAAGGCAATACAGGGCAAAATAAACAAATTTCTAGACAACTTTTGTTTTATGTATTCCAGTATGCCAGTATGGCTAGCAGACATAATGGGCGAAACAGAATCGTTATGATTACTATTAAACAAAATCTAGTCATAACGTTGGCAACATTTTTTCCGCATAATACAAACTTGGAGAACATGCAAGTTGATTAGAAAATGAAAGTTCTATACACCCCGCCAAACCACTACATGTAGTAGGCCAGATCATCGACCGAAAGTGTGCACAAAAAAGCGGCCCAACGCCAAACCTCCCAACCACCCTGTCCTCTTACGGAACCCCTCAAATAGCACCCCGGCTACGCTTGCACTTTACACAAATGCGTCTATTGCTGAGTCGTTATTTTTACCCATGAATTTCAATAACTTGACAAACAGCAGTTGCAATATATTTTTTATCATATCCCAGTGTTATCTAATCACGTGAAAGTATAATCATTAGGTTGTCAGACCACATGTTTGTTGCTGCATGTAGTTACACTATTGGGAATTAAATAAATAGGCATCTGCGTCAGACATTCCATTCCTAAACTGCAGATCCAAACACCGGAGCTAACCAGAGACTTGTTAAGTGGTGTCGGTGCTAGAGTCCATGTTTTACAGGTGGTGATATTACATTTTTTCCCACATGTTCTCATGCTATTTCCTACTCATAATAAATACATAATTATTGTTGTTAACGATGAATTT
>CM067351.1:38509905-38625660 GCA_034190875.2 Urechis unicinctus | reverse complement strand
TTAGTGTTGGTAACAGGCCATGTCAGATGGTTGGTGTTGGTAACAGGCCATGACATGTGTGTTGTAACAGGCCACAACAGATGGTTGGTAACAGGTACATTGGTAACAGGCCATAACAGGTGGTTAGTGTTGGTAACAAGCCACACAAGCCACAACAGGTGGTTGGTGTAGGTAACAGGCCACGACAGGTGGTTGGTGTGGGTAACAAGCCATGACAGATGGTGTTGGTAACAGGCCACGACAGATGGTTGGTGTTGGTAACAGGCCACAACAGATGGTTAGTGGTTTTGGTAACATGCCACAACAGGTGGTTGGTGTGGGTAACAGGCCACGACAGATGGTTGGTGTGGATAACAGGCCACGACAGGTGGTTGCTGTTGGTAACAGGCCACGACAGGTGGTTGGTGTTGGTAACAGGCCACAACAGGTGGTTGGGTAACAGTGATGGTGGTAACAGGCCACGCAGGTGGTTAGTGTGGGTAACAGGCCACGACAGATGGTTGGTGTTGGTAACAGGCCACAACAGATGGTTGGTGTTGGTAACAGGCCACAGGTGGGTGGTTGGTGTTGGTAACAGGCCACGACAGATGGTTGGTGTGGGTAACAGGCCACAACAGATGGTTAGTGTTGGTAACAGGCCACAACAGGTGGTTGGTGTGGGTAACAGGCCACGACAGATGGTTAGTGTTGTAACAGGCCACAACAGATGGTTAGTGTTGGTAACAGGCCACAACAGATGGTTAGTGTAAGTAACAGGCCATGTCAGATGGTTGGTGTTGGTAACAGGCCACGTCAGATGGTAAGTGTGGGTTACAAGCCACGTCAGATGGTTAGTGTTAGTAACAGGCCACAACAGATGGTTAGTGTGGGTAACAGGCCACACACATGGTTGGTGTTGGTAACAGGCCACGTCAGATGGTTGGTGTTGGTAACAGGCCACAACAGATGGTAAGTGTGGGGTAACATGGCACGTCAGATGGTTGTGTTAAGTGTAACAGGCCATTCACATGACAGATGGTTAGTATTGGTAACAGGCCACAACAGATGGTTAGTGTTGGTAACAACAATCGCAAGTTGTGCCAGCAACTGCATTATCAGCATTGTATATTCTCTAGATAAATTTCTTATCGCTGACAGGTAACATCCCACTGTAATCCAACATTGTAACATGAAAACCAACAAAAAAAACAGCTACATGTCTAAACATCTAATGGCAGGTTATAATTAGCTTGATAATGCAGTATCAGCTTTGAAGAAAATGCGTAGTATCAGCTTCTTCAAAAAAACACACACTGGTCAACAGGTATAATGGCAGAAACAGGTTGTAAATGTGTATATCTCTGCCATGATAACTGATTCGGCTAACAGTCAACTTTTACCACTGTGAGAACCCAGATACATGCCATGTGTTTATGTAATAATGTGTCCATGAATAAGAGGCAGCCAATTCTCTGAGCAAGTCATCAAGAATATAATATCGATCGACCAAAAAGACATCAAAAATTGATAACGTCAAAATAACTTCACATGACTTCACAAGAGCATTGTCATCAAGGAACCGGGGTTTATATCAAAGGTGCTGCAAGATGTATTGATGTAAGCATATTAAAAGACAACCCACATGCAACCACAAGACAACATTTGTGCAGTACAATGAAAACAAATCAGATATTTTCTATGCATACAACTATAATCCACATTTAAAGAATATGTAATCCAGATACTTCTAATAATAACTTGACAACACATGATTTAACATCATTTTAAATATAAGCACTACTATCTGCAAGTCAAAATATAGACAATTAAATTGTTCAAAGGAAATGCAAAAATTGGTAAAATGTCATACAAGGATCTAAAACTATTGAAAAACATTTGCATCAAAGATTCTGTCAACATCATTATTCCAGTTGCACAGAGTATTCAGCTATATATTTTCAAAAAATAATTTAATTCATGTGTAGCCAAGAAACAATCCATTCAATTGAAGCTGTATGATTTAAATACAAACAATGTCTCTTTATATTGGTTGCCTAGTAACGTTGAAATTATTCTACAACAATCAAGAGAAAAATCAAAATATTGTTTAAAAAAAAAAACCACAGCTCAATACCAAATACATTTAAATACAGTTGCATGCATAACTGTGCTTACATAATAAGTGTAATTGAACACTTGCAAAAATTAATACAAGGTGATTATCTAAAACACCATATGGCCAAACAATGACGGTCATGAAAGAGTAAAATAAGCACAGCTACATTGCAGCGAAGGGTACTCATTAGGTCACATGATCATTGCCTGTCACATGACTAGAGGTGCAGTGTCACATGACCACTGTACCCTGGCCAGGCCCGTTGGAGCTACCGCTGTTGGGCGGCTCTTGGGTCCACACAGTTGTGCTGTGTGGGCGGGGAGCTGTTGGGGCAAGGCCGCTGCTGGCCGCCTCCTCCTACGTCATTCAGACTGGAGCGACACAAACGCAGCACTAAGGACATTGGCCGGTTCCTGACAAGGAACGGCACGTCCCGACAACATAATAACTCAGTGTTCCACTGCAGTCAAGTCCAATGTTTAGGGTAGCATGGATGCTGTTGTCACCACAAGAGGGAGGGTAGTGGTAGTCGCAGATGTTGCAGCAGCCAGGCTTGTTACCGTGGGTACAGACAGTGTGACAGACTGTGTGGCCGAGGGTTTTGGATCCCTCTTGATCTTCTGCTTCATATGAACTCTACCGTGCCTTTTCTTCTCATCGCTCCGGGCAAATTTACGGCCGCAGATGTCACATGAGAAAGGTTTTTCACCTGTATGGGTGCGTACATGGGTGGTGAGGTGGTCGCTGCGACTGAAGGAACGCATACAGATCCTGCACTGGAACGGCTTCTGGCCGGTGTGAATCCTGATGTGTCGAGTAAGTTCATCACTGCGAGAGAAGCGGCGATCACATCCATCAACTGGACATGGGTAAGGTCGCTCATGAACTGGAGTTTTACTGGCTCGGTTTGGGTACTTTCTCGGCTTGACAGCGATGAATTTCATCTGTCCTGATTGATGTGGGTAAGGAGACATCATGGCACATGTCTTACTGCTTCCAGGCCCCATGGCTTCTGTTGGATCAAAGGCAGCTGGCACGGAGAACGTGTCCATGGGCTCAGATTTAACCACCGGGTGGGGGTCAGTAAACTGAGCTTGGGCTGAAGACGTCACGGTCGTGGTTTGCAAAGCAGGAAAGTCTGGAATAGCACTTGTGGGAGTTTCCTGCCCAATCATACCGGGCCATGAATAGGATTTCGACTTGGAATAAGTAAGGTCCTCTGACACCTGGACAGTTTGTGGCAGTGCAAATACAGAGCTTATGATGGGGGCCTGGCTGAAAGCACAAGTGTCCTGAGACAAGCTGGGCTGCTGCTGTTGCTGCTGAGCTTGGCTGCTGTAGCAAGGAGGCTGTTTGATGGAGAAAGATGGCAAAGCACAGGTGTAGGGAGGAGGAGGGGGAGAGCTGTAACAAGGCTCCAATGAACTGAATTCTGGCTCGGGTGTAGATTGAGACGACGCTGTATAGGTGACTTGAAGGGGCATCTGTATGGGTGAAGTAGGGCTCTCTACAGAATGAGGCAGTGGGGTAGTCTGCCTACTGCCTAACACCTGTGGGGAGGGACCGGCTGAATGAGGCATGTCCTGTTGTGGGGTGGCTGGCTCACTGTGTGGGGTGGTAGTCTCTTCCCGAGATGCTTGTGTCTGAATGTTAGGCACTGATTCTGGACATGGTTCGTGCTCTGTGGCACCGAAGAATGCATCAGATATATCGGACTGTTCTGTTAGCACCGAGAATTGGCCTTGCTGGGCTAGTTGAGCTGGGCTGAAGTTCCCCTGAGTGAGAATACTCAGAAGAGGTGACAACAGAGAATGTCCCACACCCGACGATGAACTGACCCCGGCTGCTGGCAACGACGAGGGCGCAGCTGAGCTTGTGCCCGTCGACGTACTTGCTGGTGTGGTGGTGAATGTGCCTTTGTAGGAGATGCGATGGGTGGTTGCAGCTGTAGGCATGGACGACGCACCACCCACTACAGCACCACCCTGTGCACCGAACTCGTCGCCATAGAGTCGCTGTGGAATCGTCAAAGCCGCTTCAATCGTAGCTACACAGAACAAAAACATCCAGACATTAGTACATGGTTAATCATATCAAGATGACAAGGGATAAATTCATGTTTTCCATTAGGACAACCTACTAAGAAAGCTTTCGATGCGGGGTATAAACTTGCTCGACTCCATGGCTTAGATCATATATCAAAACTGCGGTGAAATAACTCAACACGGCCTGGAGTGGCCGGCTTTTATATACCCGCTGTATACTCGACCGGGTCAAACAATCGCCGAGGTTATCTGATCACACTAATTAGCATGAACTTGTCACAAGAATAGAGAGATAGGTCTCTATATGGTCAGAGCAGAGCTGGAACCAGCGCGTGTTTGTAAGGGGCCTTGTGTGCTTTCAACACTCATCGCTTATCTACAAAGAATGCTAATAACTCCGCTAGAGTCAACAAGAGCGCGCCGAGAGCAAGCGACAGATCAGCATTTTAGATCACGATATCAAACGAGAGACAATCGCCACAATTACGGACCCTCTCGCTATCTGTGCTGAGAGGAAATAGTTCCCCTATTATGTGCCTGCCTTAGCTAAGAGAACCATCAAGAAAGAGAGGTACAAAAATTACCCATTACAAGACGATCCGGCTTCATCTTGATATAAAATCCCGAATTACAAAAGGTCGCTGCTTTCAGCCAACGCAAACATGCTTCAGCTCATTGAAGATAAGAATACGAAGGAAACCGGAGTTAGTATCTTCCATTTCCGACCCAGAATCCTCTAGCAACTCATGGCTAATAAAACTTGCGTTGTTTGCTAGTTCCGAAAGTTCAACGCAATGAATCACGGAGCTGAATGCTTCTCAAGCTAGCTGCGTTAAAAATGGGTTGTTTTGGGCTAGACAGCATTGAGTAATGGGGCCACGCCAAATAGCCGAGAGCCTGTCAGGGAATGTTGGCCCACTGTCAAGAGTCTGCGTACAACTCGTACTACGCGCTCTGCCAGCAGATTGGATGAATGGGACAAGATGCGAACAATGTGCGTCTTTGGACTGACGTCACAACCGAGTTCGTGCGTCACAGGCCAGCAGCAGCAGTCCCGAGACCTGACACTGCGCACGCAGTCGCGTCACTTACTTGACGATATCGATTCGCCTGCAGCTATGCTGCAATGATGAGATGTCTGACTTGTACAATGCTTCTACATGCATGCATTTTATGTGTTCCATTTTAAGTGTCCGATCGTAAGGACCATAAATATCGAGTTTCCAATTCACAGCAACTTCGACTTGGGGTTTAAACAATAACGAGAAATGTTGAGGCCGGGTACCCTAGACTTCCAACACATGTTTCAGTTGGAACGATGGGTGAAATTTCCCTTTAATACATGTTTATACAAAACGTGCCATGCATTCCCGATAGAACAATATCAGAGTTCTCGGTTGTCTTGGTAACAGACGTCAAACCTCATCCCCCATTTCAGACATATGCATGACGGATGAAAGCTGGATAAAAAAAAAAAGGCACTCGAGCACAGACGTCTGATAATGTTGTGGGTACCCGAGTCCACTTTGACGAGGTAAAAACTGGCCGGGGAAAATAGTCAATACCAGCCAGATGCAGCATCAGTGTGCGTAAGCATGGTTTATATTTAGCAAGTCAGAGAGCTAAGAATAGCTTTGAATACATTATGTTAATGATGCTGACGCAGATAGCAAGCGGAAGTCGTACAGCAGCAGCAACAGTGACGACGATATGGGGCGTGGGAGTGTTTCAACAACAATACAACATGTAGTCGATTATTCAACTGGAATATAATACTAAGGTAACTATTAATCCTTGAAAATCGTCCTATTGACTGTAAGGACAGCGTAAGTCATAATCCGGACCAGACAGGGCAATGGCTGCCGTTCAGTGATCAAGACAACCTGAGATCAATATGTCTATGAATACATCGCCCCGTTTATTATCGCATGTAGTGGACTGGTTGTGGAATTGGAAAGAAGAGAATCGAAAGCATTTTAACGGATACATGTAACTCACTTATATAATCGAGACTAATCACACGACGCTGTCAACGGAAATAGAAGAGGGTCGATGTTTTCAATGTGCTTAAAGATAATAAACCCCCCCCCCCCCCCACACTACTTTCGAATAATTCACAGACATCATTCCAAGAACCTGCACATCAAATCAATCCTCGAAGCTGATCTTGACTTGGCATTATCGCATAGGCATGCCCGGTCTTGTCCTGCCGCGCGCGACGTGGCTCGATTCGTCTCAAGTACATGACAGCTAAGCCAGGTTGACTTATCTCGGGATTAAATAATGTCTAACTGCCCATCTAGTTCACTTAATCATTATGATTATGGATACATAAAAACAATTCGAGTCACATTAGACGCGAAATATTTAACATTCTACGACAATCCCTGAAATGTAACCGGCATAAACAAATCAGCTGATCCACAAAGCGACAAGTGAGTGATAATAGGGTGACTTACCAGTTATCGGCAATGGTTCCTGGCTGATCTCGAAGTCCGCACTGACGAAGTTGAAGTTGACATCGGATGATGTTGTAACTGGAGTGTTTAGTGTCTCCGATTCTCCAGCTAGTTCGTAGATAGGATGTCGCATAAGACTTTCTGCAGTCGTACCCGAAGTTGTCGACATCGGGTTGTAGGTGTCGAAGCTGAGATTCAGCTGGTCGGCCAAGGCTACCTGCGACAGGGTATCTAAACCATCCATAATCATTGCTAAGTTAATTCCAATTCCCCGACTAAGTTCCAAATTCCTGGTGTGTATATACCAAGATTCACGTGGTATCTGGAATGTTAATCGTGGTGTTTGTATGTTTGAGTCATTTAAAATAGTACACAAATGTAGATGCGAGTCACACGATGTTCGCTGGCTGGCAGTTTGCGAATGAATGAAACTCCCTGTATTTATACCTCCAATTTTATGAATGAATGTCCGGTAAACGTATGCCCAAATTTGGCACAGCCTCTCTCGCTCTCCGCCAATCGGAAGCCGTGCGTATGCCGTGACGTCGTTCATACATTAACTTTGACCCAATACTCTTCGCGCGCAGTTTGGAGTATTTCCAGCGAATCTCTCTCAACATTAGCTACGCACTATGTCCTGACGTATATATTAACATAATTTATGTTTATATTATGTGTGACGACGCGTTGCCATCCTTTTTGCTTCTCCACAGGATGCCGAGTGTCGCGAGAGACGATCGATAGAACATGAATAATATAACAGCTCTGACGCTAGGGGGAGGAAATCCGGAACGAGACGTTCCATATAAGGGTTCGATAGATTCCGGCGTCTCCAACTGGGCGGGGCGAAAGATCCTTATATGGCAGGCGCTTCCGCAAAATCTTGACGGGGACAACCGAGAACTGCCTTATTCGGTAGCCGGAAAGTCACGAATAAAATTTACCGGTAGTCCTATTTATGAATGAAAGCCGAGTTTACTACGGTTGTAAATGCGCTACAACTCGCTGCTGTACGAATCGCGCCCGTCACTCCGCGAAGTGGCGTGGATAAACACTAAATGGTATTAACAGGGGGTTGACATCCTGGCAATTATGATACAGCCAAATGTAGCTCGCCTTTATAAATAGGTACACGATGTAAAATATCACAATGCCGTACTTTTTATATGGTAAAACAGTAAGGAGTGGGCGTGGCAGTGAATGGTCACACACGTTATGCCAATACAAACACGGGGCCCAACACCTGATTTTTATCGGGGAAATGGCATCAAAGTTAGGATGTCTATGACAAAAATGACCTTAAATTGCCATTTTTGGCAGCAACCAACAGGTAAGTCCAATCGACGTCACAGATCTCGCCTTTATCCAATTGAAAGCGCATGTCTCTGCTGTCATCAAACACACACCTGTGGCCTACGATAACGATGATCAAAAGACCAAAAAAAGAGCTTAAATTAAGCATGCTATTTTTGCTGGTCAATAGAAATTGGGCGTGGTGCGAGACACTGTACTTTCCTTTGATGCATCTGATAATCACCACTACGTCATTCACGTCACACAATCTGTTCCCATCGCAATCACAGTGTGTTGGGATGGCACTTGGTGACAAATGCACGCCTCTGTATCGTCAACATACACCATCTGTTAACAAAACCCAGATGGAAATTAAGGAGCATTGAAATAAGACCAATGCGACGTCATTCGTAAGGACACCTTTAGTTGGCTATGCTGATCTTATAAGTGAACGTATATTTCCGGAACTTGTTCATTCCAGTGTCTATTTAAAGATAATGGTGCCCCGCTCTGGCTGGGGAAGTGTGACGTTACGTCCTGATAACGATCGACCTTGGCTCTTTCACACCTTTTCTCCGCAGCATTGAAAATTCAAGTCAATATATCGCTGACCACGACGAAGTTATATATCAAATTTCCCTGGTTATTTAGAGAATGACTGGGGCTATAACCTTACGATATGTCATCCGTTAAGTATATTTTTAAAGACCATTTGCCTGTCGTCAAAAATCGTTATCATTTGTAGCAATGCTACAGGGACCATTTTTTAGATTTTACATCTAGACTAGCAGTTGTCGCACCTTTTAGCGAGCGCAGCATTGTCTATAGACGTTTAGGACGTCTGATATACGAATATCACCGTCCGATCGGGGCTACATAGGCTAATGACGATATCACGACCTATGGGGTTACAACGAGTAGCGTCACATCGCCGACATTGATCCTTGCTTGCTCTCTCACACATTTAGTCTGTTGCATTCTGGTCACGTGACCACGAGTATGATGATAATCAAATTTACACTGTCATAGGAAGTATGACCAGGGCTATAACACATTGTTGTCTGCAGTCATTGAAGTCAGAAAAGCATCCTTCCTGCCTCTATAAGGCATGATATTCTTGTCAGCCGTCAGCGAAGTGTGGCGTTTGAAAAGTGCATTTCATTAAAAATCTTCGAAATTCCTTGGTGAAAAGAACTTCATTGGCTGACTCCGTATTACTTTTGGCAATGATATCTTCGAAATCGAGTCCAAGCTGAGTCCCTGCATGCATTGTAACGTGACACCGGGCCCTGATCATTTGCATATCTTTGTAAACAGAGTTCGGAGGGTGTTTTCAAAGCGCCGATTTCTATGAATTATCGATATTTGATGTTCCCAATACTAAAAAAGAAAACGATTAATATCGTATCATTTTAGCAACAAGACAAATAAGGAATAAACAAAATAAAACTTGCACCTGACACCACCCATCATGCATTGATCCGATGCATCTTTAACTCGATAGCCTGCCTTGAGTCTGGCGTCAAACATTCTTAGCTGGCATAGCAATGCCTGGTTCCTCTATAACGAAATAAGCTTCAAAGAACCAAGACAAGAACGATATTTGTATTCTTTTTACAGCTATAAACAGTAGGTAGGGGAGTCTATATTTGGTTTGTAAGTGATCAGTCGTGGGAATCGGGTTCGGGGATGGGTTGACTCCTCGCACTTCAGTGGGTTTTTTGGGGGGAGGGTGTGGTTTGAATTGTTGAGGGTACTGAGGGAATAGACTAACTTCCCTGAGAGAAGGCAGATGGAGTGGAGCAGTCACGTGATCATGGTACCATGGTAGGCCTTTTTCGGCGGATTCGGACGTTTAGTCGACGTTAAGTGGATCAATGTGTTAAGTGCTCGAGTACAAGGACAAAATTAGCGAGCTGAGAATAAAGTAGCCCCCTCTTAAACGCGCGCCTAATTCTGTATCAGGCCAGAAGTGATGTGCCCGTGGGCGATATATCGAACAGCAAGCTACCGAGTAAATCGGACCTTGCTAGGACGTACTCGAACGCTTACAAAACGAATGGTACATGATATGAAGTGCTTTTGGTGGGGTGAAGTGCCAACAATGATGGCTATATTTGTATGAGTTAATCGGAAAAGGGTCGATGTTTGCACTTATACCTGTCTGGAATTAAGTTATGAGTTGGTACATATGCATCCGTTTTGACTGTTAGATAAAGCCCGTGAGCATTTGTTAGCCTGTTACCTAACGTTTGTCTGAGGTTGAAAATGTGGTTATGTTCTATTCTAAATGTGTGGCAGTAAGGCTGTGTTCCACTCTAAATGTGTGGTAGTAAGGCTGTGTTACACTCTAAATGTGTGGCAGTAAGGCTGTGTTCCACTCTAAATGTGTGGCAGTAAGGCTGTGTTCCACTCTAAATGTGTGGCAGTAAGGCTGTGTTCCACTCTAAATGTGTGGTAGTAAGGCTATGTTCCACTCTAAATGTGTGGTAGTAAGGCTATATTCCACCTATAATGAATGGTTGCGAGGCTATGTTCCACTCTAAAGGAACATGATGTCATTGTAATTGTCTTCAAAAACAGCAGGATCGAATGGCAATCTTTCTTTGGCTGTAGAATTGCCCCGATAGCGAGTATAGGTCACGATCTAGAGCTCACACGATCGCACAGGTATCTTGTCATGGCCAAATGAAAGATGACAGACCCCACATGCTTTTCACTTCTTGGAATATACTCAGCTCTTCTCAGATTAAAAAAAACCTACTGACGTGGTGCTTGCCCAATCTACTTGACCGGATAAGACCATAGCGCTGATATAACTTGATATACACAGAGTACACACAGCGGTTTTGCGATTACCAGTAATTCAATGGTTGATGGTGAAGTTGGTAAAGACACGTTGCAAGATATAAAACTCCACCCTAAAGAGCGCATGAAAATGATTACTTCTTTGGCAGACAGGAAGTACGATTGATGATAACGAAACAGCCATATAAATAGGCAAACATATATATATATATATATATATATATATATATATATATATATATATATATATATATATATATATATATATATATATATATATATATATATATATAAAGAGGGAGGGAGAGAGGATATATAGCGAGAGAGAAAGAGGGAGAGAGAAAGGTACAGAGAAAGGGAGAGAGAAAGAGAGATCAATCAAGGAGAAGAGGGCGAGAGTGGTTGTCCAATAAAGTGACCGCCGCCCACCACGAGGAAAGCACTTTTCGAGCAGATAAAAACCAAAACAGCTTCTTAGATACGATTGTTTACATAAGAAATAAATCCCCGTATATTCCATGTAATTCACTATTTGGCACAAATGTACTATCTTACTATCAATATACCATTGTTGGTGTGCGGCTGTGTAATCTACGCGACAAAGCTAGTGGGAGTTACTACTCACAAAACAGAAAAGTTGATTTCGCTCTGATTCTGAACATGACCGATGTGAGAGACTGTTTTAGTCGGCATCTTAGATAGCACCGAGGTCAACGCAATCAAAGTCTAGAGAGACAGCATAAACGAATGTCGTACACTAACGCTAGTTCATTGTGTGGTATAGCGTCTACATTGGGTAGCCGAGTGTATGATATTAAGTTCATGTGTATTGTTGTAGGGTTACTGCATCATGTGTTTGTTATGGTGTATGGTTACTGCATAGTGTGCTATGGTGAATGATTACTAAATGGTGTTATGGTGGATGGTTACTAGATTGTGTGTACAATGGTGTATGGTTAATGCATTGTTCATATGCGCCAACACTATCGTATAAAAGATACCGAATAAAACTGGGGCTATTTACAGGTCAAAGTAGTGTCTAACTACCACATCACACGCGAATACCGTTGACGTTAAACTCAAATATGTTTTGTTCACGTCGCTTGATGACCTCTGACGTCATAATATCTGAGAGGTCACCTGACTTGTTAATTGTGTACCACAATGGCAAATACATTGTGTAATTAAGAATACAACAATTTGTAACAACAATCTGCGCTAAAGTAGAGAATATACGTATTCCCCCTATATATTAAAGTTGTCATCATACACTAAAGTGGTGCATACACTCAATGTAGAAATCAAACACCATTATACACCATTACATACACCATTACACATAATGTAGTCACTATACATGATGACACACAATGTAGTCACAATACACTATGACACCCATAATACAATCACCATACACCATCACACATAATGCAGTCACCATATACCATCACACACACATTGTAGTAACCATACACTATCACACACTATACAGTAAACATACACCATACAAACCCTGAAGTAACCATACACCATCACACACAATGCAGTAATCATACACCACCACACTCATAATGCAGTAACCATACATCATCACACTCACAATGCTGTCACCATACACCACCACACTCACAATGCAGTAACCATACACCATCACACTCACAATGCAGTAACCATACACCATTACTTTCACAATGCAGCAACCATTCACCACCACACTCAAATGCAGTAACCATACACCATCACACTCACAATGCAGTAACCATACACCATTACTTTCACAATGCAGAAACCATACACCACCACACTCACAATGCAGTAACCATACATCATCATACTCACAATTTTGTAACCATACACCATCACACACAATGCAGTCACCATACACCATCACACTCACAATGCAGTTACCATACACCATCATATACATAAAGCAGTCACCATATACCAATACACTCACAATGCAGTCACCATACACCATCACACACATAATTCAGTCACCATACAACATCATATACATATTCCAACACACCAATGCAGTAACCATACACCATCATCACAGTCACCATATAACATCATTACATACAGTCACATCACATTACACACCATACACACACACACTTAATACAATCACCAAACACCATCACACTGAATGCAGTAACCATACACCATCACACACAATGTTGTAACCATCCACCATAACACATACAATTTAGTAACCATACACTGACACACACTATGCAGTAACCATACACCATAACAAACACATGTTGCAGTAACCCTACATCAATACACATTAACTTAATAACATACACTCGGCTACCCAATGAACTAGCGTTAGTGTACGCCATTCGTTTACGCTGTCTATCTAGACTTTGATTGCGTTGACCTCGGTGCTATCTAAGATGCCGACTAAAACAGTCTCTCACAGCGGTCCAGTTCCAGAACCAGCGCGAAATCAACATTTCTCTTTTGTGAGTAGTAACTCCCACTACCTATGTCGCGTAGATTCCAAGGCCGCACATAAAAATTGGTACATTAATAATAATATATACAGTTCATATAATACAGGTGTTTTGTCCTTGTCTGTAATAATATCATACAAAGCTCAAATGAGGTGTTAGGGTAGACATGACAGTCGGTACAGTATGGTACACCACGGTGTTGGACAAACAGTAGGGGTGGGGGACCTGCCGATTTGAGCTTTCAGTCCCTGTGCAAAAGTCGGGCGAAGCAACGTCGTTTGGTTGAGTGTCATGCATCGTTTGGGTTGGATTGGACTGCAGCTCGGTATTGACAAGAACGGGTTATGTTTGGGGTTATCAAATTGGTGAACGCTGAGGGTTACAGGCTTTGATCAAGTTACATTGTAAATCCGCTAACGAGCATAAAAACCTGCACTCATGTCATGCTAGATGATCAGGTGTCACGTGATTCACACATAATATGCCTAGAATAAGCGCTGTCTGAATTTATCAACCAACGGTCAAAGATGAGCCGTTGACAACCACTTTCTCTGATCAATGACCTTGATGACATCTGAATCGTGATGATACCATACGAAGTTTATCATAACATATAAACCGGCACACTGTTATCTATTGACTGACATAAGAGGAGCTTAGCAGTGAGTGGGCTCCGCTTGTAATTGATAAAAGCGGGTTTAATTCTCGGTTTTTGTTGCAGCAAAGTGAAGAGGGATCGTATCAAAATGTCTACGTGCACAGCGTCAACTCAAGGTCAACTCTCAATAACAAGTTACAGTATGGATTTATAATATTCAGGGGTGATGAAAGGCCCAAGTGCGGGATAGTTTCCTGCCAGTGGAGATGATATCTGGTGGGCCCTGCATCCATTCCCTCTTACAAAACAAACTGGTTTCTATCAGCTCGGAAAAACATCTGAGATATTCCTGAGCAAACATAGGACAGCGATGTGGGGGCTTGGTTTGCTTTATCCAAATTTGTCATCTGGCGGTCTATAATTACCGGATCTCTGTCGAGAATGGAACGACGCGCAATCAACGATCCTCTCACGTTTTGACGTAACGTCAGTTCGCTGGTTTCAATCTGTGAAAAGCCCAGGTGGACGGGCAAGTGCGGTCGCCTTCACGACGCCGTGCTATGCGAGACGAGTGGTGAATTAATGCGATCCAGGGCTTACACCTGGGCTTATACCGAGTTGTTGTGACATGGGAAAAGTATCTTGTCTGAAAGATGAAAAGAGACGAAGCCGACGAGAGCGTTTTGTCTACCGGTTTGATGGAGGGATTCTGTAGGCACAAAAACACATATATGAACGCATAAAGGGGGCGTGTTTGCAGTTGTGGGTGTATTTCCGTGCATAAACAATAGAATAAAAATCTTGAGGTATGTGCATGCCCACGCCTTCTCCTCAACCATGCAAGCATGGTACGGCTATATCACAACAGCGTGGTCATCATCAACGTAGTCATCATGTACATGGTTAAGATCATATCACTAACAACATAATCACTAACACCAACGTGTTTCTCATCATCATCATTATCATCATCATCGTCGTTATTGTCGACTTCGTCATTATATTCATGTTTGAGATCATTATCATTATAAACATCATCATTAAAATCAATGTGATCATCGTCATCATCATCATCATCGTCTTCATCATCATCGTCATCATCATCATCATTACCAACGTCATCATCATCACCAACGTCATCATTGTTGTAATAATCATTGTCATCATCGCCTTCGACGTTGACATCATCATCATCATCATCAGGCCCGTAGCCAGGATTTTTAGTGGGGGGTTCTTTTCCCCTCAATGATGGACCTTTCTCCTGGCTCATACTGATGCGGCTATAAGATCATAATTAAAGGCACCATCGACACACGATATATCTATATATATACACAAATGCGCTAGAGTAAGGCGGACCTTTCTGGGCAAAGTGGGCGGTTCGTTCGAACCCCTCGAACAATGCCCCCCCCCCCCACCCCCACCCCTTAGCTACGGGCCTGATCATCATCTTTCAAACATGTCAACTTGCTCCCGATTAGCGTTTCACAGATATTCTTACCAATTCAGCACACCTGTCAAAAATAGCTCTAACACCAAACGACAATAGCAACCACCCAAGGGTTGTTTTTAATTAAAGAAAATTGAGACAGTATTGACACATAGCCTAGGTAAATAAATAGGTCTGTATTCTGGAAGAACGACAGTTATTGAGTAAACCCATCCACAGAAGCACCGCCACGCTACTGCGATTTTCAGATCTATCTTGTCATTAATGACTACTTCTATACAATAGTAAAATGTCAACCATTCTGTCAACACAGTCGTTGAATATGATGTACTAACATAAAGTATGTGCCATGCTCTGAATAGCCGACCTGGTAAAATACCATCTTACCAAAGATGCCGAGAAGACTGCTCATACGAACATCATGCATCAGCCCACAACAGCTGGCGTGTAAAAGCGGTGACCGCATGACCGCTATCCCCGCATGTTCCTCGGGGTCAAGGTCACGGGGGCTGGATATTCCTAACCGCAATAAATCGATATCCAGTACATACCCTCATCGATTAATATAACGCTCAAAATTGTATCAATTTAGGAGCATTCTTAAAAACACTTGTCACTTGTCCGTATGGTGTGAACAGGAAGTCATCGCAGCTCGATTAAATTGGTATACCACTACAAATAAGTCTTAAGGCTGATAAATGAACATATCTAAAAACCAAGTACTGCACATAAATATGTGTAATCAAATAAATCTTATAGCATAGCAAATGATCAAAATTGGTACAAGCGGTTCGATTTGGGGCATATTAACGCTGGAGGTATAACTTCATCAGTAAATAGAGAAACTAATTGTATGATTTGGAATTTACCTGCCTATCAGCTTCACTAAGCACAAATAACCCAAAGATGCGAACCGCTTTGACTTTGGAAAAGCCACATTCTGTTTTTGTGTCGATTCTCAATATGTTATCATTACAGAAATAAACATAATTAGCTTTCTGGTACCATTTTCATCGCAAACAAACTTCACGGAACTGACAATTTTCGTGGGGAGTGGGGGATGGATGACACCAGATAGAATAGATGTCATTTTGTTGCATTTAAGATTTCATCTGAAAGTCGAGAAAACGCCTATTTTTGGACACAGCCTAAGTAGGGAAATAAAGCTAATGTTCAGCTTTATGGCGACAACGAGAGGATCTATAACCGTTACATGCGTTGGTTGTCTCTTATATATATATATATATATATATATATATATATATATATATATATATATATATATATATATATATATATATATATATATATATATATATATATATATATATATATATATATATATATATATATATATATATTCTTGCCGGTATATGTGGCGTATATAATCGATAAAGCGAGCTGCCTGAGTGATTCGAGCAGGTGGGCTTAGAACCTGTAGTGTTTGCACACAAAAAGTAGCGAGTGAGTGATGGAAGTGGCCGTACATCAGGTAGTGTCTTGACGTTAGACAGACAGACATGGCACGCTTTGATGGCCTCACTGAAGCGCGACGGTGTAGAAGCTAATGTCGTCTGATTGATTGATGTAAGAAGTGCCTCAATTCAAATTATTGGCCCCCTGCCACAGCCAACTACCTGTACAATTCAACCACCTGTGGCGCTGTGTGCGCACGTAGCAATTATAAATAGACGTTTCGATTTGACAATAAGGAGTATTGGTGTCGCATCGCCTGACCACTGCAGAAAGGTTCGCACTACTATTCTGTGACATGAATGTCCATTCGTTTACAAGACGAGGTCAAGTAATTTCAGAGCCTAGTTAGACTTCCACATCGAGGCTTGATTACGTTCCCAGTTAAATAAACCTAAATAACGTTAGTTTCAATTAGTTGTGTTGAGCATTGCAATTAAGTATCCTTAACAGTTCGATAGCAATAACAATCATATATGCAACTTCACCAAGGTCACCATGTGGCCACATTAGGGCGTTACTCGCGAACGCATATCGAATGTGCATCAGCCCGAAAAATATGTCCCTGTAAAGCTATCGACGCGGCTCAATTCTGTGCACTTGTCATTCTTGTGATGAAGAATATCTCGGGATCAAAAGTTTTAGCTCTTCATCGTTTTGATGCAGTCATTTCACAGGTTGTATGATTAGCAAGACGTAGCTCCCTGAAACGAGCTCACTGAACGCCATCTTTTATAACGAAATAAATGCCACCGGTTTCTTACAATGCAACATTTTAAAAGCACCTTCACATGTAAGCTACGAGGAATCACGGCTAGGAAACAATTATACGTATTGGAAGTCAGGTGAGCATAGTCGTGGATATGAAAATTAATTAATGGCACCATGCGAGGGTCCATGGTAACAAACGCTCTCATATTGTAACGAACTGCAAAACAAGATGAGAATAATGAGGATCGGAAGGTGGGATGATAAAAGACATACTCCGTCAGATAGAAGCAACCGCCTCGATGCGTCCAGGTAACCGTCATACCTGTAGTCGGAGATGGCATCATCTTTGTGGGTGGCAATGGCTGCGATTATCTTATTGCTATTCGGAAAAACCACAAAACATCACAAATCATATTTTAGGTTTTGTTGGACAGTTGGACAGGTGTGTAACTAACAACCTGCACGGAAAGATTCGTTTATCGCTTATGGCCTAATAGTACAATGCATATTCCAACTAGGTATACACTTCCAGTTGCTACTCATCATCATCAATTAATACTACCCTATATTCATATATATATATATATATATATATATATATATATATATATATATATATATATATATATATATATATATATATATATATATATATATATATATATATATATATATATATATATATATATATATATATATATATATTGAGTACAAGTGACCTAGTAACTTGTCAACTAATGAATCATGCTGACTGGTTAGCCAAAAAAAACGGCACGGTTTTTAACGAGGACAAGTTTGTGAAAGATCACGTCGCTGCTTCTGTCAGATTCATGTTTCAATCACGGTTGAGTGACCCGTTAAATCATTGACCAAGAGAGGGATCACTCTATGTCAACCTCGTTCTAACATAACCTTTGGACCTCAGTGATCACGGACTAAGCGTAATGAATCTAAATACATACCAGACCCAAAAAAAATAACGATCCTTGGAAAGAACCAGTGGTATTATTCGCCGGCCTTCATAAAGCGTACTCAAGGGTAAATATATCAAAGGTTTTAATTGCACATGTTGAAATTGCTGTTAAAAGCTAGTGGTATTATTGTGTTACCTGGTTTAGACCGTTCAAGGGTAAATAAGCAATAAAATGTATTTAATTCACATTCCAAAGGGCTAATTCTGTCGGCAGTAGCATGTCGTGGGTTTTACTATTGATGTTAAAACCTTCATCCAATCTTCTGAAGGTTTGAAATCAAGAGCTACATCCGGAAGTACGATGCTACATCCGGAAGTACGATGCTACATCCGGAAGTACGATGCTCAAGAGAAAACATGGTGTATTTCTAAAGCTCCCACGGATGGTTTCTATCCTTACTCTATGTTATTAACACAAAACCCACCGAATAATGCAGCACACTTATAGACTCTGAACCGTAACGAAACATATAAATATGGTCACGATTATAAATACATACATGAGGCAGGGGCGTAGCCAGGCTTGAAGGAATGTTACGCACAATCTACAGTTCCAGACAGTAATTTCTCACCCCCCCCCCCCCCCCCCACTTAGCTTTTGACTTTGATGCCATTTTTGGCCATATTTATTTTTTCACTTTTCAAATTAATGTTACGCTCTGTGAGGGCTTCTACATTTACAAACACAACCGCCTTTCTTCACTGAGAACATTATTCACCCACGTGCTATTGTATAGATACAAATACATTCGCAAACAGGAACATTAAAGGTGCATTTCATAAAAAAAGATTACAAAAATAAATGATTGCCTATCAGTTTGGGGAAATATATCTTTAAAATCAAGTCCATACTGAGACCCTTACTATTGATTTCAAAGCCGTTGTTAAGTGTGACTGTTTATTTTGACGGGAATGGAATTATAACTCAAATATGGCATGTGGTTGGCGCCAATAGACATACAAAGCTGAAAATGGGTGGAGTTTGAGCATTAATCCCCAGAGGATGATATTATTGCGCATGCGTAGATACTTGACCCGGCCGCCTCTTATTTGCATAGTTTTGATGAATTATCGATGATTTGATATTCCAAACACTTTAAAAAGTCATTTTAGCAACGGGATAAAAATATCGACAAATTGTAACTTGGTAACTAAATATGCTTCTTCAACGAGAACCTAGAAGTATTCATCCATACCCGAAATCATTCGCTTGTACATAAATGAATTAAACAGTACCTTCAAACATTCCTTGATGCGACCATCCATTTGTACTGGCCAGAATGCCTCTTTATTAGCAAATATTCATCCATACCTGCATGCATTTATCTGTACATACATACATTCATCTATGCCTGAATGCATTAATCTGTACATATATACATTCATCTATGCTTGAATGCATTAATCTGTACATACATACATTCATCTATGCCTGAATGCATTAATCTGTACATACATACATTCATCTATGCCTGAATGCATTAATCCATAGCTGCATTCATTCATTTCTACCTCCATGCAATAGGTGCGCTCGATTGGTCTCCGCCGGTGTACGCCGAATTCCAGTCGGTCACGTGGGCGGTGCGTGCCGATCGGCGTGCGTTCATTTGTGACATTTTCGGCACATGTGCAGTGATATTATAATTGACCTGCAGGTATCGTTTTTAATGCTCAGCTATCCATAGAGAGGTTGTGTATGGACAAACGACAAACCGATATGTCATTCTCACCTTGTCTTTTCTCTACCTTTTTGGGATATTCCTTAAGAAGTGACTCCGAATGTAATCGTCTGCTCCGTGTGCCCTGGTCTTCACTGAGCCGTAAACCACGGCGTATTAGGGTATTATAAATCATCCAGCCGGCGCGCCGCTCAAGATCGGCGTAGGCCGGTGTGACCAATCGAGCGCACCTTATCATCTATACCTGCATGCATTCATGTGCATATGAATGCATTCATTTGTATTAACATGCATCAATTTGTATCTGTATGTATTCATCTGCAACCACAGGTTGCAAGTTGATAAATAACATACATGCGAGATGGCCCGATAAACACAGATATTGTCTTCTAAAATCAATTGCAATCATCTTCAAATTCACACACCGACATGCACAAGCTAAAAAAATATACAATTACACGGCACACACAAACGCGATACAGCAAGAGATGTACATTCCCAAGCATACATATACAAACAGACACAGGCCACCATACTCGCATACGCCCACATTCACAAATATACCCACATACACAGGTATGCAATCACAAACATACGAATATATACACATTAACAAATACAGATAAACACAGTCACACACACATACACACACGCACACACACACACACAAACACACACACATATATATATATATATATATATACACACTCAGTATAATCATACGTACCCAATTACTCCCAAAGGACGGGAACAAGGGATATATATATATATATATATATATATATATATATATATATATATATATATATATATATATATATATATATATATATATATATATATATATTTATGTATATATATATATATATATATATATATATATATATATATATACATACATGTATTTATATATATATATCTATATATATATCTATATATATATATCTATATATATATATATATATATATATATGCTTGTATGGTTATATATATATCTCTATATATATATATATATCTATCTATATATATATATATCGGGAGCTCTATATCTCTATATATATATATATATATATATATATATATGGCTATATATCTATATATATATATATATATATATATACATTATGTATATATATATAGATATATGCTTGTATGCTTATATATAGTTATATATATATATATATAGATGTATGCTTATATATATTATATATATATATATATAGATATATATATATATATATATACTACATAAATATATATATCTATATATATAGAGAGAGAGAGAGAGAGAGCGAGCGAGAAGAGATATTGTGTCTCTGTGTGTGTGTGCGCGCCGTCGGTGAGAGGCGAGCTCCCGCGGAAGAAAAAAGAAAATCTCTCTCTCTCTCTCGCTCTCTATCTATATCCTGCGGTCCCCCCGCTCTCCCTCCCCTCTGCCCCTCTCTATATCGAGAGAGCGCGCGCGAGAAGATCCTGCGAGGCGAGAGCGAGAGATAGCTAAAGAGCCCGCGCGCGCGAGAGTGCGAGAGCGCGCGCGAGCGCGCGCGAGCGCGAGAGCGAGAGCGCGCGCGCGCGCGCGCGCGCGCGCGCGCTCGCGAGCGCGAGAGAGAGAGAGAGAGAGAGAGAGAGAGAGAGTGAGGGTGGGATTGAAAGTCGACATACGTTTCGTGTTCTGGGCTATAAAATAATCCAACCGTGTCCATCAAATATCCACCCCACCTCCCCTCGGCGGCATGTTGGTCGCGAGTTCGAGTCTATCATCGTCATCGACGTATACATTTACAGTCACTAGCACCTGTATTAAACATTGAAGTCGTATCACCTGTAAAGAGAGCCCTCTCTTGATCAGATACGTTCGGATCTCTGTCTCAGGTTTCTGAGCGTATATCGGATGCCTTTACAACATTCGTATACCTTCATCCAAAGCTGACATCAAATGCCTGCCCTTTTTCGCCTATAGCGATAAAAATAGGCGTGGATCCGTTATTTTGTCAAGCACAGCCTACTCAAACTCCCACGCACATACATTTTCCAATCTGACAAATGACCAAACAGGTTCATTTAAATTGAGATACACCATCGACCATAAGCCCACGCACAGAGTCCACTCACAGAATCGCGGCCAAAAATTGAAAGAAGATGTTGTGTGACAAGAAGTCGACCTATCGTGATGGCTTTAACTTGAAGGTCACGTGGTCGCGGACACAGAGGCGATGTGTGCCTGACGCCCGGAAGTGTGTATCCGGTGGGGAACGCGGTTATATTCCCCGGATTGTATCCCAATAAGAGGATAAAGATGTTCAATGAAATAACTGATGAGTCACTCTTTGATGTTTACCATTGATCGGCTACAATCCTCGTGTGATTGACAGGAGAGGTGTGGTTGATGTGTACGATGCTGGGAGAGTAATGATTGGTGCAACTGACATCTCAGATGCATGTGTTACTGTGACATACTTGGTATTGATGGTATCAATCATATATATTGTTTGATAGACAGCTTGATTTGTGCCTTATCGACAGATTCGTTGATTTGTTGGTTAGTTCTTGGTATCAATGGTTGTTCACAAATAATGATAGATTGATCCTTTTCACATGATTGAGTAACTTGTAGATTTAACAGACGTGATTCGATGACGAGGATGATTAAGTGACCCACCGATCAGCTGATAGGTATATATGTATTGAGGATCTACCTGTTCATATGATTTGCTGATGCAAGTGAAACATTGACTCTTTCACGTGATTGCAGGAGTTGTGTTTTATGTGCTTGGTGGACCGTTTGACAGATGCATGTTGGTGTCATTGAATGATACGTTTGATCACCTGTCCAGTACCTCAATAGATTGGTGTTTACCTTTCAACCCCAGGGTCAAAGGTTACATTACCATCCCCAAACTGACAAGGTCACGTGTTAAGATGGCGCGTTATCGTTCGTTATCGGCACATGACAGACGAACTTATAAGTGAGCACCTATTGTCCCTATGGCTTCGATAAAAAGATTTGTTGACAGCTAACATGGATTGACTGATACGACGTGAAATTGAAACGTTGATGGTGTGATGTGATATATTCACAGCGGACAACAATACGAATCGCTGGTACGTACGTACGCACCTAACCGATTAAAGTAACAAGAGTAAAATCAATTGAAGCTAGCCTTGGTAAGACAGTTACTAATCGATGTGATACAGCTTCTACAGGTTAGACAACACATGTGAGGTCATATTCTCCATGATGTGATCGCCCTCAACTAACACAGACACTATCGATGAAAGCACTCACCTGTAAGATGCAGGTGGAGGAGATGGAAATTAGCGAGTGAAACGAACCTGATTGGGATGAACTTGACTCCTGCTCCATCGCTCGTCCCCCTCCAGCGCGGAGTCCGTATGACTATTATTATCCAGTGTGGGTTTCGAGTGATAGAAAACTATGAGATCAGATTATGAACGCGGACACGAGACGGGATTCCAGAGGTCACACGATCTAAGTTAGAAGATTCGAACCTGGTGGGATAATATAGCCCTCTTCAACTACCAACAAATATGCTCTACTGCAGTCATAGGAAGCCATAACACACCTCATATATACGTTTCCCGCCCCCACTATTGTCGGCTCCCAAACATGTACACTCAGTCACCACTTGTTGCGCCTTGCGGGGGTGGTTGAGAATTAGGTGACTTTTTGCTCGTTCCGAGTGTTAATTTATGCGCAAGGGGAAACGTAATGCTGAAGGATGCGGGGGCAGTAAAAGGGGCAATTGAAAGCCCCGTCCCATGAATGAATCTCTGTCGAGAGCGACGACGGGGTGGGGAAAGATGTGGGGCCTCTCCTCTTCCGTCCACATCATCACTCAACTATCCACCCCCCCAAAACCCCGCGCCCCAACACGCCCCTCCCCCTACTCACTGGGGATGCCAGATTGGGTAATTATTGTTTGGGGTAGCGTGTGCATTCAGGGTTTCTCGGGGCGGTCGTCCTTCCCCTGTACATCCGGGTTGTGACCTTTCATGCGAGCGTCAATGAGAACGCGGGGGTGGCACCACAGCCCGGCACGGCAGTGTGATATGACCGGAGGGGGTGAAGGCCATACCTAGGACAAGGTAAAAACGGCCTTGGTTTCCATATTGAGATAATGGGATGTCGGTTTCATTGAATGGATGCAGTGACTGGGTATACAAGTGCGAGCTAATCTGACGATGAGCAGGTTAACAGAGAAGACGAGGGAGATGGGGGTGGCGGGGTGGGGGGTGCAGTACGGTCTCAGCTGTCATCTCTTATATGTCGATACATACACACAACGTTGACTTAAAGACTCCCTACACCACGCCCCTCTTGCCCAGCCATCAATCAAGCCGCTTGTTAGCTAAGCTGTGTATGTATACATGTATGTATGTATGTATACATGTATGGATGTAAACATGTATACATGTATGTATGTATGTATGTATGTATGTATGTATGTATGTATGTATGTATGTATGTATGTATGTATGTATGTATGTATGTATGTATGTATGTATGTATGTATGTATGTATGTATGTATGTATGTATGTATGTATGTATGTATGTCTGTATGTATCTGTATGTATGTCTGTCTGTATGTATGTATGTATGTATGTATGTCTGTGTATGTATGTATGTCTGTATGTCTGTATGTCTGTATGTATGTATGTCTGTATGTCTGTATCTGTCTGTATGTATGTCTGTCTGTCTGTATGTATGTATGTATGTATGTATGTATGTATGTATGTATGTATGTATGTATGTACGTATGTATGTATGTATACATGTATGTATGTATGTATTTTTTATCATACACAATAGCACGAATGCATTCACCCTCTTGTGGAACACACATACAATTACACGCATTTCATTTGCATTGCTCACTACGAACGCGCGATTAACACCCACACATCAAATATGACTGAAACATACCCTCGCTGGGCTTCGCAATTCACAGCGCACAGGCTCGTATGTCTTGTCGGTACCCCAGCGAGTTTTTCCCTAAACCTTAACATACACAGTAGACACACGTAAAAGAATATTTATGTCGATAGATGCTTCAATAAACAATTCAGGAACGTTGAGTTATAACCAGCCGCTAAATATATGAAGGGGCATCTATAGGTGAAGTATAGCCTTACCAAGTTCACACTGTAGCTCCGAAAAACCGCAAGAAGCCTGTTGTCTAGAGCCAAGATGATCAAACATGTGCTTAAACGTGGTTGTTTTCAACGGGTAAATTGACAAGTAAACACATGCCTCCTGTAACAGGAACTGATTCAGCTGTTGACAAGGAGATCATCGAGTTGTAAGATTTACTCCCTTCATTAATCATAACTGTGTTGTACATATTGTGAGGGGTGTATATTTGATGGCTATGTTTGTCAATCTCTGTCGGAACGAGGAGAAAGTTTCACTCAACAGCATGGTCAGTAGCACTTCATTGTCCACTACAAATTGCTCCCTCTTGCTTACTTGTTCCTTTTCAATCTGTACAGTGTCAAAGGCCATTGTACAAAATGAGAACAATTTGTAGAAAGGGAAACTGCTGCCATAATTTCGCCATTCACCCCCTTCCCGACCTCACCCTAACTCAGTAGATGACCGTCTCATTATTACTACCACTACCTTTCACACTTTGCCTTGTTGTCTGTCCCATTCCTCCTCTCTCTCACTCTTTCTTTCACTCCATCTCGCTCAGCCTTCTTCTCCCGTTCCACTTTCGCTCACTCAAATTCTCTCTTTAACACCGACTAATACTGCCGCTGATTCATTGATATTATGACCAACTCAATAATACTAGCAATGCCTCACTATTATCAATGCCACTGATTCATCAGTGATATTATACGATCAACTCATTGATACGATACTAGATTGATACGATCACTGATATTCATCATTGATACGATCACTGATTCACGAATCAATCACTGTTACTATCATACGATCACTGAGTGATTGATACGATCACTGACTGATTGATACGATCACTGACTGATTGATACGATCACTGACTGATTGAACGATCACTGACTGATTGATACGATCACTGATCACTAATACAATCACTGTTACTATCACTGGCTAACTGGTATTATCAATGCCTCACTAACACAATCACCGACTCGGTGATACTCTCATTGCCACACTGATATTATCACCGACATACTGGCTCAATATCTCGCCTTTTCAATCATTCAGTCTCCTTGTATTTTGTTTATTTACATTCCTCATTTGATTAAGTTCTTCATTTCTCTAGCTCTTTCTTACTTTAACTTTTAATATTCAATTTTGTGCGCATGTGTTTTTTGTTACCATCATTATTTTGAGTTCATGCATTAATAATAAGGACCATTGAGTCATTAACGAAATAGAATGGAACCTTGTTGAAGTCTGACGACGATAAAATCGCTAGCTGTCGAATTCTATATTAGTAAGTGTCTCATAATAGAAAATACCAAATATATTGCTTGTGAAGGCTGGCCGTGAATTTGTATCTTTTATTCGGTTCACTGTGAGGCGCTGGGCCCTGTAAAAGACTAATTAAAACGTCCCTCATTGTGATATCCCATAATTATCCCTTGTCTCGTTCCCATACGAAGCCTACTTCGGCAAGAGACGCTGTCACGTAGACACGAAATTCAGGGCCGTGCTAGGTTAGGGAGTGAAATATATAGCCAACCTTCACCCGACTTAGCTATTGAAATGAAGCCGAATGAATCAAGAATGCAAGAGGCAGGTATAATACACCCTTCCCAGAATGCAAGAGGCAGGTATAATACACCCTTCGCAATATGACTTTGAGATATACGTTTTTTGGTCCAGCAATATGTACTCTTTTGTTTTGAGAAGACTCGCATGTCACTTGAAGCCTTTAGTGATGTTCAATCCAGCAAGGAAACTGACACCTGTTGAATATGAAATAGCAAGCACCGATGGAGCAAGTGCATGCACACAGGCCTACTTCATCCAGAAATCCATCCACTGGCTCCAATAAAATATATATATATATATATATATATATATATATATATATATATATATATATATATATATATATATATATATATATATATATATATATATATATATATATATATATATATATATATATATATATATATATATATATATATATATATATCTATATATATATATCTATCTATATATATATATATATATATATATATATAGTTAATTTTCGTCCATCACAAATACCAAACATTCTGATCGTCCGTGATATATTTTTGACTTTCCCAATCCATGTGGCTTATCAATTCTGCGAGATAAATCAAAATCAGTGCATGGAATTTTAAACAGTGCTTGCGAACAGACAAACATTACCCGCAAGATGAAATAGCAAACGGATACACCCACACCTACAAATACTGATGCTCAAACATAGTGCAGAATGAGAACGGCAACAAGGTGTGGATTTATTCAGCATAGAAATCTATGCATCTGCGTTTTCGACAGACGGCTTACAACGTCAGTGGGACGCCGATCTGGACGAAGAAGTGACCTTGTCGATCTAGGTGACCTTTCACCCCAGAAGGCGTCATATTCACCTTTCAAATCTTCACGTAGGCACAGAACTCAATAAGCGATACAGATATGGACTCTGGGATGGGTTATTCGCTTACAAACAGATTCCTACCCAACCCACCCCCCCCCCCCCCCCCCCCAATATTGTCTCATTGGACTTAAAAGTCGATTTCATTCTTGAACCTCCAAAATCCATTTGGTTTGACTGAGCTGCGGAACCGCAACGAGCAATTCTTATTCGATTTAAAAAAAATCTCTTTAGATTACATCCGAGGTGCATCTTGACAAAACATGTGAATTTATCAATGTCGATGCTGAGCAGAACTGGGCGGGGATTATAACATTCAAATATCGTCAAGACGGTATTTCATCATTACTCGCCACCAACGACGGGGTCAGCTCAGTTTGCGTAATGATTAGAACAAATTGCCAACGACAAAAATCTTGTGACGCAATCTAGCGTTATGACGTACGTGCATGAGAGTTGAAATACAAGTGGTGGTTTGTACGGGAGTCGATGACGTCATGTTGTCGAGCCGTCATGTTTATTCACGGCGTATTTTGATAGTCGCTGTGTCAGGTTTTGACCAGTCAATATTACATTACCACTTCCGGAGACGACCTAGTTCCGTGGAAGACGCGACGATTAGGTTTTAACGCTTCAGCGCTGTAAAACACAGCCTAGGTTATAAAGTTGTACAGCATATATATATTGTCAATAAAGTAAAACCTCCGGCCACTGATATTTGTCATGATTGCTGATAGGAAGCATTATCTGCATGCAGGTGCTCTAAGAGTGCGCACCTAGCGGATGTTGTGCGTGCGTATTAATGAACGTATATTTGTATGTGTGTATCTGTGTATCTATGGATGGGTGAGCGTGTTCGTGTGCGTGATTATGAATCCAGCTCACACATCGCATCAATGTTTTTCACATTGCATCGATGCATATTCGATTCTTCATCTGCGAATTGTTTAAGTCCAATATTCCACCTACACGACACGTCAACTTCCGCCCCCATCTAAGTCTCCTTATCACGGAGTGCCAGCATGATGTGGGCGGTCACGGCTGTTGGCCATACCCCCATATCTAAGTGTCCGCCAGCCATCCCACGTTAGCAGTAAATAACTCCGTCATCAAACTGGTCTGGCGGAATAAATACAAAGAATGGGGACAAAAATCAAACATAAAGTGACATAATGTGTGTATTTTGCAATCTGAACATCGTCTGTTATGTGGACAAACATTTTCCTTACGCACGTATGCATGATGTATGTGTGTGTATGTACGTACGTACGTATATACGTACGTACGTACGTACGTATGTATTACGCACGTATGTGTGTATGTATGATTGTATGTTTTTATGTATGTATGTATGTATGTATGTATGTATGTATGTATGTATGTATGTATGTATGTATGTATGTATGTATGTATGTATGTATGTATGTATGTATGTATGTATGTATGTATGTATTTGTGTATGTATGTACGTACGTACGTACGTATGTATGTATGTATGTATTTACTTACGTACATATGTACGTGCGTACGTACATATGTACGTACGTATGTATGTATGTATGTCTGCGTGGCTGTGACGATTAGGGGTCTCTCTTATTTTGGGGTAACATTTAATAATTTGCTTCATTACTTTCAGTTTTATATTTGTTAACATTAATGTTGATTGAATATGTGTTTATGTTCAGGTAAACAGGAGGAATGCGTCGGTCAAGGACGTATGTAAACAATCACCATTGAATCTGTTGACAACCACCAATAGAGCAATCTTAGTGCATCATATTTAACCGACTTGCGTTATGTTTTGAGCAAATCAGGTAGGTACATGGACCGTGTGGTTAAGATCTATTCTATTCACGAAGTCACGGTATAGTAACCTACTAACACCAACCAGAATCAGACGCCAAAAAAAACCCAAAAAAACAACGAAGAGGTTATAGAATGTCATTGACTCTCAACGTGCACACACAATATATATAAACCCATGCAAAATAAATATCTTATTGCGCTGCCGCCCCCGCAAACATCGACACTCGATACACGAAACCGGTGAGGGATCGGTGGCGGATAAGGGGAGGATGAGGGTAACAGGAGACGCAGTCCGGGTAATGTTGGAGTGGACATGATGGGAGATTCATGAATTAGACCAAATGAAATCTATTCATCTCTATCACCCCCACCCACACCACATACAAAGGCAAACGATGTACGTATGTCACAACTAACATCCATAAATGCTGCTGTCGTTGTAATTGCGTTGATACGAATTAAGAACCTGTTAGTCAATCACAGAAACATCTTGGCGTAGGTCAATCTGTTTACCAAACGCAATGAAGATTGTCATGAGGAAAAACAATGTTCGTGTATCGGGTGACGGTGTTTTGAGGGGGCAGGAGCTGTATAGGTCAAATGAAATCGGAAGTTGTAGCCCCTTGGCTCTCAAAACACGTGCATGGTTAACAAGTGAAGTTCGTTCGACGAGGACCAGGAGATAGACGCTGTCATTGCACGACATCCACACTCATCCCAGCATTTCAACAATTGTTCACAATTTAGAACGGATAATATCAATGCATTTTTGTGACGTCTTCGAAAAAAATGTAAATATTACGACTTTCTATAACGATTTAAGAATTGAGTTTGATTTTAGCGCGGATAATGTAATCTCACCTGAGTCTGTAGGGAAGCTTCGAGGGTGAACAAAGAGCTTGTGACGAACTGCATCCACTGGTCAGAGACTTTAAACTGGTCAGTGATTCTCGTTTAAGGTGTGGAGGGCAATAATGGCATTCCTCACATAGCGACGTTTTTGTGGTCAGTCTCCATGTCCGATAATACCGTACCCAATGGTGGTGTTTAATTCAAATCAACTGCGCTTTTCGATAAACTGGAACGATTGAATTGTGCCTTACATAGCGAGGTACTATTCCATATCTCCAACAACACCCACTCTCACATAGCGATAACAATTATGCATAATTGAGAACATATCTTAATTAAATAACAACATTAGTTTGGGCGAATTGATGGACTGATGAAAATACGATCAACCTGATTGCTGATTTGTGGAAGAAGCGCGTAAAGGTGGAATGATAGGTGGACGGATGGGTTAATAGATTAATGAATAAATGTTGAAAAGATGAATGAATGAATAAATGAATGAATAAATCAAGGTAGAGAGCGGGTAAAGGATAGACGAATGTGTGTGTGTGTGTCATTCAAATCTTCAAGAAACCATTTGAAATGTTCCCAATATAAAACCAAGGATGAGCCATCGTTGTCTGAAATATCGCCCCTCCCCCCACCCAAACCGCCCCCCACCCCTCACACCGCCCACGGATATCTAGGGTAACGCCGTGGTATGATAGAGCTGCCCCCACCCAAACCGCCCCCCACCCCTCACACCGCCCACGGATATCTAGGGTAAAACTGGGATGGTATCATGAGGTCGTGATAATGTCAACTATGAGGGCGTGATGAGGAGAGGGGCTGTGTGGGAGGCGTTCCCGAAGCGTGACTCATCGGCTAGCCCTACATTATAGGCAAAACTAGTCTACCCCCGAGGGGGTGGCCGTTTAGGGGAGCTGGTCGGGGCCGAATACATTGAGACATACGTCGAAAGTGGGGGTGGTGCAGTGCGAGAAGTGAATGGACGTTATTGTTTGTGCTACATAAGCATTTTAACTGCCATGAAGAACGCACCTGCCACATGCAATACGCGTCGTCCACAACAGTCTCTTCACATGAATGCCGTTTACAACAGCAGCCGACAGTTTGAAATGATTAACCGAAAACATAGCTCTGACTAATTGAGTAGTTTTAATGGATCTACCCAACAGAGACCCGATGTGTGGGTTGAAAGTTGGAGGGAAAGGTCTGTACAGAACCGGATGTAGCTAGTTGCGAATTGGATTAGTTTATGTAATGGATTAACCCAACAACGGAGGTGAGAAGGTAGTGTGGGTTGAAAGGTTGGAGGGAAAACTTTATGGTGCACATTAAGATGGTAGGTGCCGGAGGTGAGAATGTGTACGCTGAATGGAGTGATTCAATCGCTGGGGTTTCGTGCACATTGCCCCCCTCTGTTGCGAACGGCGATTGAGTATACGAGCATTCGTCGCTAACGTGAGGATTGTGATGGAATCGTAGGTAGTCATAGGGACCACCCCTCTGTTCTTTCGAAGGTAGGAGTAGGTAGGTAGGTAGGTAGGTCGGTAGGTAGGTTGTGTTGGTAGGGTAGGTAGGTAGGTAGGTAGGTAGGTAGGTAGGTAGGTAGGTAGGTAGGTAGGTAGGTAGGTAGGGTAGGTAGGTAGGTAGGTCGGGGTAGGTAGGGAGGGAGGTAGGTAGGGTAGGGTAGGTAGGTAGGTAGGTAGGGAGGGAGGTAGGTAGGTAGGGAGGTAGGGAGGGAGGGAGGGAGGGAGGGAGGTAGGGAGGGAGGTAGGTCTTAGGTAGGTAGTCTTTCGGTAGGTAGGTAGGTAGGGTAGGTAGGGTAGGTAGGTAGGTAGGTAGGTAGGTAGGTAGGTAGGTTGGTGGTAGGTAGGTAGGTAGGTAGGGTAGGTAGGTAGGTAGGTAGGTAGGTAGGTAGGTAGGTAGGTAGGTCGGTAGGTAGGTAGGGTAGGTAGGTAGGTAGGTAGGTAGGTAGGTAGGTAGGTAGGTAGGTAGGTAGGTAGGTAGGTAGGTAGGTAGGTAGGTAGGTTAGGTAGGTAGGTAGGTAGGTAGGTAGGTAGGGAGGTTCTTTAGGTAGGTCGGTAGTAGGTTCGGGTAGGTAGGTTTGGTAGGTAGGGGGTCGGGAGGGTTGGAGGGAGGGGATGGCTGGAGGGTTTAATGGGGAGGGAGGGAGGGAGGGAGGGAGTCTTCTAGGTCTTTTAGGTCCGTAGGTCGGTCGGAGGGTCGGGAGGGAGGGAGTCGTAGGTAGGTCGGTAGGTAGGTAGGTAGGTAGGTTGGTAGGTAGGGAGGGAGGGGAGGGGAGGGAGGGGGTTCTTTCCCGGGTTATTGGGAGGGAGGGGAGGGAGGGAGGGAGGTTTCCCTTTTTCTTTCTCGGAGGGAGGGGAGGTCGGTAGGTAGGTAGGGAGGTAGGTTGGGTAGGTAGGTTGGTAGGGAGGTAGGTCTAGGTAGGTAGGTAGGTAGGTTGGTAGGTTATGGTAGGTAGGTAGGTAGGTAGGTAGGTAGATTTAGCAGGTAGGTAGGTATTTAGGTAGGTAGGTAGGTAGGTTATTTAGGTAGGAAGAATTGGTAGGTAGGTAGATGTCGGTCCTGTAGGTAGGTTCGTTCCGCAAGGAATTTACGGCACACCTACACTTATGTGTTATATGGTGCCTGCGAACGTAAATAGCATAATTTGACCTGATTAAGCAGCCGCCTTCTAGGATAAATGGGAAAAAGGGTTATCGATGTAGAACAAGGCGAAGTAAAAAAGAATACGCAAAAATTACTCCAGGGCATGTCACCACCAGCAGATTGACTGGACCAGGCCATCCCAAATTCTCGTCCAGATGAAATCCGAGCCCAAGGGATGTGTTGCAGATCTGGTCATCGCAAGGACCACTCTTCTCACCCACCGGGATCTCATTGCCCACCGACACGAGTCGGAACCCACGGCCAGCAGGTTGCCCCCTATAAGTCGCCTCTTACGACATGAAGGATAATACAGGTTGCCCCGATGAAGGATAATTTGTTGTGTAGGAGCAGGTTGGTTTTTCCACACGGTAGGACCCATATTGTGGTTGTGTAGAGCATATGTTTGTTGTGTAGAGCATATGTTGGTTGAGTAGAGCATATGTTGGTTGTGTAGAGCATATGTTGGTTGTTGTAGAGCGTATGTTGGTTTGTGTGTTGGTTGTATGTGTGGATGTGTTGTAGGGTGTGTTGGATGTTTCTGTAAGGCATGTGATGGTTGTGGCTGTGTGTTTGTTGTTTGTAGTAGGTGTTTGGTTTCTGTGTAGGGCGTGTTTTTTGGTTGTGTAGGCGTTGTGGTGTTTGTGTAGTGGGTGTGTTTTTGAAGGGCTTGTGTTGGTTGTAGGTGTTGATTGGATGTGTAGGGTGTCTGTGGTGTTGGAGGTACTTTGGTTTTGAAGGGCTTGCGATGGTTGTGCAGGGCTTGTATTGGGTGTGTAGGGTATGGTTGTGAAGGATGTGTTTTGGTTGTGCAGGATGTATGTAGGTTGTGTGTGGTGTGTTTTGTTGTTGTGTTGTGTGGTTGTGTTGTGTGTTGTTTGGTTGTATAGCGCGTGCGTTGGGTGTGCATTGGTTTTGTATGGTGTGTGTGTTGGTTGTGAAGGGATTGTGTTGGTTGTGAAGGGATTAAGTTGGTTGTGAAGGGCTTGTGTTAGCGTGAAGGGCTTGTATTGGTTGTATAGCGCGTGTGATGATTATAAAGGTGTGTGTTGGTTGTGTAGGGCGTGTGTTGGTTGCATAGGGTGTGTATTGGTTTTTATGGTGTGGAGTGGTTGTGAAGGGCTTGTGTTGGTTGAGTAGGGCGTGTGTTGATTCTGTAGGGTGTGTTGGTTGTAGAGGGCGTATGTTGGGTGTGTAGGGCGTGTGTTGGTTGTGTAGGGCTTGTGTTGAGTGTGCAGGGCTTGGGTTGGTTGTGAAGGGTGTGTGTTGGTTGTGTAGTGCGTGTGTTGGTTCTATAGGGCGTGTGTTGGGTGTGTAGGGCTTGTGTTGGGTGTGTAGGGCGTGTTGGTTGTGTAGGGTGTGTGCCGGTTGTGAAGGGTGTTTGTTGGTTCTGTAGGGCGTGTGTTGGGTGTGTAGAGCGTGTGTTGTGTGTCTAGGGCGTGTGTAGGTTGTGTAGGGCGTGTTTTGGCTGTGTATGTTGTGTGTAGGTTGTGTAGGGCCGGTGTTGGTTGTGTAGATCGTGTTGGTGCTATTAACGACCTTTTTTTATATTTAGCATTTGTACACTTGTTGAGCATCGATAAGAGCGCAGATATTTCATGATGACGGAAAACAGCCATGGGCGCCCAAGTCTCGTTGCAGGCGTGGAGTAATTTCGACACAGCATTCGGGGACCAGCTATTGACAGCAGGGGAGATGTTGTTGATTCGTGTAAGCCATTTATTTCCCAGAATATCCTTCCTAAGTAATGTAAACACGATACGAATTTTAATATGCCATATAACCACTGTCGGTACCATGCGGTGTACAAAATGCATTCATTAGAATACTAAAAAAAAGGAAATTTCATATAAGCGTTCCTAGAAGCTACGCGACGCTTGGTGTGCGTCATTGCTGACGTCATAGACCACTGACCATTTGAACATTGAGACTGGGAGGGGCGGGGGCATTTAATGATCATAAACTCTGCACCTTGGTGCGATTACAATTAGGATCCATACCAGCCTGTTTATTTACCCACTGACGCGCGTGGCGCAGCCTGATCTACGTCAGCTGAGACAGCGGATGCAGCAACTGGCGGCATTATCAATCTGGGACAGAATGGAATTCATCTCGCCAATAGGGCGACAAAATGATGTCGTCATAATTCCATACAACCCCTCGTTTAGTGGCGTAGCTTGGATGGAATTAATGTGTAGGGCGAATTCTAGGGGGTCTGGGGGCATGCCCCCCCCCCAACCCAATTCTTTTTTTAACCTGGAATGTCAGAGATGCGTTTTGGCGTATATTTGGTACAAATAAGAATGTTTCATAGACCATATATATCATGACATTTCACTTAGATTTAAGTCTCATGACTGGAATAACCGCTGAGTTTTCGCAGCTTACTACTTGTTCCAAATGCCCCGGAAAAGAAAACTACAATAATAAATAATGGTATTTATAATTAAAATTGTTTCAAGACAAAGAACTAAAAAACAAAATCAGCCGGACGGTGAATCGAACCCGGTATGCCCGGGTGCGAGGCGAGCACTGATCCCCTACACTATTGTCTCTGTACAACATTAGGTGTATTATATGACATTAATGAAATAATTTGAACACGGCCATTTGAAAACAAATGTAGGGTTTCCAAAAAAATAACTGGTTTACATAGTAAATCTATCTTACCTGGTTTACATATTACTTTCTTACATGAGCACGCGGTCCAGAAGAAAATATCCGTAACTGAGGGTAACTGTTTCGTGGAAACTCGGTAGAGCCTCGTTGCCGCCAAAACAGTTACCCTCAGTGACGGATATTTCCACCTGGTCCAACTTTTTCTTGCACACTGTCTTGCACTTTGAAATATATATTTAAATACAAACTTATCGAAATGATGCATTTTGATATAAAACAAGAGTTATTCAGATGCTGTGGTTGGGAAAGTGACGTCACATTGTTTATAACGTTACGTAGTTCACGCGAGTCGTCTTACATGGGTGGGGGAGGGGTGGTGGGGGTGGTAAGATGAGATTTTCCAGCACTGGTAAAAACGGCAGATATCCCCATCTGGTATGCAAGAAAAATCTATCTAAGGGCAGGACAAATCCACATTTAAAATATACCTGGGAGGTATTGTACTAAGCAAACAAATTTAATACAACTTATTAAAGGTTTGAAACTAAGAAAAAGACTGGCCGTGTTGGAAATGAGAACTGAAAACATGATGGCCAGGTTCCATTTAACAACTTGTGGTTGGTGTCTTCGTCTACAGGAGGTAAAGTAAGACATCCGATATCCGGATACTTGGGATCCTTTGAAATGTTTATAAGACGGAACTATACAATACGCGGCCGGCCCGAACTTTACAATATGCGGGCTCCAGGAGTGCGCACTCAACATATAACGATATCAGAACCATTTCGCTGAAGTTCTTCGCCGATACAAATCAGACATTGCATTTTCATCAATGAATTTATGCATGATTTCAACTTTTAGGTTGAACTACAGCTGATATCTTTAAATGGCGAAATACTAGCTTGATGGAGCAAATGAAATGAGTGGTAGACAAATATAAAATAAACAATTATATATATATATATATATCTATATATATATATATATATATATATATATATATATATATATATATATATATATATATATATATATATATATATATTTATATATATTGTATCATCGTATCATATCAAAGTGATATGACTTATTTATGTTCCACCCTTCCAAGAAATGGTGCTCAGCTGACGTAAACAGAAACCAGTCGAAACAGTGACATCCGCCCAGAAACTTACAAACTATATATCCGGCTTGAACCAAACACCAGCACTCAAGTTTGGATAAGCCCTTACAAGTTGGCTTTAAATTAATTCTCTTCCGGGGAAGCGGGTTGTGGGGGTTGGGATGACAGTACTTCGGAAAGATGTTTAATAGAAAAATGTGATACTGGAAAGCGTTTTATACATTGGGCAAATGGTTCAATTTGAAACATAAATCCGGAAAATGTCCTTTCCGCCATAAACAGAGTTTAAAGTTCATGGTCACTAACCTTATATAACACAGACCCACAAACTCGTCATGCCTCAGTTCCATACCAGGTGAATGTTGATGTAACCATACATCAACGCTGAGCAGTGTCCCACTATTACAACATAAGGTATTCATCGCTGCAGACGTACACGTCCCTAATGTTTTCATCGTTATGGATGGATTCATAGCAGTTTAGGCCAAGGTCAAGGTCTGGAAAGAAGTCTCGTAAGTAGAGACATATTTTGACGAGATCGACTTCCGATTGCGAACTTTATAACATTAAAGTCGTAATGAGGTTTATCGTTGAAAGACTTGTTGAATAACATATGCAAGAAGTTGTATCTGCTGTCAAGCTAGCATCGTGTCTCAGGTTACTATGACACCGGGTTTCTGGCAGAGACCCGGTGCTGCAGTCAAGCCATGTAATCCATTCTGATGGACAGTGATTGTATTGCAGCTTTGACTCACATGGAATTACTGATAATCATAGGCCGAATACGAGGTCCATCTATTGCCAATAAAATTTGACAAATAAAATGTTCTTGTTTATTTATCATGCTCCATTTATCACCGGTATGTAACCGTGGGTGGGTCATATCGCGTCCCTGATGTGGTCCAATGCATTCTGGGTACCCATAAGTTAATGTTCCTCCCAGCACGAACGACCAGCGGACCGGACCCTAACTGTATATCATCTCCACGCATGGCTTCAATAGAACTCGGCCATATGTGTAGCCCTACAAGACGTCTGCGTACACCGGAGCTACCATATGTGAAGGTGCTTTATGTGAACAGTGAACTTATCCACTTATTTGTACACGATGATGGTCTTGCCGAACATACATCTGAGGGTAAACGGATAAAACATTGACATTGCGCATCCGTTATACGCCTGATGGATTCGTTCAAAAGCAAAAAAAACTTTTATACTTCTCAACCATATCACTCCGAAGATCAATAGCCACCAAAGATACTCAAAATTGAGACAAAATACATGCTTATGATTTTCGGGTTTAAATGTTTGCAGCACGACTTTTCTTTGCCGTTTTTCAAATGTTATGTCATTGATTGTTTGGAAAATTTAAGATTATCTCGATTTTGGACATTTTTATTTTTAATAATCGACACAGATGATGATTTCCAGCAGTTTTGTACAATGTCCTTGACGTGTAGTTACGGTTAAACATTATGACACACCGAAAGAAGGACGCAGTACACGTTATGATCGCACAAGTGTTTATCACAAGCTGTTGTTTTAGGAATCAAATAACGCTCATTACATTATTCTCGACAATTCGTGCTAAGTTAAAAAAAACCATTTCATAATGATCACCAGGTAGCGAAGATTTAATCCCATTTCAATAAAACACAAATAAGCCTTATTTGGTGAATTTTTGACTCCAGTTCAAGCGCAAGTAACCAGAATAAGTTGTCTATTCAAATATAAAACGTTGCAGTCTGAGTGGAGTATGTAGTAATCATTGGCATTAACAACAGCACGCATATGCTCGGCTTAATGAGCCACAGGTAGAATTCTGCACCCCGATTCAGTAACTGTAGTGGCCTGGAAATTGAAACTCACTTCAAAGCATACCATGATGATGAGTTCATGAAAGGATGTCCAGAATTACCGAGTTACCACAACAGTTTATATGAAGAAACAAGGGAGCAAGAATAACCCGGATTGAATACATCAAGCTCAAGGTATATGACTTGCATGAAGGCAAGGTCACTAAGAGAGTTGATCTCTGCCATGGGGTGAGGTGAAGTCGAGGTCAGGTCCGATGGCTACAATGCCTTTAGGGTTGATGCTGTGGTGGCTGGCCTGTGGAACACAAGCCAGTTGTTTGCTGATGGCATAATCTCCGACAGAATAACAACAAATGGTATGTTTTGTCTACAAGTTGTATGCATGTGTGTTTTGTGTGGATATACAAAAGGATCGATCACAATTGTTTCAGTAGGACCGATCACAATAATTGTTTCAGTAGGACTGGTCACAATTGTTTCAGTAGGACTGGTCACAAGTGGTTCAGTAGGACTGGTCACAATGGTGCAGTAAGTGAACCACATGGCATGCTTAGATATGTTAGAAGTTTCAAATTTAACATTCTGCGAGCTATATTGACCAGATTTTCCACCTAACTTATCAGGTGCGCACATTCGATATTTGAGGGAGTGTCCTCAAGGGAGAACTTCAATGAATGAACATAATGAGGTGGCAGTGACATCAAGGCACAAGGTGTAGAAGCAGTGAGTAGAATGTGATAAGTGTTACCTGGTAATGCCACATGATGTGGTGAGTAGAACGTGTTAAGTGTTACCTGGTAATGCCACATGATGTGGTGAGTAGAACGTGTTAAGTGTTACCTGGTAATGCCACATGATGTGGTGAGTAGAACGTGTTAAGTGTTACCTGGTAATGCCACATGATGTGGTGAGTAGAACGTGTGTAAGTGTTACCTGGTAATGCCACATGATGTGAGTAGAAACATGTTAAGTGTTACCTGGTAAATGCCACATGATGTGGTGAGTAGAACGTGTTAAGTGTTACCTGGTAATGCCACATGATGTGGTGAGTAGAACGTGTTAAGTGTTACCTGGTAATGCCACATGATGTGGTGAGTAGAACGTGTTAAGTGTTACCTGGTAATGCCACATGATGTGGTGAGTAGAACGTGTTAAGTGTTACCTGGTAATGCCACATGATGTGTTCAGCATCCACTGTCTCTGCCACTCCACACATCTGATAGATCTCTCTCACATACCCCCACAGATTGGGGTAATCCATGACACGCTTCTTATTGCACTAGCCAAAACAGATATGTGGATACATTATAGGCACACTCAGTGGTAATGTCACCATGTGATAGGGTGAACCTTTAAAAGGCTATATTTATGATTAATTCTCGCAACAGAACACTGTGTATTCCTTAATCATAATCAGATTAGGTCGTATCTCACCTTAAAATGACCCACATAGACCATGTCGAATCGTACCAGAGTGGGGAAGGCTCGGATATCTGCCTCAGTGAAGGTGTCTCCGACTAAGTAGCGCTGTTTGGACAATATCGACTCCAGCTGAAGCACCAAGGCATTTATGACAGTACATTTCAACTTTTTCATTTAGAACTCCTTGAATCATTGCACTTGATGGATCTATATCCCATTATGCAAAGGTTGGCTCCTCATGCTCTTCTGAGAAATAAGAAGTCATTGAATCAAGCACAAAAAGTGAACAGTGTTTAGTTGGATGAGTAGGTACAAAAAGTTGTGTAGGAGAGCGAGGTGTTATTGCTATGGGGTGGTTGTTGTTGCTGTGGGGGTGGTTGTTGTTGCAGTGGGGGTGGTTGTTGTTGCTGTGGGGGGTGGTTGATGTTGCTATGGGGTGGTTGTTGTTGTGTGGGGGTGGTTGATGTTGCTGTGGGGTTGTTGTTGTTGCTGTGGGGGTGGTTGAGTTATTGCTATGGGGTGGTTGTTGTTGCAGTGGGGTGTTTGTTGTTGCTGTGGGGGTGGTTGTTATTGCTATGGGGTGGTTGTTGTTGCAGTGGGGTGGTTGTTGTTGCAGTGGGGTGGTTGTTGTTGCAGTGGGGTTGTTGTTGCTGTGGGGGTGGTTGTTATTGCTATGGGGTGGTTGTTGTTGCAGTGGGGTGGTTGTTGTTGCTGTGGGGGTGGTTGATGTTGCTGTGGGGGTGGTTGATGTTGCTGTGGGGGTGGTTGATGTTGCAGTGAGGTTGTTGTTGCTGTGGGGGTGGTTGTTATTGCTATGGGGTGGTTGATGTTGCAGTGGGGTTGGTTGATGTTGCAGTGAGGTTGTTGTTGCTGTGGGGTTGTTGTTGTTGCTGTGGGGTGGTGTTTGTTGCAGAGGGGTGAAAAATAGGAGTGATTTCAGTAAGTGAGCTGTGATTGGCAGTCGGAAGCTTGGGGCATTTCTACTCAAGCTATCTTAAACACGAGCGTTTATTTGGGATCAAATGTGCTTATGGTTAATTATTCTAGGCATTGACCAGTTCCAAATGTTTCATTAAAGAACTCAACTGAACAAAATAATTTATAAACTGACCAGGGACTTGACAAAGGGCTTATATCAATTGGATGACAATTAATTTGGTACATCTGAAAAGGGTAGAATAGCATTTGTCTAAATAGGTTGAAGTAACCTTTCCCAAAATGCCGAAAATAATGTTCAACTAGCTGGCCCTACTGGGATTGAGGGGTTAGTTGGCGGAGGGGAGGGTGTTTGTGCATGTATATATGCATTTGTAAGATGAGAAAAGTAATGGAAATGAACGGGTTGAAAACCAACCCTATCAAGGCTGCTAAAGAGTTCTGCAACAGCGATGTTATAAGCATCCTGGGTTCCTGCAAATCCGGCTCTGTACACACCGTTATTGACCGTCCTGCATGTAACATACAAGCGGTTATTGACATAATGTAACAGGATTCATAATAATGGCAACCTTAGTGTCAGTAATGTGTATTTAGTTATTATTGCTGCATAATGATCTTACATTAAACCAATATACACCCTCCATATAACAGGGTATTGAAAGAAGTAAGGATATTTCAAGGTACACCCATACAGGATATTGAAGGAAATAATGAGGATATTTCAAGGTACACCCATACAGGATATTGAAGGAAATAATGAGGATATTTCAAGGTACACCAATACAGGATATTGAAGGAAATAATGAGGATATTTAAAGGTACACCCATACAGGACATTGAAGGAAATAATGAGGATATTTAAAGGTACGCCCATACTGGATACAGAAGTAAATGAAGAAGGTATTTACGGGTACACCCATTCATTAATTGCATCAATCTCAGCCCGCAGGTGCTCGGGGTAGAAGTCAAGATCCTTCTTCTCTGGACTGCTGCAGAATTCATTGAACTCTGTATTCAACATACGGATGATTTCGCTGGACTCATTGTTGACAATTGTCTTTGTTTTCTTGTCCCACAGAACAGGTACCGTGATGTTACCGTGGTATTCTACAGGGCAGAATCTACAAGTAAATTTATGTTACTCCTAACAGGCTAGTGTAAAGTGTGAACAGTGCAAAAAAGTGAACTTAATGACTTCAAGGTTCATGTTATTAATTACAGTTACGAGAGGTAACTGATGATCATACAGGTAAGATTAAACACCTGGGTCAGCTATGGCATACACCTGGCGAAGATATTCACAATTGTTCACAGAGTCCAGACTGCATTTGGGTTTCTACAATCAACAAAACATGTCACACCAATTCACACATGAGTCTGCAATACTATATACTGCATTGAGCTTCATATTTCACTTACCTTATCCGTGAACTTCCAGCCACCTTCTAGCATCAGCCAATCAACAACAGTGTAGGAGATGACGGACTCCAGACCTTTCAGTTTCCTTACAATCAATGTTCGATGGGCCCAGGGACAAGCCAAGGAGACATAAAGATGGTAGCGATCACGTTCCGCAGGGAATTCGCTGGAGCTATCAGCTGACAACACAAAGACAAATTGTAATTGAAGCAGCTTCGTCTGATGGCATAATCTGGAATAAACAAATAGAAATAATGTCTTCCAGATTTGTCAAATTATCAGCTAAAAATGAGTTCTTAAAGTGATGGCACAGTATACCATTCGGTGGTAATTGACTTATGCATTAGTCAATTAGCACCGAATGGTATGGCGCAGGAATACCGCTCCTCAATGACAAGCGCTAATACAACACAGCAAATCACATACATTATCCCTATGTACAGACAGACATATGAACTATCATCAAGTATAAGCCATTGCAGTCCTCAGCTGCTGTGCTCGTCTCACATATTGATATTTAATGGCGTGAATTTGAACAGATACATTAACAGGGATTAACACTGTGCCCGAGACACTGCGATCCCGATGACACGGCAGAGGCGAAGTTTCACCACTTGCTAAGTTCCTAATAAATCCTGTATTCTATAATTTGCAATTACGCAAATTTTCAGGATCATACGGTCATTCAATGTCCAATAATTAATTAACATACCTGTTACAAACCTCCTGAACTTAGATGGCCTCCTTTTAAATTCCCCATTGGACGCAATGGAAGTCTTCCATGATTGTTTCGGCTCAGAAATTGTGGTCATTCTTGAAAACCGTGGCTTAATATGTTTAAGACAGTAGATTTTTGAACAGTTAGTTGAAGCTATTGCTCCTACCAAAACGAGTTGACAACGTCTGCTTCTGATTCTATTGAATAAAGCTACCTCGTCTGACAATGTTTTCAAACCGAAACCGTACCGCTGTATACAACCAAAGATTATATAATCTTTGATACAACAGAGATGTACGCATGCGCAATGATGTAAAATCTTAAGCCCGCCAAGTCAGCATGACTTGGTTTTGCACCGTAATACCACGTAATAGAATTTTAAGAAGCGACAGAACCACACGAGGTCTCGGGTGAAAATGTTACCCAATAAATTATATTCTTCAGCATTAACAGCGATGCGGGTTCACTGTGATATATGACTCAATAAAATTTATATCAGCGATTTCACTACATCAATGATATATTCAAATACCGCCTGTCATTCTCTCTCTCTCTCTCTCTCTCTCTCTCTCTCTCTCTCTCTCTCTCTCTCTCTCTCTCTCTCTCTCTCTCTCTCTCTCTCTCTCTAACCCTCCTATCACTTATCTTCCATATGCGACCACTCTCAACCACTTCTACTTCTCTTCAGGCGACACACGAACTTTCCCCTTGGTCCTCTTTTTTCTGTAAAGAATCTGGTAGCATGCAGGCGTATTCTCTCCCTACCCGACCCTCTCTCACTTTAATCCTGGTTCTTGTAGTTCAGTAGACTAAATTCATGTTAATTTTAATTAGGTCTAGTGTTGCATTAAGTAGGCTTTTTTGGCAACCAATTATTGATTAAGAATAACTGGTGAAGTAATTGCTTCGGTTTATTCAATGTTCATATTTGTAAATGATTGTTTGTGCTGATTGTGTAATACCCTTGCATTGTATATAATGCGCAACCCTCTTACAGAGTTTAAAGTTTTTTTAGCTTAACGGAAATACAACGAAACAAGATATATGCCGAATAATACTGCATTGAGTCGCCATTTTCTATCATGCAATAAAAAATGAACTATCCAGAACTCGGCGGTGATATCTCAAAGCAGCAGTTGTGATTTTGTGTGATTATGATTTACCCACAGAGATATATAACTGTTGAATAGTCCGAGTTGCGATTCGATCTCTAACCACTTAATGCAGACGAATTAAAGAATGGAGTGGTATTGGGCAATGTTTTTGTATGGCAGTGTTCTGTATTTGAATATGTATGCAATTTATATCTGGATTCTAGTCCTACAGAATATATTATGAAATGATACGTCCGCGCAGGGCTATTGTGACCATGCGATTTGCTCTACCCATTAACTCCTCCTAAACTTGGATATTCTCCTAATTTACCTTAAGGTCCCATGGTCAAATTGTCCCTGTAGTAGCCGCGATCGACGGTAATATAAATATATACCAATAAGACGTCGTGCACGGCTATCTCTGTAGTTGTGTTAATAAAGACATATACCATGTGTAATTGTGTAAAATAAGTAGCTTTAACCACCAGGGATTTGACCACCTGGAACCTTTGACTGTCAGGAATATGTACTGATCAGCACACACAATCTGAGTTGCTCCCCCAACCCCACCTTGTCCAGCGCTGGATCGGCCTATGATGGTGTCACTTGGCATCGATCTGGCCAAGGACAAAGTTGCGTAAGCGGCTGAAACCTATAAGCCGCGTGGAGCTTGGGTTGCATACTTTCCTCTCGTATAGCCAGCCCACACAAATATGCATTTCAAAACTCCTAGTTTAGTCCGAATATGGAGTAATAATGAAGAGTGAGATTTCATCAAATAATATATGGTCCGAGGATTGTATCATGTAGAATGTGTACTAGTCAAGCACATATCCACTGGCCAGGGCGTTTCAGATATTAATTCTGGGATGAGCAACTTAGTAATTATCTTAGTAATTATCAGGTCTTTAATGAGAGTAACATTGTGTGATGGGGAGAGTTTTGGAGATGTTCCACACTGGGGTTTTGATTGAGGATCATTTTGGTAACTGCTGTTGTTAGTGCATAGCATATCAGTTGATTTCATTCGCTAAAGCAGTGAAGATGTCATACTACACACACATTAAGCAGGAACAAATACGGTCAAAATCTTTCAGAAAATAAGTGGCAGCAATTTTGATAGAAGATTCAGATAAGATATGTTTGAATGTTAACATAATCATGATTTTATTTTTTCATCTATATGTCATTGAGTACTAGCATTTGGCTTGGAGGGGACTGTCATCAACTTCACTCTCATTCTTTTGTTCATTTAACCTCAACTGTTCGGCCATTTTCAGAAGCCTCTCAGTGGCAGTCTCATTGGCTGGTTCCAGCCGAGAAAGTTCAGCACAAGGGAACTCAGTCACATTCCAAGAAGTGTCTCTATTTGTGACTGGAGTCCATGGGCCTTGAATACTGGGTGAATCTGTATGCCATGTTCTTTGTAGTCTCACAATGTCTTGACCTGAACGAGTTCGCAGATGTTCCAACCAACGGCATATATCTTCCTGCGGCATCCTCTCCAAGCGAATTGTTTCTTTGTTGCCATTCACTACAGAAAACATGTGTATCAGAATACTTAACAAAATAACTCAACAGTGATTCTTGAAGTAGCATTAATTGGTACAGGTAAAAGACGGGTAAACCATTGGGATGCACACAACGATATGAATGCCATTGTGTTTGACATTGTAATAAGTCTTGAGGTTCGTACAAAAATATTCAAAGAAACGTCTCTTACAGTACTCGGCTTCCATGACAGGTTGCCTGTGTCTTCTTGGAAGTACGTAAACAGCTGTGCCAGGATTTTCTCTAGAAAATTCCAGTAGGTGGTTTTCAATAAAATCTCTGCAGCAAACAAAGGGGTGATGAAATGTACAGATTTGAATTGCATTATGGACAACAAAGTGGAATGGGTTAACAAAAGATTTTGAAAAGCAGTACTAACAAGTGTTTAATTTACAGTGTATTCGTTCTGTTAGTCGCGCACCCCCCTTCCCGTGGTAGTCAGTCTCGTCTCCTAGCTGTTTCCAAGCCTGCCTCTCTTGGCTGGCCAGCCTGTCAAACGTTGCACGCTCAGCTGCCATTTAATTTTTGCTTTCTGGGAAATCAGCGTCTTAGGCAAAGTAACTATGCCTTTGACAGCGTCCACACTGTTTACTGCTTACAAATGACCAATTCAACAAAGCCTATCAAACTAACTTCATGAAAGCGCTACCCTTAGCAACGCACTATGACCTGATGACTTCCCCACATATTTTGTGGATGCGCCTGACACCGGAAAAATTATCCTTAATAGACGCACACCCTCTTTCTGTGCACTCACTTTCTACACATCTGATAGGATAAACAAGGTATTGAAACTAATGCAAGTGTGCAATGTGCCTTATTGAGAATTTATTCAGCATGTCTCTCTTAAATCAAATGTAAATGTATCAGTTGTCCAGGTATGGGTGATATTGAAAAAATGTAAATACTGCAAAGAAGTAAACCAGCTTGAAGTACATCTTGTTGATGGACAACTCATTTCATTGACTATTGTGGCAAACAGAGGACTGATTATTCTACAACATTACGAGGCCACTGTACATCTTTCTCCAATTCAATCGTCTCAGCGAGGTGCTGGCAATATGGTTTAGATTTATTGGCATCTTGGTATACAAATTGGTTGAAATTCAAGACTGCTGTGAATAGTGATGGGTGGATATTTGATTCAATTGCCAGTTTATGCATTGTTCAAACTGTCAAGTATATAAAATGGCTGGTCAGTGGTAGACATAGACAAGCAAACCTCTCCTCTAACAGTTGTCTGCACTTTCTGAGATGCGCCGACAATGATGATATCAAATCATCAACAACGGGCAGAATAGTTAGTAAAAAAGCATGGTGCTCACAGCCTTGTCGCACATATGCCTTCGTTATCATCGTGATGGAGTCAAGACCAGCATGCCTGCTGTGATCCAACAGTATCAAAAGCGTGCATGCATCAAACTATTCACCTCAAAAGCTTTGTCGCCGTTTTTCTTTGATGAATCAACGTTGCTGATAGATTTCTTGATAAAATAATGTCATATACTACGATATGGTCGTGAACAAAAAATTCTGCCCACCCGCGGGGCTAATCTACTTTGATACGAACATTCAACGCCAGAAACTTAATTATATGCGCTGCGACGCAGCTCATGTGTGTTGTCATCCGGAAACGCCCAGAAGAACCTACTCCATGAGCACCAAGCAAATCACGATATTTGGAAATCTTTCACAGGGTTTTGATGTATGTTGTTTTCTAGATGTAAAATCCAGCAAGATATTCAGTGAGATGGTCAAAAACATACGTTAATGGCAGGGAAAGTGACGATGCAGTACGACCTACAAGACGTCTGAGTAGACGTCTTACTCTGTTTGAAAACGACGCAATGTTATAAATTTTGATATCGAATCTGACAACTACCAAACACCAAATATACCCAAGTGATGGAGTTTTAGAAGGCAATGATGTTCATGGACAATTTTATCCCTTTGTGGCGGGGGATTTCATCCATGGTAATTAGTTATAGTTCGATAAATTGGGAAGCGGTAGAAAGTGAAACACAGCAACATGTTTGTTTTCAAGTTCAAGACCACATACATCCTGCATACTAAGAATGGCCTGACCCATCGATGACTATTGCTTCCTGCGTCTGAACTCGATAAGATACAGCAGATTGTATTCAAAGTGCTTCTCATGCTTAGCAGGGAGGCAATGCCGATGAGGTGGCGGGAAATCACGGGAAATCACTCAACCCAATATTTTCCAAAATGGCTGTCATTGTATCGCGATTCTTCGGAAATGATATATAGATGGCATTTCTTGAAGAATAGCGTAGATCAGGGGGTAAGCTTTTTAGTGTGCTTTGTTTTTTTTTTGTACAGACTCTTGATACATGTTGTTTTCTAGATGCGCGATGTAGAACGGTATATAACCGTATATTCCCTTATTAGCGCCCCCGGGGGCGTTACATTTTGGAAAGGGGGGGCGTTTATAAAGCGTCAAAAATCGATAAAATTTACTTCATGTTTAAGTCTTATATACCAAAAAAAACCAATAGTCACATCATGTCCATGTCTTTTATGCGTAAAAACAATAGGTACGGTGCAAACTCCATCTCCCTAAACATCACATACTTCTATTAGAACAAGTACGGCAAACGATGCTTGAAATATGACACACGAGATAGGATGAATTAATAAATTTATGTGAAGTCATGATTTTATCTTTTCTTTAAAATGGAAGGGGGGCGTTAATAAGGGGAGGGGCGTTAATTAGGGAATATACGGTATTTATATTACCTATACGTCACCATGACGTCCGATCGGGGCAACCATCCCCCAGCCAGTAGCCACACACGACGGTAATATAAATATATGCAATAAAACGTTGTGCACGGCTACCCAGCCAGTAGCCCTACAGCATGTCTGAGTAGACGCCTTACTTTCTCTTAAAACGACGCAATGTAAAAAATTTGAGATCGATTCAGACAACTACCAAACACCAAGGCAATGGTAATTATTTATAGTTCGATCCAATTGGGAAGCGGACTTTTTTGGTACAGGCTCTTGATGTATGTTATTTTCTAGATGCGTTATGTAGCACTTAACCCAAACGCGTTTTCTTGGACGCGCCGAAAATGTTGAAGCAGAACGGTATATATTCATATTGGCACGATTCATATATTGGCCGATTAGAATTACTACCGTTCGACCGGAGCTACCAACCAGTTGAATTGGCGTTAAAAAGGTTGATAATTAGTATTGATGAGGCCTAATTTCATAATTATTCTTAATAAAAATTGGTCATTAATATTCTGTTATATATATATGTGTACAAACAAGCGAAATAACGACTACGTCGGTCGTTAGATTCGTTACAATTACAGTCATACCCGGTACTCGGTTCGGGCGATAATATACGTTAAGAAGTGTAAGGTCAGAACGCGTAATATAATATCTGCAAACCTTGTTCTTCGACTGGAACCATGACTTTTGCAAAATTTAATAGTCAATCTTTGCAGTTGACACACATATCGACCAACTCCATTTTGTAAGACACTTTTCACGAATCCTCTTGGTATAGTCTGACCAGACATGACAGCTTCTTCGAATGAACGCTCGATTTCGGTCGCCAGTTGGAGCCTCAGTAGGCGGCGAAAACAATTCTCGTTATGACTTAATATCTGTGGACGTCGGTTTAACTGCATTCGTTATGTAAAGATACATATTCGTGATGACTCAAATTTCTTGGAATCAATGGTGTCTCTAGCATAACTATTGTCATTAAAAACTGAAGCTTACTTTTCCTCGAAAAATATGGAATATTCATGAGGGTAAACTACTTAATTTTATTCACTGTCAAACAACCAGAAACCATATTACATTACGATTATTAAGGTCTACTGACTAGAAATATGTCAAATTACCAAAAAATTCTTGCTTACAAAAACAAACAAAAAATATCATTGGACGACAAAATAAACAACTAGAAACTCGTACCAGACTGGCTGCATGGTCATCTTGTAATGTTAGATAAAAATAACAGCAATGTATGCTGAAAAGCAAAGTTTTTATCGACATTCACTAGTGAAAGAATTATATGGTTCCCTCTGACTAATTGTTCATATCCATGAAAGGCTTAGAACCACACAGTACCTACTGTGCAAATATTTATCACACAATCATATCATTGTTACTCCTGAGACACACACAGCTATATAACATATTAATCTGTATAGGGTAATTTACAGTATCTTTGCACAACCCATTTACTAGCCTTTTATATGTTGGTTTTAAACACATAAATTGAATTATACAAGTAGATATACAAATACTTTACATGTTAAGTTGAACATGATAATTAACCAATAGGAGTTTATCAACTGCCCTAAGTATTGAAAGCCATCTCCTCATTTTACCATATCATTTGCAAAACCTCCAGCAACTTTTTACTCTCATCAATTTAACAGCTAATCACGCCATGAAAAATACAACACATTTTGGCTCCAAGCAAACCTTATAGAAGTTGGATTCTAAACAATTCTTTAACAAAATAAATAATGTATGCAAATGGACGGGGAAAACAAAACACTGCCATACAATGAGTAGATGTATTTAAAGGGCTAAAATATACCTCCAAGTATCACTAACATCAGGGGCCGTTCAAAAATCATGCAATCAGTAACAAATATAGAACAAAAGCATTGGCAAAAAGCAACAACAATAAGAGATTAATCACTTGGGCTGACTAGGTTCAGAGCGGCTGTTTGTTTGTGGTGGTTGACTTTCTTCAGGCCCAGTTCATCCCGTGTTGGTTCTTCTGAGGCGAATGAGTATCGTAAGTCATACTTATACTTCCAACTACTGGAGAGTATCATACGATCTGTCTCATCGAGGTCTGCCTCGGCTGGAGGCTCCTGGAGACCCTGAATGTGGGGACAGAGGGAAACAAAAATACAATAAACATCTTGTTTATAGAAATGATGCTTGTTTAGATCTCATTGGTTATGGGTTCAGCAATTAAATTCATGGACAGGATATGTAACATATAATAATCCTGATATGTGGGCGTAGGTACCTTAATACAGCAGGCTTCTGCTACTCCCAATAACTTGTTCACAGCTTCGGCTAGATTCTGTGCAGTCTGTGTCAACATTTTTTCGGACTGGATGTAAACAAAATCACAGTTAATTTTAAACGGTGGGTTTTTGACAGTGATATTTACCACTTCATTGCATATATGTATGTATGTTACTACAAAACCTGCTAATTTCACAATTAGTTTTGTGTTATTATATATGCATCCATCAATTTGTAGTCAAATCAAGACTTAACACCCATGTATCTGAAAAGAGGTAGATTCTCATCATTTGCATCACATGAAAGCACACCAATAGCACGCACTGTTCTATCATCTTGAGTAGCGGCCTTGACATTGGAAAGAATGTTGTACTGTGCGATAAGTGAATCTACATGGTTGGCTGCTGCATGCAAGTCCGTGTTAATACTGGATACAAAGATAATAAAAACCCACAATGAATGATGATAAACACCCTCAATGTTTGCAAAATCTGAATCAGTATTTCCAGATCCTAAGTGCCCATTGAGATTTTGTATTCACCAAATAAACTGATGCTGATATATATTTGTTGACCAACCTCTCAACAGAACAGTATTTGATTAATACTTGGGCATAGTTCACCAATTTTCGCCCACCAGCAACAACTTCTTTCACGGCCAGGAATAAATCCTCATTAGTCTAGACAAAGACAAAAGAACAGTGATTTAATACTTATATTAACATGACAGATGAGAAAGTAGTTCAGTATATCAGAGTGCTGATGCTTCATGTGTCATGAATACTGTGACTATGATGTCACCTAGAATGAAAATGGAGCGTGATACCGTTTGTCACCTTAATCGGGCCTCTAGCTTTGAAGTACTGTGCTATATGTCTTAGGTGCTCTCCAATCTCCTTGGCAACTGTAACCATGGCATTTTCTCTCCATTGTCCAGTGAACTCAGGATTTGTCTGTGAGTTATATAACAACAGGTGTCAATTTGGACACACAATACAACTCATGTCTTAAAAACTCTATATCAACCTCTGGATGTCCATTTACACACACACACACTATGAAATGATACAGGTAAGTAATTTGTTAGTAGAAATAACAAATGAAATGAAATTGTCTGAATGAAGATATCTTCAAGATGCCGCTCTATGTTTAAAGCACTTTATCTATGCATAGCTCTTAAAGATGGCATGAATAACTATTGTTAGAGAATTAGGAAAGACATCAAAAGCAAATAAGGAGTGAAAAATTACAGGTATCAAAAGAGCTAAATAAGTGATGAATATTATTCTATGACATATCCTCACGCACTCTGAACAACTTAAGCTGGTTGTGTCCGAATCTAACTTTAGGTCCAGTCTGTTTTGGCATTGTAGATCTTTCTGGCGTTCGATGCACAGTAGTTGCTCCTTTTTTCAGTTGTTTGTAAATTATATTTGAGTCAGAATCTTTGACTTTGCTGTGGTGACAAAAACAAATAAGTTGTGTCATGCATTCATGCCTTAATATCAAGCAACCAGCTCTTCCATCAAGAGCTTGACTCATGCAGAATTTTAGTGTGAAGTGAAAGATTGCTCGGTAACAAATGGCACAGTAAAGCACAACAACAGCAGGAAAATATCTATGCATAAGTGAAATTGCATAAAAGGCCGTTCAAAAATTGCTGTAAGTTTTTTTTACACTGATTTTGGAAACCCTCCAACATAACACACTCGATAACACATATCCCACCCCCCTACTAGCATGTACAACCCTGTACCAGTGTTACATTATTTTTGAACGGCCCTGAAGAGGAAAAGAAGCATCAAATATATCGTTAGTCAATACCCTTTGGAGGTAAAATGCACATCAGGATGAGAGAACTGCTGGACAGGGCTACTGACGGCAAGTTTGGGAGCCGCTTTGACTTGATGTGACATTTGATTGGAGGATTTCAGTTTTGTTATAGGTGTGCTTGGCATGGTTAGAAGCTGACGAACATCTTTTGAGAAGAGGAAGAATGTTAGGTATTGTTATGTTTCTGAAAATGCTTACATACAAACTTAACACACATTCTTGAATCAATAGCTTCTCGTCGAATTTCTTAATCATTACCTGTTAATTAATGATATAAGTTGGAATAAGCAACCGCAAATTAGTGACAAGAAAAAAATGATTTGGATTAATACTTGAAATTATAAGAACAATTGATGACTACCTTATTGAGATGGTTTACATCTAATAATGCACTGACCAGACACATCCTTATGTTTCAAATCTTTAACGGCAGACAGGAATAAGATGAGCTGGTGACATCTAGAGGCCCATTTCAGAACTAGTTGTTTATGTCCAGGGCTGTCTTTCCTAGTCCTACCAACTTTATCATAGTGAACAAATCACACAAACACGCAAACATGAATTATTTTCAATGTGAACTCAATCCAGGGAGAAATTTTGTTTCTTTCAATGCAAGAATTTTTCGCAAATTTTTCAAATACACTGATGCCAGGAAAGATTGATTCAGAAATGGGTCTGTTACGGGTGAAAAGTAATACCAGCAAGTGATATGATAGCATCTTTGATTCTCTGTTGTAGTCTTTCCAACGCCTCTAGCATGACATGGATCTCAGATTTGTCAGGGCTTCCAAAAACCATTGACATTGAAGTGACCTTAGAAATGCACTCTGTGACACTCGCACTGAACTCGCCTAGGGCTTTGGACAGCACTTCACACACAACAACAATATCACTTGCAAACACCACCTAAAAACTCAACACTTAACAAGGTCCCATGGATTATAAATATCATCAAATTAATGAAAGGCAATCAATTAACTATCTACACATGGACTGATAGTACACAACCATCTAATGAGAATCCTACATTTGTCATCTCCAGCTCCGGCTTTCTCTACCATGTCGTCCAGGACCACAGAGTAATCCCCCACCTCCGCATATAACCTGATCTGTGTCTGATCGACCTGCAAACACAGCATATTGACGAGGGGGTTTAGTCATTTAATGCATGAATAAAATCTGAAAACTTATATAGCAAAAATCTATTGGATAAATCCAGCAACTGTCTAAACAGACATGAAGACTTTCCATATTTCCTACAAGTTGTGCTATAATCAGATGGGAGAGTTCAGATGAGCAATGCCCAAGTAAATAACACTTACCTCACATGCCCAGTGCCAATGCATGATTTTGAGATGTTCCCTGGAAAAGACCTGCTCTGCTTTAGGAAGATTGGATCTACACAGATTTCCTGTCAACCTGGTGAAATCTGTGATCTTGTTAAGAATATCATCAGCCTTACTAAGGCATGCGGCTATATCTGCAGCTGCACGGCTGTCAACAATAGAAACATTATGTTGATGGACAGGAAAGTGAAAGCCACAAACTGCAGTGATGCAACAGTATATATATATATATATATATATATATATATATATATATATATATATATATATATATATATATATATATATATATATATATATATATATATATATATATATCTCTATATCTATATCTATATATATATATATTAACTATATATATATATAGTAAACCTATGAAACCATCATAGGGAGTAAGTCTAGGATTGTTGTTCTGAAGGACAACCTCTTATCTATCCATGACAGGAGCTCCTTCATCAGGTACATGTGTTTCCTCATATCATCTGTCAACATCTGATGCCTCAATAAAACATCTGAGCTGTGACCTTCATTATGACCTAGGATGACTTGCAATTTATTCTCAGATGATGCAGCTATCAGGTGCACGGTAGCAAACACTTGAGCTGCCCATTCCAAGCTGGAGAATCTCAACCGCTGCATATCTCTGTCTGATGCTTCACACAGGCAACAGCACCTCACGGTAAAGTATTGATAATTACAACCAAAGGCTATCAGCCTGATGGAACATTATAATAGATTGTTTATTACACAATTTGAGTGGAAATTGCATACATTTATATACTTTGATACACGTTTATTATACAAACTGACATTAGTATTTTGTAAGGTATGAATTAACAGCAACAAGACGATTTCAAAATTATAATCTTTCACGATACCAGATAAAACTGCTAAGTCAGCAGATTGAAGCAGCTGTTGAGCTAGAAGTTTCAGGCGTGTTGAACAAACAGTGAGTCTCTGTTTCTGCTCACTCCAGTACTGTGTATCTGTGGTACACAGACTGCATGCAGTGTGTACCAACTGTAGGAGATAAGCCTGATGCTCCTCAAACGAGAGTCTCTGCAACAAATTTGTACCATTACATAGTGATCCAACACACTCACCCCTAGCTATTCAAGGGTTATTTTACAAGGATATGTTGTGATTAAAAAAATTGAAACTGTTCATATTGTCACGCAGTAAATCCACACCTGTTCTTTGGTTAAATCAACGTCTTTCATCATGATAGCTCCATAGAATTTATCCGCCACCTGCCTCCATGACTCGGTGATCCGACGCAGCCACCACTCCAGCGAGGACATCTGCAGAGAGATGAAATGAAGAGAGGGAAAACAAGACCTTATTTCTCTTGCAATATATGTAAAACTATGACAACCTAGTTCAGGCTTTTGTTGATTTTTGTGATATCTCCCATAACTTCCTGGCAAACTTACCCCTAAATGGCCACCACAAGAACTTGTCAGTGGAGACCATAAGCCAACTAACAGTGTACTGTTCATATGGACATCTCACTGTTGCCACCTTCAAGCTCTCACTATACAATACACCTAGATCTTACAGTATAGCCACCCAAAAAGCTGCCCCACTGCCCTCTCTGTAGTTTGAATAGATAACACATGGTTTTCTGTACCTTACTGGTCCACAGCGCTGCCAATTTATGCATGGTTTCTATTTGATATGTGTCACAATCGAGCACTCGACGGGCAGAGTCTACAAGCTGTGGGGTGAGTTCCTTCACAGACTCTGATAACATGGCCAGTTCTCTGAACATAACATGTTGTGTGAAATAATATTCAATGTCATAAAAAAATAAAAATCAATTTTTGTTCCTATATATCAACAGTGATAGACAGAACTGAATATGCTTAACATTTGCTTAATCAGGGCATGGTTTGATATAAACAAATAAACAACTTAAAATATTTATTTGCAAAACAATTAGTGATAATTGTTTCTCCAAAATACCCGAAATAAGAAACTTAACCAACAACAGTTCCTCATGATGGGTCTTTTAGAGAAAATACAAAGGCTCGTTTGCAAGCCATCATATTTGACCTCCACACAGAGAGGGGCGGAAAAACACTCACATCCACTTGTCACTGTCCTGAGGCTCAGTAGCCAGGATCAAATCGGTCATTTCCTTGGCCAAGTTACATCTCACCAGTAGATCATTGCACAACTGGTTCAGGTTGTGACGGTGGCCAGCTACAGATGCTGATGTCACAGCGCGAGTTAAGTCATTCAGCTCCAGTCTGGTGAGACCTGAATGGGTGGCAAATCAAGGAATCATTTTGTCAAAACAGATACGAAAAACATAAAATGTCAATTATTCACACGCAGGATTTTTGGAATGCATATAACTCCAGGTATCAAAATACTTATTTAATGTTTACACAGTTTACTCAGGCCCAATGATCCCAAAATGTATGTAAGTTGAAGAACTTGTTTCCAAAGATAATTTTTCAGCAACTGCTTAAAATTAGTCAAAAACACTCAAGTACCTCAGCTTCATAAACCACTATATCCTGATCATGCAGAGCCATGTTAGGGTACAACTTACCACTGACGTATGTCTTGAGCGCCAGTTGCTTCTGGTCACCATTAACACTGCTGTCACCAACAGCCACTTTGGTGGCCTTATCACTCTGTCTCAAGATTGCCTCAGTAGATGGGGGATCTATGTCAATCAACAATCATACAATGGTATAAAAGAGAAGTAATCTTCTCGGAATGGGACGTGTGGCCAGTCTCGACAAGTCTGCCATCCATGAAAAATGAGTATCACCTTGTACACCTAACTCCTTCAACACTGTATGAAGTAATTCAGTTTGACCTTTTCCCTGTGTGACCTCCTTGGCAATACCTATGACTTTGAGGAGTTGAGAACATTGTGTATGGAAGTTGTAATGTTTGGATGCTTCCTCAGGTGATCTCAGTATTACATCATAAGATGCTGCGGCTGATTCAGTCACTGTGATGAACAGTTTTTAAAAGTTAGTCAAGAACAGCTATAAGCATCGATAAATCATGTCGCATGCCACAACATCACCAGTTGCAACTCAAATCATTTGTGTGGGTAGTGAGGATTTTTTTTTATAAAGAGATATGCCCAATTATGGCAGTGACAGTACACAACCACGTTTCCATCTAAGAACTGACCACTCACCAGTTTGTAGATGAGAAATGAATCTCCTCAGGTAGTGACGGAACACCGGGTTGGTATGATGATCCAACATAGATTGGATCACCATGACAACCCTGTGAGACTGGCCAATCAGAGCTCTAGTAGCCTTGGCTATTTCGTGAGGTGGCAGGTTAATTGATTCTTTACACCTCCTCACACCTTTCTCCATCTCAAGCTCTGTTTTGAATAAAGCAAAAATCATCAGTTTATTTGGAGGGAAAGAAAACAAATGGTGCTTAACAAGAAAAACAAAGCTGATTACCAGAAAGATGAATAAATATGTTGGAGTCTGTGGCCATGTCTAACGAGGCCATCAGTCGCATCACCGATTTATTCCACTTTTCTTGAAGTTGATCCAGATCACTTGTTTCAGTAACAAGCTTAGACAGGTCCGAGGCTACTAAAGTAATCGATACTATTTCTTCATTCAATGTTTTTATTTCATCAAGATTCCTTAATATTTCTTCACCATCTGGAGATTAAAGAAAAATACATTGATTCCCAACCAGGCAAAAGTCAGAGAATGAACACCTGCCAAGCAACATCGATAGACTGGAACCTTGATTATTGTAAGTCATCACACATTATCAATAGCGTACCGATAATCCACAATAAAAGGAGTATTCAAAATCAAGCACCAGTTGTGAACTTCATTCATAAAACCATCTTCCCCAAGTGTTTGCCCAGATACAGGCTACAAGAAGGTAATAGTTTACTAACAATTGGTGTTTGAAGATGAATCTGCGATGAGTCTTGCAACAAGGCACACTCGCTCAGCATGACAACAAAACCTCTCTACAGCATCCTTGAACAGTTGATTCTTAAACATATATGGAATTATATATACTTTTCGAATAAAGATACAATATATTATAATGTTTCTTAAAATGTCAGGTTTAAGATTTTTAAATATTTCTTTAAAATACTGATATATATATATATATATATATATATATATATATATATATATATATATATATATATATATATATATATATATATATATATGAATAATAAATAATGTTGATTCTGATAAAGATTGTTTTCAGTTTTTATGAGAGTTGAGGTACTCAGTAATGGTATCTAATTTCACTGAATTGTCATCAAATTAAATTGCTACAGCACCTCCCTGTCAATAATTCAAAATGGATTCATACTGGTCTATTCTGCAACCGAGCAGTGTCCATCATTTCCTTGAGAGGATACGATTGGTCCTTGAAGACATCTACAAGGAGCAGGAGAAGCGCTGCCTCCAGGTGGCGCTCTACATCATCACAGAGTGGTACCATCTCTTTACAGACTGCTTTGTATTCCTCAACCACTCTCTCCTCTCTACTTGACTGATGTAATTTGCCATGAAGCTTTTCCACTAAAGACCACTGATCCAAAAGCTGAAATCAACAATCCCGAAATGAGAGAATGTTTCTGGATGGGGGGAAGGGGGTGACAGAGGACAAAACACCTCACCTTGGTACAGCTGGTGATGATCAGGCACCTGTTGTGATGCCTCAGAGGACAAGATGAGGCAACAATGAGGGAGTGATCTAGTAATGCCTCCAAGTGAAGATCCAATTGTACCATATGATGAAGGTCAAGTTTTGATGTCTCACACCCAAATATACCCAACAACTACTCACACAAATAATACCAAAAAATCCATTGAAATCGTCAATAGCAATTATTTGCTGGCTTTCTTTAGACAGTATCTAACATAATGATCTACAAGCCTCCACCTTCTCAAGGTGACCTATAAAGAACCCAGCTCCTTCGTCTTTCTCCCAGATGCTGGCTATGTGGGAATCAAGTGAGGTCATGAGAAGGTCAACACAGCCAAGCATCTCCCCAACAGCACAGTGACACTTTGACTGAAACAAAAAGCATTCACCTGTATAAATTCAAGCAGCAAGTTTAAAATACACATCTTGACTAAAAATAAATTTAAAACTGTTATTGACAATTTCAGTTAAAATAATAGTATCCATCAAAAGAAGGAACCCCATGTATAAGCGGAGTTATATTAAAAAGTAGAGCAAACTTAACAGGAGGCAGCAGGAGAGGACCAATTAACATCAAAATGCTTGTTACAAATGAAAACGACACATGAGATCAGTATTATCTCACAAGGGAAAAAACAATGACATTACATATATGCAGTGTGCCTCTATTTTTAATAGGCTGAACAATACAAGTGATGACACACACACACAGACAAATAAACAAAAACACATGCACAAACACACCCAGATGCACACACCTGAGCTTCAGCATTGGTTGGATACTTGTGCAGCATCTGGACAGCTGAGCTGATGAGAGACACTTGGTGCCGCAGAGAAACCATTGCCCTTTGGAGCAGTTTGAGGTATGTATAGGGCCTACCGATGAGGCCCCCGTGGCCTTGACACCACTCTCCAACAAGACCACCAAGCCCCACAATGGTCTCAACAAATTTCTGCAGCAATTCGTTCTGACCTTTATTCCAAGTTTTTAAAAAACAAATTTCAACAAAACCGTTCCGGATTAGTAATCAATAAAAATTTCTCTATCTCTCACCTTGAAATAAAGAACTAGGTTGTCTGTAGATGTAACTGAGATTAATATTGCCGTGGTTTTCTTCACAGCCTCCGTAGCCCGATGTATCATGCGCCTCTCAGATACATCCTTCATATGCAGGACCTTTAACAAATTAAAACAATGGTTATGCCCAGGTCTTGCTGCGTACCTTACTTCCACACGTGATAGGTGGTGACATGCATCCTTCATGTACAATACCTTCAATAGATTCAAACAATGGGAAAATACCCGTTTTATACTAAATAATCTAATTTTGAGCCAAAGAGCTGTATAATCTAATTGTACACTGTAACGATTCCATCCTGTCCAGTTATAAACTGGATTGAACAATAAATCCATTACCCGCATTGCTCTTTCTCTTGTATCTTGCGCAAGCTTTACAATATTCTGATGACATAGTCCACTTGAATGTTGAGATCTTCGAAATTCTGCTCGCAAACCAGCACTGGAAATATCGAGTGCCTCCAAAGCTTTTGAAATTTCATCCTTGAAAATCTTAACAAACAGAGACAAATATAGGGTGAATACATTAACCCTTTGACATGATATGAATAAGGTGGGTGAAGTTTGTGATTAACGTACATTGTCTTGTGAATTCTCGACATATTTCTTCATCAGCTGTATCAGCTTTTGAACAGATACTGTGATAGACTCAGATTGAGCTTTCGACTGGACAGGATAAGTCTCCTCCAAACGGTTCTGTATGGCCTCACCAGAAAGTAGAATTCTGAACAACTGCAGAATGAACACTTCATTGATATTAATGTATCCAGGTTTCAGAATACGCTCAATCTTTATCAATATTGAATACCCTGTATAAATATGTAAAAATCGTTCTAGATAAAGAAACGTGAATGAACCAAGGAGAAATAATAGAAACAAAGACTCAATAAGCATCAATTGATTTTATCAGGTACATCTTCAATGATGACTTTGCAAGCTGTGGTATGCATCATCAACTTCAAGCCACCACAGTTGCATCCAAATAATCAGTACTTTCTAATCCCATGTCTAATCACGCACCCTGGTGGCAAGTCAGTTTTTGCACTCTCTCTGGATTCATTACCTACTGGCGTCATTGCCAATCATCAAAAGCATGCTTGAGATGGTTGTCTCTGGTTTATGTCCGTGTATGCTACCATAAAATACGTGTGTCAACAAGCTTCAGCTCAGGTATTCAAAAAGTCAGGTTTTTGAGACGGTAAGCTGAGTTGGCTGTCTCAGCCGCATCCACAGACACAAAAATAAGTTATTTGGTCGACTTAAATCTCTGTTGTTGCTCCTTATCAATTAGATCCGAGATCGCGGACTCAGCTGAGATCACAGACTCAAGTTGAGATGGCCCCAGATAAGCGCAGTTCGTCTATGATAAAATTCACGCATGTCAATATATGATAGGTAGCCCAACCGACCAACTTCAGGATTTATTACCGCAGCTCCCGTACTTGGCTTGAGAGGGCAGATCACACCCCGACCATAACCAGCCCCCCTTCTGCAGAATCACTGATTGTCTAACACTAGATTTAAAACCGATAAATTAACGCCAACCTTTAATGTGATATCAAGTCCAAATTAGAAGATAAACTATATGGTTGTTTAACTATGAATGCAGACTGTCACAGAGGGAAAAAAAATCGACTTCCAACACATTTTGAGTTTTGGCATGGTACTTTTCACAGACCAGCAAATCATGCGGCAGACCAGAGCACGACTTACACGCCTTTTAAATACCAGTAGAGAAAGTTATTTAATTACTGTACGTCTAGTGGACTGTTAGAAATTATGTGCACAGCCATTTCTGAATTGAAATTGTATGGCTTTTCTTCCCTTTGCATTATACACTACCCCACTTGAGGATTATTTGTGTGCATTATGATGGAAAATTACGGTAATGAAATCTTTATTCCAACCTATAAACAGACTTGCACTGATTACAATGACTTGAGCAAAGTGAAACAAGCTGGATGCTCTGCTGTTTTCGCAACCTCAGTCATACTTCAAAGGGAAGCAATAGAGGATGCGAGAAGGAAGTGGATTAAGGTGTGGAGCTGCCACATAGCAGCTTTAGAGTAATAAGCTTATTTTGCAAGCTTTTCCAAGCGTCTTACAGATGTTGCAAAATATATACTACTAAGGTCATGAACTTGCAGAGTTGGCCTGACAAGGACAATATTAGAGGTAATGGCTTGTTATGATTTGTGACACAATAAAATAATACACTGTAACAACAAATACTACAAATAACAGAATCTGATTCTGACACAATGCTGTGTTATGGCAGACTTTGGTTAAGAAGCGGTTGGGACCCTATGCACACACTTTGCTGATGTTCTATAGAGAAGGCAAGCGTGGATGTGGAAAGGATACAAGATGAATCAACCACTTTGAAGAGTAAACAGTACAGCAAAACGACTGGGCCAAACTACTGAGCCGTTTGAGCTGGCCCCGAGTGAATCGTATGCTAGAGCGCTCTAATGTTTCGTAGTTGTTTGACCTGATAACAATTTCTTCATCTATGGCAGAATGTGAGAGAGGCTTCAATGTGATGGGCCAAACCAAGAGTGACTGGCGGTCCAGTTTATGCCACCCCACATTAGTCAACCTCATGACCTTTCTTCTCCTGATATTCATAACTTTGATCCTGACAATGCTACTGAATCATTAGATACTGTGTGTGTGGATGCTGACAGGCTGCTTGATTTCGCAAGCATAGACAAGTGATGAATGTTTGGACATACTTTTTTGACAGCTAGAGTTATTGTTTAAGGTAAAATCAAATGACAATTGTGGCATACAATGATACAGCTACGAGCGTAGGCAACGGTGTTTTGAGGTGATGCCACCTTAGGCGCGGATATGAGAGATATAAAGCAGTAAAAAGCGCGGACGCTGCCAGAGGCGAAGTTTCTTTGCCTACTAGGAGTGAGACTGCAACGCAGGTAATAATCGAACTCGAACGCCGGGACGGTGGGACTGAAACTAATTTGACCACACCCACTTCTAAAACATATAATATCAATAGAATTTCGGAACAGTCCGTTTCATATAGATCTATAACCTGTATTGACATTCTGGAAACAGTGATTGAAATCTCCCGCTCCATTGACGGTTGTGAATCGGTGGCCGTAGCATTCATTTTGTAGTCGATTTTGCCACATCTCCCATACTGTTAAATGTTGATCAACAGCAGCGGCCATATCCTGTGTACCATCAGAATTAGTTAGACGAAACACTACAGCCTAGTACTGATAGGTGTCGCTGCTTCAAGAGCATAATGCATCTAATGTATGTAATGTATGTAATCGATTGGTAACATTATGATTCCCCCAAGCCACCCCCACACCACTGCCCCCAACCTAAAGCAGTTTAAATACATAGCCATAGTTTATTGCTAAATTCAACAGGATGTTCAGCATGACATGGGTTAAAATTGAGAGATTGGAAGATGTGATACAGATAATTAACAATTGGCAATTTACCCATACACACTATAAACAGTTTGTTGGCAGCTCTGTTTGACCCCAGCCTTGTGTGTGCAATAGGAAATGTGCTAATGTACCCTTACTAAACCAACTTTGATGAAGAATTTTTAAGAAGAAATCAGACCAAAACATTTAAAGCATTTTAATTTTGTGTAAATGATCACAACAAATGCTGAGCTAATTTTGAATGACATAAATATGCTCTTGATAAAGTGGCAGTGACACAATACCAGTCTATAATGAACATGCACACACAGGAACAAATACAAGAAACAAGGAAGATAAATAAAAAAGCCACCCTCCTACCAGGAGTCTGGTGGACCAAAAAGGCCTTCAACATGTTCATTGTATAAATAATAGACAACATAATACCCTTTTATGGCAAATAAAGTCTATAAAATAGCAAAGAAACATTCCTTTGGTGAATCATTATGATTTGAGATCAAACGCACATACAACAATCATCAAATGATTTTATATCTCATAGTATATAGAATATATCAAAGTGTTTCACTAACTGCATACACAATGCAATGTTACACAGAAAGAATACTCATATAAACACTGACAGGGCTAGCACACAATACTTCCATAAAGCAAATACATGCAACTAGATAAGAACTTCATCAAGCGACTGGCCAATTCAGACTCGAATCATGATTGTTATTCCTCTGTCAGAATTATATCAGGTCTTGAATGATGACTTAGATTTTTTCTACGAAACATAACTAACCACTTCTTACTTATCATTAGAGATAAAGTCAGTAGAAGAACAATGACAATAATCAGAACCAGGATGATAAACACAAGCAAGCCACTATGTGGGTCACGATTAAGCATTGGCTGTATCGTAGAGTCAATAGTTGGAGGCCTTGATGCTTGTTGTCTGAGTTTATCTGCATATGCTGCATACAAATAAAAAGAATTAATAATTCAGTCACATAAGCACATGATATACAGCTTAATCACAGTAAAGCAAACAACATAACAACAAATACACCATCATCATAACCACTGATATAACCACAAATTACACCATCATCGTAACCACTGATATAACCACTCATAACCACAAAATACACCATCATCATAACCACTGATATAACCACACTCATAACCACAAAATACACCATCATCATAATTACTGATATAACCACTCATAACCATCAATAACACCATCTTAACCACTGATATAACCACTCATAACCACAAATAACACCATCATCATAACTACTGATATAACTACACTCATAACCTTCTAAAGCACATTCATTGTAACCACTGATATAACCACAAATTACACCATCATCATAACCACTGATATAACCACTCATAACCACAAATAACACCATCATCATAACCACTGATATAACTACACTCATAACCTTCTAAAGCACATTCATTGTAACCACTGATATAACCACTCATAACCACAAATTACACCATCATCATAACCACTGTTATAACCACACTCATAACCACAAAATACACCATCATCATAACCACTGATATAACCACACTCATAACCACAAAATACACCATCATCATAACCACTGATATAACCACACTCATAACCATCAAAAACACCATAATTGTCACCACTGATATATCCACACTCATCACCACAAATAACACAATCATCGTAACCACTGATATAACCACTCATAACCACAAACAACACCATCAAGCAATCACAAACAAAATAATTAAACATAAAAAAACCCCAGAAATATAACATTACCATTCCCGCTAATATAACCCATGTCATATTGATAAACTTGCGCTGCATATCTATCAATATGAACTTATACTGAGCACACAAACATGAAAAAGACCAGAGGATGAGATTACCACTAAATGAAACACTGAAAATAGGTTCTTATTAACATCAATGGTTGCCAGATATAAAAAGAATACACCATTTGTTTTTTGTGTGGCTCAGAATAAATTAGTGACGGCAGCTAATGTTATAAGACGGATCGACAAGCTACTCAAACATTTATCAACTGATCACTTCAAGGAGTAAGATTCCAGAATAGGTTCTATTAATAGATTGAGACCATGACCGTTCAGCAATCAACTTGAGAGACAAGTGACAAATGGTAGATGACTACAAATTGGTGTAATTCATCTGAAGTACTGATGAGAGGGATCAATTAGTTCATCATCAATAGTATTCAGACCCTGGCTTCTACATCCAAGTCATAGCTATTCATCCACCACTTCTCAAATCATTGATCCAACCAGGCCAACATAACAACAAAGTTAAGGCATGCCTGGACTTGTTGTATTGACTACAGATCTGTGTAAAAATTCTCCAAGAAAAGGCTAACTCTCCCATCAAAGACATCATGGATAAGCTACTCTTCCAAGAAAGTCTGTTTATTTATCAGCATGAATCAGCTATCAAGTCGAAATATTCAAAAACAAGTTGCTTTTATGATCCAAATAAATGTCTTGAGCAGACAGCATGTGGACCCAATTCAATTCACTCGAAGACACAAAAAAGGTAGTCTTTGGTTGTGGCTTAACAAGCACAATAGATAACAGGCTATGTAGAAAACTGTTGCATTTGATGGGCTAAATATTGATTATGTTATAAGACAGATCGACTTTTTTTCCACACAGATATTGATTGGTGCAGGAGTTCATGGTTAGTCAACGACTGAACAAGCTACTTAAAAATCAATCATTTATCAACTGATCACTTCAAGGAGTAAGATTCCAGTATAGGTTCTATTAATAGATTGAGACCATGACCGTTCAGCAATCAACTTGAGAGACAAGTGACAAATGGCAGTTGACTACGAATTGTTGTAATTCATCTGAAGTACTGATGAGAGGGATCAATTAGTTCATCATCAATAGTATTCAGACCCTGGCTTCTACATCCAAGTCATAGCTATTCATCCAACACTTCTCAAATCATTGATCCAACCAGGCCAACATAACAACAAAGTTAAGGCATGCCTAGACTTGTTGTATTGACTACAGATCTGTGTAAACATTCTCCAAGAAAAGGCTAAATCTCCTATCAAAGACATCATGGATAAGCTACTCTTCCAAGGGAGTCTGTTTATTTACCAGCATGAATCAGCTATCAAGTCGAAATATTCTTTTTATCCAAATCAATGTCTTGAGCAGACAGCATGTGGACCCCATTCAATTCACTCAAAGACAAAAGAAAGTAAGTCTTTGGTTGTGGCTTAACAAGCACAATAGATTGCAGGCTATTTAGAAAAATATTGCATTTGATGGGCTTAATATTGATTTGTTACCTGGACAGTGACTGGTACACCATGTGTCTCTCACCCCATGCTGACAGGCGACACGGCACGAGTAGCAGTGTTTCTGGACGGTATTCCACCACTGATCTATACAGTGGCATCCATTATCAACACTCTGATAGTTGCAGCCCAAGGTATCTGTATATCATTGACATGATTTGGTCACAACGTAATGACTATTTCATGAGCGGTATTCTACATGGTAGCACGTATTAGCATTGCATATTCAATACAATTAGGGCAGTGATTAAGTCCATATGCTGGCTGGTGGGACAATATTGTTATACTTATGATATATATATTTAAGAAATATAACACACTGACTTATAACCAACTTCCATATTATTTAAGTGAAATCTTCAAAAACACTATGTACAACTACTACGGCACTGAAAGTGGAATTGGCAAATTAGTTTTGAATAGCTGTTTTGAATCAAGTGCAGCTTGCACTCCAAGGTAGTACTGGATCGACTGTTGGTCTAGCAGTGATTGAGTCCACATGCTGGCTGATGGGACAATGGGGTGATACTTATGAAATATAAAGTTAAGAATATTATACACTGACTTATAACCAACTTCCATATTATTTGATTGAAATCTTAAAAATACTATGTACAAAATCTATGGCATTGAAAGTGGAATTGGCAAATTAGTTTTGAAATTGCATCATGAGCTTGAGGCAGAAGAACTGTCACTTGTGCTGTCAATAAACCATCAGGGCCAACGTGCCTACCCATCGATTAGAAACCAAAGGGCTTGCAATATGCCAACATAACTGAATTTATCACTTTCGAATACAAGCGAAACTACCTGTGTCTCGCGAGATCTCGACTTATATGGGTACAAAGCGAGTTCGCGATCTCCTTGAGCATCGGCTTCTGCGCAGGCTAGGATTCGTCTCTGCCCCAAATAGATCGCGAGGAAATATTGATACGAATTATAAACTCTTAAATATTACAAAAATATTCTCTACTGCGATCGACTAGAAGAAGAATATACATTTTGTTATGGAAAACTTTTCAGTAGGTCCAAAATGAGGCATTTATCAGAAAAAATAGTTCCGCGGACGTTTCATGGCTGTCAAGCGTTTCTAAAAATCGCGGCAGTCTGATGTTAAAACGAATTTGTTATCGAAAATCGACTGAAAAAAAGCAATAGAGAGTTACAAGCCGGGATTGGAAATGACAGACAAGCAGCGAGAGTTTTTGGAGAAGTTTCTTGGGGTATGGGAAAAGCCTGATATACCATTTGCTCCCAGATTTGCTGCTCCCCCCCACTCCCCCTCCCCCGATGGGAGTTCACATGCTTTATGGAAAAAATAAAAAGACACACAACCAATGATAGAATAAGATATGCCAAAATTTAATACTTGTGACTGCAGGACCTTGGTTATATAACCTAAATAACTGCAGCGTATAAAGAAAAGAACGCTCATAATCAAAGACGTCAGTCGTGGCTATCCTCTCATTGTAAAGAAATCAAATGTGTTAATGACAGGTTATAGACAATATTGTGTAGAAGGACTCATCTTTGTATTTATTTGGAAAGTTTATAACATTTTTGTTTTTCTCAAATTGTTCAAGGGAATCTCATGTTGATTGATAGCCCTACAAGACGTCTGAGTAGATGCATAATAAAGTAAGTCATTTGTTTTCATTCCACTTGAGGTGCCCGTGCAGTCCTTGAAGGTCCACTATTCGAGATGCTGTCAAGATATTCCACAAGTGTGGCAGAAAGAATATTTGATATACAATATGTAGTTTCTATGAAATGTTTGACTGCTATGTTGAATACAATTAACCATCTAATGGTCTTATCCCTTTGTGCTTAGGCCATAATTTGACATGGAATTGTTGCCACACGAAGTCGATCGTTTTTTCATCCTCACTTGTACCTTATTTGAGAACAGCAAAAGCTAAAGGACTAGCGCGCATATATTTTGTAGGTTCTTCTCCTAGAAAATGTTCCACATATAAATCCCCTTGTTTGGATATTTGGGTTCAAGGGTTTCAGTCAAACCTTCCACAAAACCCTCATCACACTATTTAGACAATACGATGTCCCCGCTCGCAGGCGTTTGGTTCTGGCAACGGATGCATTAGAACCGGTTCGATTAGTCAGATTGTGGTAGACATATGTAGCGTGCGAGTGGTTTCTAAATAGCGAAATGGGATTGTTATAAGACTTTCGCGGGTTAGCTTCACTAGTTCTGACTCAGCCGAAACTATTATTACCGATAAATCGAGACAGTCTGTGCCATTTTTGAGGTCCCGCTTTACAGAACCTCCAGACAACCCTGACTGACTGAAATACCCGCAATATATAGTTCCACTGAATAGAACTCACCAGTAAAACTTCATTAAGGCGTTCTTGACAAAAGTACAAGTCTTTATTCAGGCTACGAAAATGCTATCTACTTCGCTGCGGAAGATGCCCCAGCTTATATATACAAAGTCACGTGACCACGCGGTAATCCATGCGAAATGTTTACATCATAATAAGCGCATAGACATTAAAATATTATACAAGTTATACATTATATAAAAACACAGGAAACATCAATATACACAGGAAACATTAATATACATACACAGGAAACATCAATACAAAAGTACATTAAGACACAAGCGCAACCAATGAACCAAATATATCACACATCATTTACTGCGCGACACGACCCCCCCACCTAGAGCGGGAAGCAGTTTAGCGCGGAAACCCGCTTACGCCACACTGCCCCCACATTACTAAGTGTTTGGCCCAAACATGCCACATACAGGCATACGGTATACACCAACACTAAAACAAAATGTGTTTGTGAAATAATCACATCAACGTTTCATGCAACAACACAAAAAGAAAAGAAATGCCACTAATAGCCGAGAATTCAAGCTGAGTTTCGGGTGGTTGGCTTTGGTGTTCATGCCGCGGAAAGTTTCTGACAAATGGCGCTTGGTTACACAGCCCACCTCAATGTGACAACTAATCTCAAACACCTCAACACACCTCTCATCACAGTCACAAATAGCCTCTTGATTCCTCCTCTGAATAGCAAACATGCCCCTCTTCATGGGTGGATCTTCTTCAGTTTCTGTGGTGGTGTGGCTGCAGTCGGAGGCCCCATCTCTGCTGTGAGCATCACTTATTACACCCTTCACTCCAGGATACTTGTCATCACTGCTATTTCCATTCGAGTCTGACGAGTCACCACCAGGTGGCGGTGAAAGATCACGGATACTGGGTCTCCTGCGAGGGGTGTCAGCTCCCGAACCATCACTGTAGGGGGTCCTCTCCCTATCACCATCAAACTCCCCAATGCTTCATGGGAGGTGGCATGGGTAGTCTGGTGAGCATTCCCCCACCTGGAGGAGGTGGCGGCGCTGGCGGAGTGGCCACACAACTCTCATTGATCACAATGGGCTGACCCATCACACTGGGCTCATGCACAGAACTAGGCATGTCCTGAGTGACTATAGCAGGCAAAACCACATGCTTGCTATATGGCACAGGCACTTCCAGCTTGTCTGTCTGTAGGTCAGGCACAATGGAAACGCGAGGTTTGCTGACCATGACAGGGTCAGGTTTGGCATTGGAGAGAGCAGCTGCAGTCTTTTTGGGTTTATCGCGTGGTGAGTAGGGACACCCTGATGCGTCATCACTATCCCCCAACACTGCTGAGGAGGAATACTTGTCGCTTTCAACCGTGTCTCTGGGCATGGTGCTTTGAAGTTTCACTCGATGGGCTCGTCGCTTCTTCCTCTCATCCCTCAGCTTCTTAAAGCATTTGGCAACGAAGTGCCCTTTTCGGCCACAGTAGTGGCAACTACCGGTCACCTTTCCAATAACCACATGCTTGCTACATGGCACAGACACTACCAGCTTGTCTGTCTGTAGGTCAGGCACAATGGAGACTCGAGGTTTGCTGACCATGATAGGCTCAGGTTTGCCATTGGAGTCAGCTGCACCCTTTTTGGGTGCATCGCGTGGCGGGTGGGGACGTACCAAAGCCTCATCACTATCCCCTGACACTGTGGAGGAGGAGGAAGACTTGTCACTTTTAACCGTGTCTCTGGTAGTGGTGCTTCGAAGCTCCACTCGACGGGCTCGTAGATTCTTCCTTTCATCCTTCAGCTTCCTAAAGCATTTGGCAACAAAATGCCCTTTTCGGCCACAGTAGTGGCAACTACTAGTCACCTTACCAACCCTTGTCTTCTGAGAACCTGAAATGTTAGTACTCTGACACAACCGATCTAGCTGCCCTTTAACATGTGCCAACTCAGTTCTTAGCTCATCTACAGGGCTACGCTTACAGCTAATTGCCTCCCAATTCACACGTGCATTTTGTGGCTTATGGCCACCTGTTCTAAGCGCACGTCCAACCAGAAAAGCCTCATATTCTTGCGCCGACTTCAGTGCCTCATCTATGTTTCTTGGCTTCGCTTGAAATACAAACAACTCCATATTTAGATCCTCCAAAGAATCCATGAAACAGTCCCTAGCTAGAACTTCCCTGATGTCACTGCCAGCTGAGGGATAAGCCAATCTGACCAACCTCTTTATGTCTTGCCCAAGCTCATTGAGCGGTTCTGACCTACACCTGACCCTGCCTTTCATTTGAGCTCTGTAAACCTCCGACTGAATGTCAGGCTCAAACCTAGCCATGAGTGTGCGAGTTAGAGCCGCATAATTACCTCTGAGTTCTACATCCATATCACACAGTATGCTCTGAGCTGCCCCACTCAGACTGGTTGCCAACTCTAAGCCACTACTTTTCTCATTCCAATCATTCATTTGGGCAATCAACTCAAACTGAGTCAGATAATCCCTGAAGCTTGATTTACCATCATAGGTAGGGGGTCTTTTGATCTCCCTCCTAGCAGGCACTAAGGGGGCAGCACAAGTCAAGGTCCTAGGAGACTGAGTCCTAATCTCTGGCCAATTTTCGACACAACTGCTTAAGATAGGTCCTCGGGCAGGTCCAACACGTTGCACAGCCCCAACAGGAAGGTCCCATGGACTTAGTGAGGTAGCACCCGAGCTATCTAATTCTCCTCTAGAGAATCTATGCCGACCCTCTGAAGGGACAGGACTATCACTAACACTCATGTTAGAAGCAGAAAAATTTTGAGACACGCAATGACGCAGTCACGACAACTAACGCAAATGACTGGTTTCCAACAAGCTCAAAACGACAAAAGTCTATCTGATTTGAAACCTCCTATAAAAGGTTCCAATACAATAACACATCCCACCGCTGCCACCAGTTTTGTAGCGTGCGAGTGGTTTCTAAATAGCGAAATGGGATTGTTATAAGACTTTTCGCGGGTTAGCTTCACTAGTTCTGACTCAGCCGAAACTATTATTACCGATAAATCGAGACAGTCTGTGCCATTTTTGAGGTCCCGCTTTACAGAACCTCCAGACAACCCTGACTGACTGAAATACCCGCAATATATAGTTCCACTGAATAGAACTCACCAGTAAAACTTCATTAAGGCGTTCTTGACAAAAGTACAAGTCTTTATTCAGGCTACGAAAATGCTATCTACTTCGCTGCGGAAGATGCCCCAGCTTATATATACAAAGTCACGTGACCACGCGGTAATCCATGCGAAATGTTTACATCATAATAAGCGCATAGACATTAAAATATTATACAAGTTATACATTATATAAAAACACAGGAAACATCAATATACACAGGAAACATTAATATACATACACAGGAAACATCAATACAAAAGTACATTAAGACACAAGCGCAACCAATGAACCAAATATATCACACATCATTTACTGCGCGACACGACCCCCCACCTAGAGCGGGAAGCAGTTTAGCGCGGAAACCCGCTTACGCCACACATAGACTTGCCCCCAAAACTCCATCTTAAATAATTAGCAATTTGCCGGATGTTGCCTTGGCTGAAAAGTTGCTATTGAAGACTTTTTTTGATGAAGGCATTTTCTGTCCGATAGCTCGGCGTAACGCCTCAAGAAATCCCGAAATACCCACCAATTAGCAATTTGCCGGATGTTGCCTTGGCTGAAAAGTTGCTATTGAAGACTTTTTTTGATGAAGGCATTTTCTGTCCGATAGCACGGCGTAGCGCCGCAAGAAATCCCGAAATACCCAGCACGACCCCTGCTTTATCCCCACCGTGAACCAAACCTAATTAACATTCACGCGCCCGCACGCACACACCCTCCTTCTCAAATACATATATGCATATAAGAAGAAAGACCATCACGCAAGACTATTGGCATGTGCATCCATTATGATTTTCCGCAGCACGTATGAAATGAACCATCATAATGCTTGTGCAGCTGAAAGTATGCGTAAATATTGTCTTACTTCCTCTGGATCAGAGCATTCAGAAATATATGTTCCATATCATAAAACACCAAAGCCCCATGCGACGGTACAAAGCCTCCGACTTTACACCAGTACCTCTATAATGTGAGATAAATGCTACTTGAATATATATATATATATATATATATATATATATATATATATATAGAACCATTTGCCGATATATATATATATATATATATATATATATATGTAGAGAACCATTTGCCGATCTGTCTCATCTGCAGATTGTTCTGACCCAATTGCGGATCAGGGTTGCATCGTCTTACACTAATGTATTTTCCCAACCGCGAAAAAAGTATCATATCATGATTATTTTTATCGACATTTATTAATTTTCTTGTGCCCCAAAACCAACAAAAATTATGTGCAAACCACATTCGGCGAAAGAAGCAATTGTGTCAAATACAAACACAACATAGTACGTGAAAAGAAAATCATCATCAAAAGTAATCGAAATTAACATCAATACAAATCCAACAGATATCATCATTGAAACAGTGGAAGCAGGGGCCATCTTAAAGTGACATTAGAATGTTCGGTGTCCGTATCACTATGCTAGATGGGAATGGAGGCAAGTCACCAGCTGGCAGTGAATCCGCAAGGTGTTGTCTGGGGTAGATATAACTTTGGATGCATGGATCGTGGGCTGTTAGCAGGGTCTTGGCAAACGCGATGGCAAATACCCCACAATCGCTGCCGTTGGTCTGACGGTGAATCAATTTTTGTGAGTTTTAGCAAATTATATTTTCTCATATGTTCCTATCAAAGCTTGCAGAATGCCACATGAATTGTTTTGCGTGAATAGCCAGGTTTTAACCTGCACGCACTTAATCATGACATTGACTCCGTTTCGTATATCCGATGACACGGTGTTGTTATTGGTAGATGGTATCCTTGTGTTGCTTAGAATATGGTACTACGGCACATATTTGCGTGCATTAGGTTGCACGTAACGGAAATAAATATAAATCTGTAATTTTTTTTGCAATGAGTTTTGTAATCAGCAATTGCGTCAAAACCATTTGTGGATGATTTTCTTTACATCGTATGTTTACAAAGTAACGCATGGGATTTGGCAAAATGACTATGCCACTGAGTTTTTCGTTTGTTCGTATTGTAGCCAAAAGCAGGAATAACTTAAAATACATAAGTATAAGACGACGCAACCCTGATCCGCAATTGGGTCAGAACCATCTGCAGATGGGTCGCTCTCATTCCGTCACGGGGATCGGCAGATGGGTCGCCCATCTGCAGATGGGCGGCCCATCTGTCGATCGGTAAGCGGGTCAGACCCATCTGCAGATGGGTCAGATCGGCAGATGGGTTGTAACATATATATATATATATATATATATATATATATATATATATATATATATATATATATATATATATATATATATATATATATATATATATATATATATATATATATATAGAGAGAGAGAGAGAGAGAGAGAGAGAGAGAGAGAGAGAGAGAGAGAGAGAGAGAGAGAGAGAGAGAGAGAGAGAGAGAGAGATAGAGAGAGAAAGTCCACAAAGCCCTCTTCCTATACCTCTTTTATATGTCTGGAGAGTGTTAATGGAAAAAGACAGTAATGAATATGAATAAGCGATTTGGCGAAGCTTGTAAGGTATTGCCAGATGTCCACTGTAAACGTGACGGTTCTACACCTGAACATGGTAACTAGAAGGAATCGCGAGATTAAAACCTCTGGCTTCCATTTCTTTTTTGTTTTTTAAAAAGGTTATTTTTGAACTATGGAGTTAAAGATGGCTTGTATTTCATTGTACTACGAATATTTTTCAGCGCTGTTGAGTCATATCGTTAACTTTTATGAATCCCAAGAAAGAGTAATTGGCGGGTATGTTTTTTGAAGCTAAATTCGGCTGCGAACAAGAGTGCGTCAGGCATTTGACCTCAATTACTAGACGACCCCGCTGTAGTAGCATGACTTCGCAGCGTTCCTAAGAATTTGATTGGTACCTCCCTAACCACGTGCTTCAGCTCAGGCGATTCTTGTTTGTCTTTAGCGCATAGTTCTCTGTGGATGCTTACTGGGAATTGGTTGCGAACACATTTCATATCTCCCCATGAGAAGATTTATGGTAAACCAAAGCCGAGGGCAGGCGTCGTTGTTTGTCAGGAATCATCCAATCGCAAGGAAAGTTGCCAGCTCGGAGTACATGCGCATTAAGAGGTCGAATCGTAAATATCGTCGGTGAAAGAAAACTTTACAAAACACTTCCGAAATTTACTCTGCTTGTTACGTCTGTGCCAAATTTATGTTGTAGACCACAGCAAACTCCCTAAAAAAACTCACCAATGAACGAGTGCATAAGAAATATGAGGTGAGGGTGCGTAGGCCCCTTATGAGGCGTCCATCATGGACGATAATTAGAGTCAGGTTTACCCCGGTAAACACGAGGCTGCTTATCCTGTACCTTTGCAACTCGAATTGAATTGTTGGATACTGCTGCTCTGATTGGCGCGAGCACGTGATAGTCTGAGTGAAGCATCCGCGAATGAAAAATGAATTGGGGTGTTTTAGACCTACTGAATGTCGGTCTTTTTACTGTATGTTCATTGTTTGTCCGACCCATACATTGACGTGGCGGGAAATATCGATGATTATTTTTTTTCAATTATTTCAAACCAGAGCTGTTTATAAAAGTACAGATCGAGCGTCTTTGAGCACCTATGCTGTAAGCTGTAAAACAAGTTGAATCTAATTGATGCCGTTATCAATAAGTTGTGTCAATCCTAAACCACCCAATTACGTGTAACTAACCCTCATGCTTTCAATGTAGAATCACTATGCGTATTTGATACCCAGATCCTTCACAATTTGCGTTTTATTATGCATCAGTTCCTTTGTTCAAACATTAGGATATATTGCATGTCGTTGCTCTTTTGAGTTTTAAATGTCATTTGAGCTGTCCTTCGCGCCAAATGGATGGTTAAGATTTGTAACCTTTCTATCTCACGCTAATATTGGTTTAACTGACAGCCAAAGGCGTGGGGCGGGGATGGGGAGCTGTCTAGGGCATCTGGGAGTCCCATGAGTTGCGAATAATTCAGATTGCATTGTGATCTGGGAGCAATACCAGACAGAAAAATGTAATTTGTGTCTTGTCTATCCCAATATTTTTTTTCGGTGTGTACCCTAGGCAGTTTTGGGCGAATCATCGATGCGAGACTCCCCGAACTGCAGCAAATAGCCAACCCATTTGCCCACATCTTCGGAAGTCGCTTTGACAGCCTGCTCGCAGCCCGTTCTCCAAATGGCGACGGAAGGGGTGATTCACCAAGTCTCAAATAGGCTTATTGTATCTTCTCGATCCACTTGGAATTGTATTGATTTTTTTAAGAGGCTGTACATTGAGATGTCTCAGTATCGAGGAAAGAGTAGGCGGTTGCCCAACATACCAACGTCAGGTTTTATCACTTTGTTGATCCAACAGAACAACCACCTTTCTTATTGTTGATTTAGACACATCCTGACAGAACACACCATTTTTTTACGAAATATGCATGTTCGGTTGAGTTTTAGGCGATCAGTGTCGAGAGTGATAATTAAGTTTTGATCAAGATAATGTTTCATATTCCTATTCTTAAACTAGCTTTTCTTGGTAATTACGCTCCTTCGTTTCGGCAATGTTACTGTGCTGCGTGTGGATGCTGGAGTGGGGATTAGCCAGAGGAAAATAACGCGAGTCCTGGAGTAGAGTTGCTTATTCGATTTATTTAAGTTTCAACAATGAAGCTCCCTGGAAATCTCGGTCCGAATCTTGTCCCTGGCTAGATGGTCTCCCCGTCTGACCCATGTGTGCTCCTTATAAAGGGTCACCGGTCAGCTGGTTTGCTTTCCCGTGACCCTTGACCAGTCCACACAATAGGCCAGGTTAAAACAATCCCCGCGTGACAGGACGAGTCCACTTGGAAGGTGGACCCGCATGCGAGTCAAGGCTATAAGGATGGCTACTATCAGGGTTACACACCTCCCCACCAAGTGGTCTGATGTAACCCGGGCTCTCGTGCTGATAATTAAGGGGGGAGGCTTTTTAAGAACGTATGAGCCAGAATAGTATTATAACACTATCGCCAGCCGAAAAAATATATTTGCGAAAACTTTCCAATTTGACAGGTTATATTGCCTCCCGAAATACAAGCGTGGAAGACGGTATTCCAGAGAATCCCAGAAACTTCCTATCTAAATATGGCGGTGAGAACATAGACAAAAACTATAGCTTATTGTTCCTGTCGCCTTTTCCCCAAATTTTCGTTGTTTTCTTCGTGATTCGGTGTGGTATTTGTACGACAGTGATAGTTTATGGCCTTTTCTACATGTAAGACAAGGTCATTTTACCTTTTAGCTTCGTGCCACAAATAGTCCCTGCGAACCCGCGTCTTGCCTATGTTCCAATAGGTAAAAGCTTCCACTGGTCAGTTGCCGCCTCGCCGCCATGTTGGCAAGTCGGGCCCAGATATTACCGCTTGGTGTGATTTTTGGCCGAGATACTCAATCACAGGAGTCTTAAGTTGTTAAAACTCACCTTAAGTTCAGATAAATGATCGGTGAGTTGATTTTATTAGATAAAACTAGATAAAATACGTGAACACAGATCATTCCGTTGAATTCCCAAACTGAATTGTGGTAGGACGCCAGAACTAAGAGGGAGTGCAGCAGCATCTCCCGTACTTGGTTCGAAAGAGTTAGTTGGACATTAGATGACGCGATAGCTCGAAAATAATTCTGATACCATTGTTATCATAATTGTACAGTTGTTGTCGAAATGTCGTCACAAGATCAACAGGATGGATGACCCGCTGATCACACTTCACAACTGGCAGAATCTGTCGCTGGGAAATTATTGAATCGCGCATGCGTAGTTAATCGACCCGATCGCTGCTCATTTGCATATCATCGAAAAAAAGTTTGGAGGATATATTTGCCGATATCGACATGGTTTGGTGCTCCAATTCACAATCAGGATAACAAAAGTATCTCTTTAGCACACTGACAATATAGAAAACAAAATATAAATTGCACACCTAATTTAAGCCCGACGCGATGAATGTATAACACATAAATGGATAAACGACTGTACGTGCTCTAAATTGCCTCGGTGTTCGCTGAAGGAGACACGAGGGAAAACGCTTAGTCCCAGATGCTAAACTATCATATCGCCATGTGAGATATTTTGTTAGTTGACGTCTGACATGAATTGTAATGGCTGGGAATGTTTCATTTAGATTTATGGAATGAGTTGAAAGGCTGGTATTGTAAATGATGTAAATCTAGCCGGATGCATGTAGCAGGAGCTATGTTTAACTTATTCACACACAAAGCGCCCGGATTCCCGAGAATGTCCTCCGACAAAAGGAACCTCGCTTGCTGTCGAGTGCTAAGACCGAACCCAACACATCGGTATACAGGCATTATTTTTAAATGAGACTCTTCGACTCAAGTCGACACCGCGGACGAATTGGGCTGTACATTCGTAGTATAGTTAAGGGGAACAGTCGGCTGTTCGTCTGATGTACAATACAAGGTGTCTCAAAAGCATTGCCTCTGGGGTGCAGTGAACGACTACCGCTGGAGGGCACTAAGCAGTGCTGTCTGGTCGTAATATTCACTCCCATGCCCCTTGCTGGTCATACATTCCCATTACACGGCGTTAGGACACGCTAGGTGGCACGATGCAGTGTAGAACGACGCCAACGCCACATGCTTACAGTCTATAAGCCCGCCCGAGATAAGATGACGAGCGTTAGTAGCGCGTCTTGTCTTGGGGCTCGATTATTAGAATGGCTTGGGAAAACAGATAACTAAATAATGATTTTATTCATTTGTTTTACTATCAAAATAGGCTTACGGGACCAAATGGAAGTGTTTATGATTGGAGCGTTTCTGTGACATCGTTTGCTTCATTGATCCATCGTTCGCTTCTTTGAGCAAATTCCATCCCGACGAATCATGGTATCTCATCATAATGAACCATTGCAGTTTCATCTGACACAATGCTCGAATTTAAATACTAATTATATCTGCTGCATCGTTTATTGTCTGTCGGGTTATTTAAGTCGATATGTGATCCTGAGAAGTTTCATACTTGACAAATAGGTTTCTTCTGGTGAAAACACCATACGAATCGAATTATCATTAGAGATTGTATCACAGAGGCTATAATACATAATTTAAACTAAGTTCCCAAAGCAAACATTGGCATTTTTATCCATATTACACTGAGGCTGGGCATTAATCTGTGACTGACACGTTCAACTGACAGTGCGTTGATTGTATGTTGTAGTCAGCTACTACCCACCATTTCCCTGAGCTCTAGGCATTCTTCTCTGAGTTGCATCGCGATAAACATTGCCTACCTCTGTCAAGTGTCCAGGTTCTCAACCGAACAATCACTCTGCTTTTAAACTTATTATAATAACTGATACACGAAGAACTGTCATAGGGTACCATGTTATATGGATAATGTCTCTTCAACTGTCAAACTATTTTGGCCGAATGACGCCAGTCTGAGAACTGCCGTGATTGGACGTGATTAACAATACCACGTGGGACGTGTTCGTATATCGATGTTAGCAAGTAACGACGTGACAATATTTTCGGTTCACCCTCTAAAATATAGCTATTTCGGGGAGTAATGTTATTAATGGTTGCAGTGGTGTACGTTCGATGTACAAGCTATGAGAATCTGAAATCAGTACTATCATTGGTCATCTTTGATACTGAAAGCAACAACCTGATTGGTGTGAAAAGCCCTTACTATCGGTCTGCGCCATTTCATTAGATAAGTTCGACATTCCACGACTTTGATATTTTATGGTTAATACAATCACATATACAGTATATTATACACCTACACAATGTTATCATCGCGTACTCGTGGTGGCGGGGTAAGCGTGTGATTTATTTATTTGATCACTATAAGCAACAGCGAACGTTAATCCAGACACCATGTTGGTTGCACACGGCACTGCGTTCACATATCAGTCTGTCACTCTTATTTATAGCCACTCAACAAGTAACTTCGATATATATAAAACATTTATAAACAACATTATTCACAGAACATACTAGTTTGGAGTCAAATAAAGAACAATAGATCAATCTCAATATAAACCATGTCAAACGTATAATTAGCAATCAAGTATGCATGAGAACGAGCTGATCTTGCATCCGGTTGATCCCATCGCTAGAAATTCGGATCCAATTAACTGGGATAGTTTGTTCATGTGAAAAGGTCAGAACTAAATCTTGTCTCATTATGTCGGAATCAATGGCTCATTAAACTGGAGGGCATGTTTGTTCTTAATGACTATATGGCTATGCGGAGGACCACAACAACTGCGATCAATATGCTGCTCATATCTTTAACCTCATTCGCCCTCTGACACCACAAGTCCACCACTACTGCCTCACCCCCGAGGCTATTAATACAACCTCGGTTTGATTCTCACCAACTACAAGAGTTTGTCAATATTCATGTTTGTTATAAAACATTCGACATAAAAATATAAGACGTGGAAGGCTGCAATGAAGGCCATTACTACAAGATGAACATGATAATCTTTGTGGTAAAGTTATGGGTTTTGCAGAGGCAAAGTACATTTTTTGTACCCTGATTGGTTCGTTTCACATGTGTGGCTCTCACGCAGCTCCGCCCTCCTGTATGCCCCTCTGTTTGGTTAACTTGATTATGGAGCAAAAATCCGGACACATCCAATTTCTGTGGGAAATAGAGTTTCCGTGGGTAGATATGAAATTGCGTATCAGGTAATTAGATAAGTGTCTGCTTGGTCGGAGTTGTATCTTCATCACGGCGTGTTTGAACCCGCGCGGTCTAGCGACAAACTACTACTCGGAGGGCTGAAGTAGCGCGCCATTGCTTCTCTGCTATCCGCACTTGATATCCGCCCTTTCAATATATATATATATATATATATATATATATATATATATATATATATATATATATATATATATATATATATATATATATATATATATATATATATATATATATATATATATATATATATATATATATATATATAATATATACTTGTATATATAAATATATACGGATACCGGAGTATCTGTAGCGCGCTTCATCATTCTGCTTGTATATTGAACACACTACAATTGACCAATTAGCAATAACCTTGACAATCAGATCCTTTGGGATTATTTGTAGAAGCAGAATGACCAAATATCGAGTTTAATTATCCCACCTCTACTTTGACAGTCCGACCTTGACTTTGCAACCATATCTCATCAATTGGGCGTCTTATTCATCACAATGGGTATTCCTTTCCTCCCAGAGCGTGTTGTAAGGGTGGTCCTCATTCCAAGGCGGGTTGTAGGGTGGTCCTCATTCCAGGGCGGGTTGTAGGGTGGTACTCCTGTCTCCGGTTCGTGGGCTTTTATCGGGCGATCAATCATTTGTCGTACGTCTTGTAATAGTAGTTGTTTCACTTGCATTTATAATGGACGAGGGAACCACTAGCTTGCTTGAATAATGTTCTAATTGAATGATATACATTATTACCAGCACGTAAATTTACTTAGAATTAATGTTCATAGGACTATAAAACAGCATTTATTTTATCCAGTGCAACAACATTTCCAATATGTTTCATTGTAGATTTGTTTGATATGCGATTCGCACTAATCAGCTTCTGTTTGTGTAAGTAAGCAACAGTTACTGTCTGTGTACATTCTGTATTATTGTTCATTTACAGACAGCAGAAAGAATGGTGTCACCTCAGTTGTGGCTTTGAACAATGATATAAAGATATTTGATTTCCATGCACAAATCTGACGTTGTTTCATAATGACCGATTCATTAACTGCGATGTTTCGAAAGAATCCTTAAGTGACAATAAGTTTGAATAATAAACATATCATTAATGTTATGGGACGACAATACGTCCCCATGGTTTAAATCAGTACAGTACTACTCAGGGAGGTATACAGTTGTACAGCACATCAGTAGACAATGTTGTACATGTCATGGGTACAACTTCATCTGAGTGTCCAAGCATTCCAGTCGATACTACCATACATAATAATATTCGATTGGTAACTAACAACCTTTATCATAATGGGATTTAAAATGCTGCCATTACCCTAGCACAATTCTTCCCTTAATCATTGCGTCATTGTACCATTAGTATAAGTGATATTCCAGTGAATTGCAGCGTGGCTAATGCCAGTTGAATAGAAGTTTGTACCTACAGTTCGTCTCCTTCAACATGACCCTGTATTTCTTCAACATTGGAGCAATGGTGTTCTCACCATTCATGGCCTGACACAGAAATGTGGCATGAGTTATTTTCGTTTTCGAAGACCGATATCTTATCTTGCAAATTCAACGCACCTTGCAAATACATCTCTCACACGTACAAGGTACTGTCTAACTTCGAATTAAGCATTTCTGGATTGTATTTAAAAAAAGGTTCGATTTGAATCCAGAGGGACGATTTATTCGTCTGTAAACGGGAATTCGACATGGTTACCCCCGGCAATACAGGCTCCGTATCACCAAGAGGAGAACTTGGGTCAGCAATTATGTTCACTTGAGTTAATCCAGGTGGAAGTCAGGGTCAACAGTTCTCCTGTCTTCACTTAGTTTGCTGTATTATGGGGGTTGTTGTCTGACAGAGGGACGGTCCACGTGTCGGCACCAATTAAAGAACTCCTTCATACGCGTGTCAGCGGCAACTTCTCGGCCTATACCTCTTCATCTAGCCTGCTATTCTAATGCCCTGCTTGGTGTGTAAAGATAAAGGATAATCGAGTGTCGTCGTTTTGAATTAGTCGGCCTTTACAAGAAATCATATCGGGTTTGTGGCGCCAAAATATGTGAACACCCGTCTTGTCACAGCAAGGTGATCGCCCGAAGATTGACAAGGACGTGAAGTTGCGTGTGAGAGAGAGAGAGAGAGAGAGAGAGAGAGAGAGAGAGAGAGAGAGAGAGAGAGAGAGAGAGAGAGAGAGAGAGAGAGAGAGAGAGAGAGAGAGAGAGAGAGAGAGAGAGAGAGAGACACGTAGTGTTTCTTCAAGAAAACAATGACATGGTGCTATGCGTACCAGGCTCCTACAACGCCCCCCCCCCCCCCAACAAAATGTAACGAAAGATGACGCATGACATTAGCTCCCATGAAAGTGTTAAGCGGATAATCGGAAGAATAATTTTCTTACCAACATGTCCTCAGCCAGCTACTGATAAAACATATTTTTATGGCGTTAAGCCATAAGGAAAAAATCAAGCGGCCAGAATATGTCACAAAGTGTAAGCCATACGATTAAACGACGACTTTTTCGTCGTGTGAAGATAGGCACCTGTCGGTGGTATCTGATCCTATGAACATACAAACACCACGCGTGTCTTCCGCTAAAACACAACACGCTACAAAACCTCAGCACCTGTATCCTGTCAGTTCCCTCTCGTCAGCGCCACGCCGCGGAGAATCGCCGTACCAGGAAGTCAACCAATCCCATATATCTCGGCTGCCATTTCCGCTTCCTTCACCCGTGTAACAAGTAATTGTCGATGCTAAAAACAGGGGGTAATGTTGCTGGCTGCCAGCGCCTTGTCTAAACCTATCAGACGCTGGTGACGTACGAGGCGCGAGAGAAGGCGGGAATCTGAAGAAATGTAGAAACGAAGTTGAAACTTGCCCAGACAAGAGAGGAAACACTGCTGGGTTATGCGGGAGCGCGTTTTTCAAATTAATACGTCCATTTTCAAAGATTACCATTTGGCATCAAACAATCGCTTTCATTTGTTATAAAAACAATTGATATAACTGATAGCAAAACACTTTGCTTCGACCCTTGTGCCTTTTCGCAGGCCGTGATGCTGTTTGTGGTAGACATAGGAGATACGACCATGCCAGAGAGAAGTGATCGATCATGATACACCCCGCCCCTTGTCAGACTGCCCTGTCTTCTGACATCTCAACGTCACTCTGATGTGTGTGGTGAAGTACAACATCAAATCCCTTTTTGCAGATCATGACGTAACCCATCAAATCCGTATCTTGCAGACGTTTTTCGTGCCGAAACCTTGAATAACTATTTGCCATGCCCTTTGATGATCTATATTATTAAATAATCCATTTATCGGCAAACACATTGCATTATCACCGAACATAACCAACCAATATTAGGTTGATGCTGTTCAATTTTGACGTATTCTCTCGAACGGAAACGTGAATCGTGCGCCTTGCTAATTGTAGCTCGTTTAAGTTATGCCACGAAATAGAGCTCCATATTGCGATGGGATACAGTGGGAGCGTATTAGCCAACATCGTTATCTCCTCTGGATGTGATGAAGGGATGTTACTTTGCGATGTGAAGCCCGGGTGTGAAGCATGCTCCAGTAAAAGTGAACCCACCCAATAAATGACATCCCATTCATTCGAAACGATTAACTTAACACCAAACATTGCGGAAAGATCGTGCAATATTGATAAAGGCATAGAGCGAGACTCACTGTCGCTCCGACGCAATCAGCTTCCACGTTCTGCTGATCCTAGTGTCAGTTGCGATCAATTAACATTGCTTACAGTGGAGGAAGCATTTCATTTGTCACATCATCAAATAAGAGGGCTGGTATTTGGTGGAGTTGGTAAGCCTCGAACGTACGTACTCACTACCACTTATACAGAGGGCAAACACTGCAATGCATAGCGTCTTTACTGCATCAACAGCTTAATATTATTAATAGCAACAATGAGATCAACATTTTCTCGAGCGTAACAATCGCTTATCTGGTGCAGTTCATCTTGAATTCGAACAATAATCAGTACTCTCTGACTTGGCCTGTCTCGCTCAATTTATCTCAGGGCTTGTCACAGGTGGGAGACATCAACGCTTTTCGTGGAAAAACCTCTTGCAGCAGCACAATAGTACAGTCACTGCGCTGATTAGCTTCTGCAACGCCCATGTTCGACCCAGGATTAGAATATGCCCTCAGAGATCGGGAGGTACCTACCCAATATATAATTCGATATCGAATGTGCTTTGCATGCCTCAATATTGATCTCAGATGATGTTATTGAAGGCGCAAACAGCGGAAAAAATCTGTAAGCTGTGTGCCTAGAGGGCGCTGCGGGCTGCAGTTAGAGGGGGAGGCAGGCGCGCTATGATGAGGCAGCATCCAAACATAATCGCATCTAAATCCGAGCGTTTATTCGCTATTGACTACCACTCTTAGTGAGTGTTTAGAGACATTTTATTAATCGAAAAAATATAGACGATTTTGTACTGGATTGAAAAAATCGGCATATGCGAATTCTGATTGGATAACTTGCACACGCTATATAGTAGCGTAGAGCGAAACAGTACGCGTGCTGATGGCAGAACGACGCATAATGGTCCTGTAAGAACAGCGTGACAATACCATAGTTTGTCTCTGTGTGCACTACACATCATCCTCTAAATACAGACAGAAATACCTCAATATGATGGATATCTGGCACTTAGCCAATATTGATCTATGAGTAAATGAAAGAACTTCAAAACTAACAAACATAAACCTGCCGTACTTCAGTTCTGTGTGGCCCGCGGCTTTGAAGCCCGCAACGCCTTCATATCTCAAAACATGGCGCATGCGTATACAAAGCCAGGAATAACATCAGCGCGAACACACCTTACATCATGACACCTACTTGAGGTTACATTAGAGCGTGTCAAGATACTCTCTACTCTGAGAACCGCCTGTACGTCACTCTACATAGCTCCACATGGATGGCGCTGGAGTCTAAGGCCACCAATCTAACTTATAATGACTTATCTGGGAACTTTATGGACTAACTGATAAACCCGCTGCCAGATAAACGCGGGCAAGGTTGCTGTGTGGTTTGTCGTGTGGATTCCACTATTATTTTCGGTCAAGTGCTGTCAGCGTTCCTGCGCCTTGGTATCGTCTTTGGCAGCTTGTACTCCGATACAAGCAAATGCCAGCCCCTAACCGGTTGTACATGTCCATGCTGTTACAAGCAAGCCACTTCGTACGAGTTTTTTTACTTCTAAATTCACAACAACGATGCAAAAACTGAAATGTGTGCTACAATGCTGCCTGCATGCATGCACCTCTTAAAAACACAAACACAAATCTTGTTTCTAAATACAAATAAAAAAATCCGCTCTTGTTAACATATGTGAAACCATGAACAGCGGGGTGGGTGTAAGGTTGCAATAATGAACAAAACTTACATAATGCAGGAAACATAATCGTGATTGACAGCTAATGTGCCAGCGTACATCACCGTTTTCTCGGTACACTCTCACCAGCGCCAAAGTGCCAGCTCGAAACTAGCTTCTGATGTTACCCCTGTTTGCCATTCAATTTTTCCTGCTCCTGTCTGTGACGCATACTACATAACAAGCTTTTTGTTTCACTCAAATTCCGTGTCACTCTCCAGGTTTCTTCCACGGACTTTACCTGCACGAAGATACCCCAGTTTTTAACTATTTACACATTAGCTTGCAGTTGTAGAGGCGCCGGGATGAGATAAGCGGGAGCTAGTGCGTGATCAGGGCTTCAGGCTTGCGATGCTGGCGTCACGCGGCGGCGGGTAATTCGCGCCGCGGTGGATGGGGACGCTTACAGAGGATGCTTACGGATGCCCACTACAAAAGAGGCTTTTCATTATCTCAAATGTCGCTGTTAAGTACATAATGATTTTTTACTGCAATTGTTGCCTCTAGCGTCACAGACCATGTGGTAAAAAACAGCCTGGCAGACAGTCAGGCAGGTAGGTAGTAGATACGTTGGTAGGCATTGGATGAGAAAAACAAGCACCGTTTATCTGTTACAAAAAAAATCGAATGCTACCGACCTATTGCGATTATTTTGTTTAATGTTCTCCTTTGCTATCAACCAAAGGGAATCTTTGATAAAGCACATATGGATGATCGCCTGCGCTCACCACCCTATCATCACTCACTCTCACGAACTAGAGATAAACTCGTCTGCATTTATTCTTATTATGAGGAAGGTTAACTTGAGATAGGATGACGCCATGCAGAGAAGGAGTGCCGGTTATTGAAGTAGTGTTGTTGGTGCCGATGGGCAGGGAGCGAGGTGCGACGGACGATGACGTCAACTGCTGCGTCAAGTGAACAGCTGAAACACTTATTGACTCTTATGTAATGATCAGCTATGAATGGTAATCCCGCCACTAAGTCTCAATTATGAGTGTATTGCTCTTGAATTCGACGTGGAGCTACTAGGACACTATGTCTATAGGACATTGGAAGCCGAGTTATCTGACATGTGCGTAATCTAAGTCGTTGTTGTGGCATCTGGTGAAAATCTTCGTGCCCGAATGGTGAGTGCTCGCTCCATGAAGTGCAAGCATATGGTGCATAGATATTGAAATAAGGAATTATCAAATATATATATATATATATATATATATATATATATATATATATATATATATATATATATATATATATATATATATATATATATATATATAAACATTCGCATAGCAATACAGCGTGCGTCAATATATATATGCACTATATATATATATATATATATATATATATATATATATATATATATATATATATATATATATATGTGCAAGCTTATGGTGCATTGATATTGAAAAGAAGGATTATCAATTATAGGAATTATCACAAATTATATATATATATATAATTTACAATATATATATATATATATATATATATATATATATATATATATATATATATATATATATATATATATATATATATTTTGCTGAGAAACATTTGCATTATCAGCAATACAGCGTGCGTCAATGAACGCCTCGTATATCATTCAAAGCGCCTCCACATTCCATCACACACACAAGGTCTCAGGGGTCATTCCCTTGTGAATAGATCATTTGCAAATTCCTGGTTGATCTAATAAATAGCGCAATTGACTCGGAAATTGCATAGAGATATGTTCGTCCCGGGATGAAGAGCTGCATATATAGCCGTCAGTTGAGCTCATTGGGTGCATATAAAAATGGAAGTACGTTTGTCTATGTAATACAACAAGGGGTAAATACAATGTGTTATCATAAAATAGTAATGGGAATTTAATCATTTCATTAATCATAAAACTATAGCGGGGTATCATTCACGGTGTTATTATAACACGTTGATGAGATGGCAATTATGATGCTATCGTACAGTACGAATCCCACAATGAACCACACTATATGGGCGACAGCGATTTCATCTTCATTCTACTTGAAGCTACGTTTCAACGATATAGTGGTAATGCACTGATACATATATACAATTCATTTACGTATTTGCAAGGTGTACCCTAAACATGTGCCATGGGTACTTAACAATTTAAGGAAGCTTTTGATTCGTAGATTGGCTCCACTTACAAACCGTATTCATTCTTTCCTGATGCTGCCACCAGAATAGATGGCAGAATAAAATGACAAACAAGAAAGCTAAGCATTTACTACCATCCCTTATTATTATGTAGGCTCGGCTATCAGCAACTACGATAAACATACCACACATTCCACCTGTAAAAGCATTAGCAAGTACCTCAGGTGGTAGTACATTATAGCACCTACTTCACAATCGCCCATTGCTAAATTCCTTTCCTTGCTTCGCCTATTCTCGGCATAACTCAATTAGTATAATAACCGCCTTTGGCATTTATCGGTTAACAAAGCCATTATCAACGCTGAGTTATTATCAACGCATGACCAGCAAGTACTCCCAATTATGAATTACCTATCAATTTCGCCACCTTTATGTAAAGGCGCTCCACCATGAGGATGACTAAAGATGAGGCAGCAGAAACAAGCAGCGGTTAATTGCAATTGTTGTCGGGTTAGTTTGTCTTTCAGATCCGATGTAGTTGGCTCAACGTAGAGGAGGGTCACTAGGGGGACACATGATATGCATACAAGTCGTTATGCAGATGATCACGTGTTCTCTTTGTTGTCTACTCAGAGCAGGTAGGTGAACTCTTGACCCTCAGATGTTTATCCATTCTTGTTTTTGTTTTTCGAATAACTGATGAGCTGTCAGTTCCAAATCAGTTCCGTGGAACACTCGGTCAAGTACATTCTGTTGACTTAGGCTATGCCACCAAGTGTGATATGCCCTACAATGCATCTCAATATGCAGCGCCCTGCCTTGTTCGGCCGTATGCTGTTACCAACACCAGATGAGTCTTCCACGCGAAGTGGTTAATTGGCTTGGAATACCGCTGTACGAGGAACACGCCTGATGTGCTGAGTCTTGCCTCGACAGCTGTGACATACATCTCTCGCATTCTCTGTTATTTTGTTGGTATAGTTTATCTCCACTAAATATATATATATATATATATATATATATATATATATATATATATATATATATATATATATATATATATATATATATATATATATATATATATATATAGATATATATATATATATATATATATATATATATATATCTATATATATCTATATATATATATATCTATATATATATATATATATATATATATATATATATATATATATATATATATATATATATATATATATATATATATATACATATACATATATAGATAGTTATGGAAATGCATATGAAATCCATTGGATAGTCACGTACTAACAATAATTTAAACTGCATATATTTGCTTCACGGATTGACAACAATGGATCAATTTATAGGGTGGTCACAGCAGCCATTATTGCTCCTAATTATCAACAAATATGGTGTATTTGTAGAGCATGATGGCCGACGGCATTCATTCAAATGCAAATAAGCGCCGAATGGACGAAGATTCTGTACAGTTGTATCAGATATGGCAGTAGTTTGCTTCTTCTGCTCTCATGTTGTACAGTTGTATCAGGTATGGCAGTAGTTTGCTTCTTCTGCTCTCATGTTGTACAGTTGTAGCAGATATGGCAGTAGTTTGCTTCTTCTGCTCTCATGTTGTACAGTTATAGCAGATGGGACCGTAGCTGATTGTGCTTACATGTTCTACAGTTGTTTGTATCAGATGGGGCAGTAGCTGATTCAGCTCCCACGTTGTACAGTTGTTTGTATCATATGGGGCAGTAGTTGATTCTGCTCCCATGTTGTACAGTTGTATCAGATGGGGCAGTAGCGGATTTTGCTCTAATGTTGTACAGTTGTATCAGATGGGGCAGTAGCTGATTCTGCTCCCATGTTGTATTTGAATAACAAGCGATGAAGAAATCTTTCATTCTCCCAAAACAAAGTTGCCATATTGCTGTCTAATTTTCCAACGCTGAAGGTTTGCAATGACAAAACTGTTGTTTTCAGTGGCTGTTTAACTGATCGCGTCCATTGAATCACGATATATTTAAACTCGGGCGGTTTCGTGTGACAGAGTCCTGAAATAAGCATTGTTACAATTTGATGTTGCCCCTGCTGTCAAACAAATGTAACACATTACGTACACAAACGCTGATGTGTGGAATAACCAATTTATGTAACAGCTCTCCTTTTCCGTCCTCGGTATCTTGCGTGTTGATAACCTACTTGATAACGATCCCATGATTCATTGCGGCTTCTATTCAAATTCAGAATAAGATAGAGTTTAACAAAAACAGTGTGTTTGTCTGGGTCTCGTCTGGGAATCGCTTTGTGTGGTTAAGGATCAGTGTATTACCGGTTACCTGTTATAACCCACCACATCGCACGTAAATTATCTTTTTACAAATATACCAGTATCGAACAACGGACAGATAAACATCCTATCGCTACTGCATGGTCTCATATCATTAAATGACCGGTCTCAGCCGGTATGTATGATAATGAGGTGTCGCGATGGACGAGCAGAGACGTCATCTAGGATACTTTTGCTACAACTACTTTATTGCTACAATCCAGACAACTATTGCTATAATTTCGATATTCCCTTGCTCCAACTCCGACTACTAGGGATCATTCCAACAACTATTGCTATATCTCTGATATCTATTACTTCAATCCCGAATATTATTGCTGCATCCACAACTTCTTATGCCCAACTTCCATCTCCGACGGCTTCCCCTACATCCTCTATAACAACCACCTCTTCTTCTCCATCCTCTATAACAACCACCTCTTCTTCTCCATATACTATAACTACCACCTCTTCTTCTACATCCTCTATAACAAACCACCTTTTCTTCTCTATCCTCTATAACAACCACCTCTTCTTCTCAATATACTATAACAACCACCTCTTCTTCTCCTCCATCCTCTATAACAACCACCTCTTCTTCTCCAATAACTATAACTACCACCTCTTCTTCTACATCCTCTATAACAAACCACCTTTTCTTCTCTATCCTCTATAACAACCACCTCTTCTTCTCCATATACTATAACAACCACCTCTTCTTACATCCTCTATAACCACCTTTTCTTCTCTATCCTCTATAACAACCACCTCTTCTTCTCCATATACTATAACAACCACCTCTTCTTCTCCATCCTCTATAACAACCACCTCTTCTTCTCCATCCTCTATAACAACCACCTTTTCTTCTCCATCCTCTATAACAACCACCTCTTCTTCTCCATATACTATAACAACCTCCTCTTCTTCTGCTACTCCCAATACTGACCTCTCCAGCCATGTTCCCTTGTGAATGCCATTGTTATCATACAACGTGTCGTATTATAAATATCGCATATTAAAAATATTGTCACGCATAGCGCTGTTATGATTGACAGTGGGTCACTTTGGAGCACAGTTGAAGTCCTCTGCCAGCCGGGCTAGTATGAGTTATCCCAACTGCACACCCTGCTTGTGAACGCCACATTATACACTGTCATTGTCTGTGTTCTCGAGAATCGATCATCTGCAAAGTTTATGGCTATCTGGTAAATGGTGCATTAGTCTGAGCGGTTGTGAACCGACTTATATGTCTAGGGTCAATAGCTGGCGGGGTTTCGCGTCGAGTAATCTTATGTAGCAGGAAGTGCTGCCGGCTGTACAATATGAGATGTTGGTGTCGTTACTGGCGATAGCCTTATACGGCTTGATGTCAAACAGTCATTTGTCTAAGGAGTCATTTTGCATTATTTTTGAAAGACCATACGCGTTTTGTATGGATTTATTTTTCCTTCCAATATCGCAAACGAGTTGGACAAAGTGGTTGTTTCGCGGACGTGACAGGACGTTCACATGCAGCACGTTTGAATGATATCCTCTTCCTGGCCACTTAACAAGAACATGGAAAACGTGTATAGAGTTATCCGAGTATTACCCTTTACCATGCAAACGTATATGCAGATAAACAGCTATGGTTACACATTGATTGCAGCCCCATTTGTTGTCGTCTGTCATCATATACACCACGATACCCAGCGCACCACGTGTTACTCGACGCGGGACCCCACCAGCTATTGACCCTAGACATATAAGTCTATGCACAACCACTATCATCCCATTTCAGGATATTCATGTCCCTTGTGTGGCAAGCATAATATTAAGCCTTCGATATATATATTATTTGGTTATCTATCTTACTGTATTCATAAGTACAGGACAATATTTTTCGGATGGTACTGGTTGAAAATGAACATTACCAGAGGCAAAACACGTCACCTGAGACAACTTAAATTCATTCATAATAAACCAGAGACCTCGCCAAATAGCTGACTGGGCTATTTGTGCCAGACGGTCTGCAGTGGGTGGGCTGAGGCTAATTGCAGCTGTCCTCGGGTCAGTTCATCTGACAGAGCTGATGTAGTTGGTTTAACCCACACCGCAAACTCATGTGATAGTTTAGCAGCAAGACGCTGTTCCTACACAGAAAGGGGTCAGCGAGGGTGAGTGGAAGACGTGATATTGCAATGCAATAAATAATGTTATCTGACTGAAACGTTATGCCTAATGGCAAGTATAAATGTGTTAAGTGTCTGTTTAGCTGGTTTTCCATGCCATTACAACTTCCTTACATGTGTGTTTAGAGCTTTGAGAAGGTGTTATCAAGCTAGTCTTAATGTCCAATAATTGCCGGGCAGAGTGGGATAGACATTCACTGATGCCTACAAAAGATGGGCGCAAATTTGTGTATACTACGCCACGTCCGGTCTTTGTTGCTGTTTGTCTCTTTGATATATGCAATAGGTAAGGTATGTATGTATGTATGTATGTATGTATGTATGTATGTATGTATGTATGTATGTATGTATGTATGTATGTATATATATGTATGTATGTATGTTTGTATGTATGTATGTATGTATGTATGTATGTATGTATGTATGTATGTATGTATGTATGTATGTATGTATGTATGTATGTATGTATGTATGTATGTATGTATGTATGTATGTATGTATGTATGTATGTATGTATGTATGTATGTAGGTATATAGGTATATAGGTTTGTAGGTATGCAGGTATATAGGTAGGTAGGTATATAGGTTTGTAGGTATGTTGGTATGTAATACGTACGTAGGTATGTGTGTACAATTATAATGTCAGTTTCTGTTGCTTTATTTGTGCCTGTATGTATGCATCTCTTCATGTGAATTCGGAACAGCAAAGTACTCTTTGACGGCGTATTCTTAGTTACTCTTGTTTGTCTATTGGTATAATTGCGGTGCTGTCAATTCCGAATTCTTCCACGAACTTCCACGAATACATCATCTTGACTTAAGCTATGCCTCCCAGCAAGAAACAGCCTATAGTACGTGTCAGTTTGCAGCATCCTGCCTGGTACAGCGGCATGGTTTTACGGACAAGTATCGGCGATGCTCGGTAGTTAATTAGCCAAGGAAAGGCCTATAAGGCTGTGAATTTGGATATGCTGACGACTTAACACTCCTTGCTCCCTCAGTCACTGCTGCCGAGCTTATGATTTCAATATGCGAAGAATATGCACAAGAATACGATAATGTTCAGTAGTGAAAAAAGTATGCTGCTATGCTACAATTTTCCACAATGTTATACCAATCTCGAATTACGGCAGAATGGAGCCATTTTACCAAAGTACTCTAAGGTTGTTAATATAGGCAGTTATATTGGTTACGAAAATAACGATGCGAATATCGAAAAAGCTGTAAGAGAATTGTTTTATCGTACTAACATTTTGATGTCCAGATTCGGCTTTTGCCGCACAGACGTCCGCACTGGGCTATTTGATACCTTTTGTACAAGCTTCTATGGTAGTCCTTTATGGAAACTGGATTTAAAGTCACTTGAAAAAATAAGTGTTGCTTGGCGAAAGTGTATAAGGATAGTTCTTAAGCTTAATAGAAGAGCGAGTTTAATTAATGAAGGTAACCTTAATAATGTACGTGAATTGTTTTTAAATATTAATGAAGTATCAGCAGAAGACAAGGCGACAATATGCGCTTTGCAAGAACTGTGTCAGCAGCGCGAAGGCAGTTTGTTAACTTCTTTAACACTGCAAGAGGCAGATGAGCTTCTTGTGTTTCTATGTACAGACTAATTGGTATTTATTTTAATTTTTTTATTTTTTTATACATATATTATCACGCCCCTTGCTTAATTTGCATATTTAACTGGGCCACTCTGCTCGAATATAGCCAGAGACACGAAAATAGTGACCATACCCCCGTGATCATTAGTTTTGCTGCCATTGCAGTACCGCAACACTTAACGATAGAGAGATATCTCCCGCCAGGATGACATATCACATCCTTTTATCAGGTCGTATCATGCCAGAAAAGGATTATCAACAGAACCTAGGCGTTAGGCAATTCTCGCCTTGACATTGTGCTATTATAACCGCATATTTGGATAGGGGATGTGGACGAGAGGGTGCCAGTCTGCCGGTGTCGTTGTAGAGGATGAGGGCGAGAGAAGATAAGTCTGGTTGACTCTGGCACTGTAGATATTCGTAGACGCTGAGGTTTGGTGTCCTTGTGGTTAAATACTCGAGACTTATTTCTGAATTTCTATTGGGCTTTATTGTTTGCTGACTGGCAAGCTCTTTCTTGGTGTGTCTGGACAGAAGTGTGAAAATGAGGGAGTAGAGGTTGCTGGCGTGGATCTATGATGGCGTCGCTTTTGTCTACCGCCTTGCTTTCTTATATTCCAGTTATCTTTGTATGTGAGGTACTTATAGCTAATGGTTGGGGTTAGTTTCAGGTAGTGAGTTGTGATTGGCTGTCGGGCGCGTGGGGTCATATGGGCGAACACTACAATTCCGAAGAGTTTTAATTGGAGATCAAACGAGCTGATGTTAGTTGTTACGGGAATTTACGGCTTCTGAATGTTTAAATCAAGGGGCCCTACTTGCTACGACGAGACTCGTTCAGACATTTTAGTTGTGAAAAAGGGATTATTTAAATTGGACAACAATTAATTTGGTACAAGTGAAAAGGGGTGAATTTCATTAGCTTAAATTGGTTTAATTTTCGTGTGCCGAATGACCGAAAAGTTGTAAATCTGGACCTATGGAGGGAGGGAGAGGGAGGTGGGGAGCGTGTGCTTGTGCAATTGCGCTTTCTAAGTGTGAAAGCAATACCATGACCTTTCAGCATTTAATTAACCTTTACAATTACACCGTATTCGCCCTGTAGCCCCAACAGAGCAACTGACGTTGTTCATTTGCAGACCCCATACCTGTTTTACTGGTTTCTCATGATTACGACAATTGCACTACACATGGATTTGAACAATTAACTCACCAGATCCACTGACAAATAATGGCCACTCCACGATATTTTTCTGTAATATAAGTAAATATGATGGACATGCCACAGACTGTTGCTTCGGACAAACCTATTTTGTTGCGATTAATGAACTTATTGATAGCATGTCTGTTTGGATGGACGCTTTTACACCAACTCTAAATAATGCCTAACAGCAAATAATCATTGTGATATGGATGGACGCTTCTACACCAACTCTAAATAATGCCTAACAACAAATAATCATTGTGATATGGATGGACGCTTCTACACCAACTCTAAATAATGCCTAACAACAAATAATCATTGTGATATGGATGGACGCTTCTACACCAACTCTAAATAATGCCTAACAACAAATAATCATTGTGATATGGATGGACGCTTCTACACCAACTCTAAATAATGCCTAACAACAAATAATCATTGTGATATGGATGGACGCTTCTACACCAACTCTAAATAATGCCTAACAACAAATAATCATTGTGATATGGATGGACGCTTCTACACCAACTCTAAATAATGCCTAACAACAAATAATCAGATATGGATGGACGCTTCTACACCAACTCTAAATAATGCTAACAACAAATAATCATTGTGATATGGATGGACTGGCTACCAACCTAAATACTGCCTAAAACAAATGTCATTGTGATATGCATGGAAGGTCGTTACACCAATATAAATAATGCCAACAACAAATGGATATTGTGATGTAGACGAACCCTTTCCAAATTAATGGTGGACATTGCAGAAGAGCGCCGTCACATCCTGCTTCCCTTAGAATGTAAAAGTCACAATTTGTCCAAAATGATACTGGCAGGATCCTGTCTGAGTTTGGGGGTCGTTACAAATATAAGATCAAAAGAGGAAATGAATGCTTAGACGATATTTAGGATTTTACAATTCAGAACGTATGCGATAGAATCTAAGAGTCACAATGGATCATAGATCGCACTATTGGACGGTGTTTTTAAGAAGTGATGCACTGCAAAGAAATAAAGTCACATTGATCGGAATCACGAGAATCGTGGCTATAATTGCCACATCTCCATCTCAAGATTACGAATTTGATAACACCTAGTTGATCTGAAGATTAGGATCAACGTCAAGTTCACTATAAGTTTTAACAGCAATCAAACCGCTTTATCAATCAAGACAGATAACAATCAGCGCAATGCTTTGCCAATTAAGTCACATTTAAGCAACTGTGACAAAATAAGAACCTCTCAAACATTGGGGGAACATTAAGAAAGTACATAACGAATTGGGTGGACTGAGGCTAATTGTAGCTGTCCTAAGGTCAACCACTCTGTCCGGACAGATAGAGCTGGTATAATCCATAGGTCACGCCATAGTTTGTCCCCAATATGTCTAGTAGCAATGTATACGTACGTGAGTGTGTTTGCATGTTAATATTTATTGAATCTCATCAATTTGCGCATTATCAGCTGTTTGCTGAAGGCAACTTATCGGCCCATCATGTTGACCTTCTGGTATCTATACACTCCTACTCACTTGAGGTTATTTCTAAGAGTTATTTATTTGCAGTCATTTCCGTATCCACCTTATCGGCGCCCCGTCAAGTACATTGTGTTCACTTCAGCCATGCTGCCCAGGATATTGCAGCTGCTACTCTACTCTCCTTGTACTTGTTCCAAGAAGATAAGCACAAGTGAGACAACGGACTTCATTGCTTCAGGTGCAGGATATCTTCCAATCAAACCTATAGGTTGTTCGGTGAAGATATAATTTCATAAGAAATTAAATTATTCCTTCCATTGTTCAATTCCTATTCAAAAGAACTGAAACTGCATATACCATACATCAGTTTGTATGCGTGAATATATATCCTCATTAGGAAAACAGAGCGGCTAAGGCTCGAGCAGTATCGCTGTATGGTGACAATGAAATGACGTGAACTGAAGTGATCATGTATGCTTACAGTGTATTTGTGTGTGAGGTGTAGTGGGACATAACTAACTACGGGCGAGATATTGTGAAATAATTTGGGTCTATCTGTTAACTGTATGTATGCATGTTTATATGTATGTATGTATGTATGTATGTATGTATGTATGTATGTATGTATGTATGTATGTATGTATGTATGTATGTGTGTATGTATGTATGTATGTATGTATGTATGTATGTATGTATGTATGTATGTATGTATGTATGTATGTATGTATGTATGTATGTATGTATGTATGTTTGTATGTACGTATGTATGTATGTATGTATGTATGTATGTATGTATGTATGTATGTATGTATGTATGTATGTATGTATGTATGTATGTATGTATGTATGTATGTATGTATGTATGTATGTATGTATGTATGTATGTATGTATGTATGTATGTATGTATGTATGTATGTATATATGTATGTATGCCATTGCACTCTCGGCTAATTGCTACTTTTGGTTCTGTAACATGTAGGTGTAGTTCACCGTCTGGCACCACCAATTGCTCTGGTCTTATGGCTGAAGAACATTGTCATCATGAACTGAAGCGAGTCCTGGCTCAGCGGAGAGTGACCACGACGGGTATAAACGACGATGAAAGTCGTAAAACCTGCGGGAGGTGAGCTCAGACAGGAAAAGAGCGCGCGAGGAAAGCGAACGAAGAGAGCGCCAGAGGGCGATAAACACGGGAGAAGAAGGGGCTAATTACTTGCTATTGAAGACTCAATTACACGATCATGAACTTGATCAAAGTTCTATACTGAGGTTATGTAATCATTCAACAACTCCAGCATTTTAATCCCACTTACGACGGGGTGTTCCAGATTGAGTGGTAAACTGAAAATATATGAGGTTATTTTATTGGTGGACGGCAAGGTCGGCAGAATGTTTCTGCTACACAATGTGATCCGTGCCAAACTCAGAACATGATCACTATATATCATGATTGGTGTGATCGACACTTTGTACTTTGCAGTTCCTACACAAACAGCAGACATGCGGCTATAATGATACTCGTCAGCGGTACAGGTAAGACCATCAGGGCCACAACGCCGCTGTCTTTGTTGAATATTATAATGTTGAATATTAAAATGTCGTCTTCGTTTGATCATATTGTATTCCGCAGTACCAAAAGGCGGGCGGCTCCTGTTATTGGATTTGAATGAGGCTCCTTTGGGAAAATGATCAAGGGTAGTTGGCATATTCCCGTTCTCCCTTCCCATTCGCTCGTACATTCTTCACTTTACCCATCCCAATACAATATGCATCTCTTGGGGAGTCATTTAATGAGGTCATGTTTGAAGGGCACACTGAGGCTTCAGAAAGGGTTTTGATGCGCGCCAACCACAATGCCGATCGCAAAAATCAATGTACCTCTTATCACACAATGCTCCATCTTTAATATTTATCACAAAAACCACCATATCTGCTGACATATTGCGCAAACTTTACAATAATAATCTGTACAATAGATTATTCAGAGCCAATATATTTACTTCAGACTACTGACATGTCACAACTATCACACATCACTTGCTACCGCCGTTACGAATTGTTGATTCAAAACATTCCCAGCGTGAAGATTCATTTGCGAGCGAGAAGGTGGGCTTAGGACAATGGCTGCTGTCATCCGAGCAGATATAGGTGGTACAATCCACAGGATTGCCACGCGATAAATTATCACAATATCTACATCGGGAGATGTAATAATCTCGCTATGAAATGAATATTGTCTGTTTGAATCTGTTTCGTGGCAACGCCAAATGTATGTATGTGCATATGCTGATACGTAAATATGTGATGCATTTTAACGCCAATTTGTGTACTCATTGGCTCCCCGCGCTTACTGATATATATGCACTCCTGCTCACTTGAGGTTATTGATTTGGATGCTGTATTTGCAGTCATGTATGAATAGTGCTTGACAGCACTTCATCAGGTACACCGCGTTCGCTTCAGCAATGCCACCCAGCCTATTGCAGTCTGTATCGGTGAGACTAAGGGTCATTGTATCTTCCACGTAATCCGGCAATCATTGTCGGGAATGCCCGCTTCTTGTGTTTTTGACTTTTATTATCTATGATTGCTTTCTGTCATAGCATTGCTTGGTTTATATGAGCTCTATTGATATCGCCCTTTTGTATTCATCAATATGTTCATGGTTGTATACTGGGTTTTACACATTGAACGCTTTCACATCTGGTTAATCGCCACTATTACGTAGCCATTAGTATTCTTAAAATTATTGCCTTTGCTATACATATATATATACACATATATATATATATATAATATATATATATATATATAGATATATATATATATATATATATATATATATGTATATAAATATATATATATATATATATATATATACATATATATATATGTATAGCAAGGCAATAATATATACATATATGTATATATATATATTTATATATATATACATATATATATATGTATATATATATATATACATAACATATACATATATATATATAAATATATATACATACATATATGCATATATATATATGTATAGCAAGGCAATAATATATACATATATGTATATATATATATTTATATATATACATATATATATATGTATATATATATATACATATAGATATACATATATATATATATAATATATATACATACATATATGCATATATATATATGTATGTATATATATACATATATATATATTTATGTATATATATATGTATGTATATATATGTATATATATGTACATATATACTATATATATATATATATATATATATATATATATATATATATATATATATATATATATATATATATATATATATATACATACAGCTGATTACAATATATACCCATTGCTATATATATTTAAGAATAAGTGCAACATATATATATTCGATATATGTGTGTCTATTCTCCTAGCTTTATGAGTGGCCCTGATGTGCAATATTACATTATCCATGTCTAATACCACTGCCATAAAGCAATATATGAGACATGAAAGTTGTTGCGAGTAACAATGGAATGATCATTTGCCCTAACGACCGATAGGGTGGTCGGTGATCTGACGACTGTCTGCAACTTACGCGGGTGGATCATCAGCCTTTGAACGGAAGCTTCAGAAAAAAATGGACTGTGGAGCATAATTTCCTTACCATTTACAATTTACAAAAAGGACGTTAGGTAAATAGATGCCCTGCCTATGGTGATCAGCAACCAACTACAAACTAGGTAGTTTTAAAACATTTGTCCTTAAAATACATATCGAACTGGTTTTAAAAGAGTTCTTAGTCGGAAAATTATGCCTTAAAGTCACAAAGCGATTGGAAAATATTTTTTTAATAATTCTGCCCTTGTCAAGTGTTTTCAAGGTGCACGAACGTTAAGGAAATCTTGAGTTCTCAGCGCTGCCAAGATGAAAGAACAAGTCACCATTAATATTACTTGAACATTGTGTATACCTATATGAGGTCCCCACCGAGACGTCGTTTTGTTTAGAGACGTCAGTCCTAATGAACCTAGTAGCATACTTTTGTACTCTTTCTAATAAATATGTATGCTGTATATACGTCATGTTGAAGGGATGGTGACCACGCCAGTGGTGCATATTGGGGCCTAACAAGTACCTCAATATGAAATTTTGTGTTATCTGTAAATTTGTTTTTAACAAATGAAATACCATTGGAAAGTCGACTTTTAGAGGCAAGCTGTCATGTTCATAACTAGGGCAGTGCATTACCTTTATGATACTGCCAAATATACAACCATCGTATGAAGCTGTGTTTGCCTATGTTTGCTAATGGCAATACATTAGTGACTGAGGCGTTGCGCTTTTCGCTCAGTTTACGAATTGGTTCAAACACGTCCGGTGGATTCTAGCCATAACAACTTATCCTATAACTGTGTATATATACGTACATAAATATATATATATATATATATATATATATATATATATAGATATCTATATATATTATATATATATATATATATAGAATCTATATATATATATTGATCCTGGTTGAGCCATAGCAACTTATCCTATAACAGTGTATATATATATATATATATATAGAGAGATATATATATAGAGATCTATATATATATATATAAATATATAATATATATATATATATGAGATATATATACACTGTTATAGGATAAGTTGTCTATATCTATATTATATATATATATATCTATCATACATATCTCTCTATATATATATATATATATATATCTCTCTCTATCTAGATCTATCTCATAAGATATCTTGTGTATCTATCTATCGTCTCAAGATAGAGGATAAGTTGAGATATATCTATAGAGAGATAGATATCATCCCTATAGACTGATAGATATATATAGATATATCTCTCTATATATATATATATCTCTCTATATATATATACTCTCTCTCTAGATACTATCTAGATTCTAGAGAGAGAGAGAGTATATCTCCTCTATAGATCTCTCTATATAGAGAGAGAGAGATATATCTCTCTATATATATATCTCTCATCTATATATATATATAGATATATATATATATATATATATATATATATATATATATATATATATTATATATATATACACTGTTATAGGATAAGTTGTTATGGCTCAACCAGGATCAAGTCCACCAGCAAGGATCATCTTCTTTCCTAACCCACCCCACACCCCCAATACCAATGTAATGAACAGTGTTGTATGTCCTATAAATAATCACTCGTAATTACACACATTTGGTATTGGCTTGGTTATATCCATAGACTTGTTGCCGACCAATTTGACAGGTAGTGCTAGTGGCCAGATCCATCTGACTCTAGAGCAAGGATTGCATCCAAATTTAAGAAAACTTAGACTCTAAGATATTTGCATTACCAGGCAGATCGGTACATACATACGGGTTGATATTCAACACGGAAGATTGATCACTGACTAAGTCGTTGTGTTTATACGCTTGAAATCCTTTGGGCATTCACATATTACCATTAATGCATACTGCAAATTGGTAATGTTTTCAGTCGATGCATAAACAATGATTGACTTTCATGAACACTAAAAAGTTTCGTCCATTTGTTGACACGATGAGCACTATTTGTCACAAACCATTGCGAAATGACCTGCGCTTGATTAGCGGATGGCGTGTCTCGTAATTTCAAATAGCTGCGTGCGTCAAGGAAATACCAGCAGCAAATCCATTTTCTTGGCTACAACCGTTAAGACAACATGCCGAAACAACTAAAAACAAATCTGAAATATTTGTAGAACATGATGACCGTCAGTGTTTATGCCGATGAAACATTGAGCGGAATGGACGTAGACTTCGTGAAGTTCTTTAGGATGGCGTTAGCTGCTTATTCTGGCAGATTATATTTGAACCGCAAATGATGAAAACATATTTGTATCTCTCAGACCACAGCATCCCAATTAACAGTTATCCCAGTTCATACCGACTCATTGACCTGATTACCAATTTAACAGATGCGCCATTTTGTATGTGCTGCAGTTTGTTGTGATGTTTGCATGACAATCCCACTTGATGTTCGTAGCTGCGACTGTTGTCCTTTCTATGGTATACAAAGGGGGATGTAAAGACAACAAGCTGACTTACTTATATATGTGAGGTGTCATGGCGGACGAAATGAGAAGCCACAGAAAGCCATGCAAGCTAGTAGCTCAAATACACTTGCACAAATGACTGTTGGAATTTGGATTGCAGATAAGCAATCCAATTTGTCGATATATCGGGCAAGTCATGTGTATCTCCTCGTTAGGACTCATCGAGTTTCTCTCTTAAAGCATTAACTCTAATTACGATTGTGATTACAATTGCCATTTGTACAACTAATAACACTGCAACTCTTACTGCTATTGCAGCAGCTCTGATTACTGCTATTGCTACAACCCTGACCTTCATTGCTGCATCTCCGTTAGCTACAACTACAACCCTGACCTTCATTGTTGTAACTACAGCCCGGACTTCTGTTGCTACAACCCTGACAACTGTAGCAACTATTTCAACTTCCATGGCAACAACTCCGGTTGCTATGGCTACACTTTCAATTACTATTGCTTAGTCTTAGATTTCCCTTGCTACAATTCTGAATGATATGGCTGCATCTATAACGTCTTGTGCTTTCCTTCCAACTTCTTAGGGTGCAGTTGTCATTGCCTCATCTTTGTCCTCTATAAATTCCACTTCTTCTACTCTCAATACTACCTTAAACCTGTCCGATGTTACAGTTCGTTGCAAATGAATAATTATTCGATAATTTTTCTTAGTATATATAGCGCAGATCAAACATATATCATGGACAGTGCTGTGATGGTCGACCATACGTTACTTGGGAGCACAAAATGATGAAGCACTCTACGGCTGGCCTAGTATGTGTTATCCCAGCTGCACAGCGTGCGCTTGTGAACACCCCGTGTATATTCTAAGCCCAGCCACCACCTAACATACTGACATAGCCTTTGCTATAGTGTTCGTGAGAAATGATCACCTGCAAGATCCTTGTCTAAGTGGCAAATTGTCAGACTGAAAAGGTTATCATTCAAAAGTGCTAGATATCAACACCCATTTATGAGGTGCCATCCACGTTCAACCGTTTTGTCCAATTCGTTCGCGATATTAAAATGAAACATTAATGAAACAAAAAACACGCTTAATGGCTGCTTGGATGAAAAAGCTTTTTGACATCAAGCCGTTTAGAGCTCTCATCAGTGACGATAACCACACCCCGTATTGTACCACCGGAAGCTCTTGCTGCTGCACGAGATTACAACAGACAACCTGCAGTGGATGGGCTGATGCTTATTGCACCTTTTCTCGGGTCAGACGCTGTATCTACGCAGATAGGGGTTAATGACGAAGAGTGGAAGTTGGAGATTTTGGAGCTTTGAGAAAGGGCAGTTAGGGTGGTTGATCTGACCATGCGTTGTGTGCCAGTGTAGGGTTGATATATAACGAACCTGTCAATGATATCTTGTATTCAAGGGTCTATTCCCAGTATTGTATGTATGGTACCATGTGTACCTTGTTCTCGCATTCATTCTCACTTTGTACAATCATTATCTATTTTTTATACTATGTATTGCTTTTGTAAAGCATGTATCTATGTATTTTTGCGTTTGTGAGTTTATGTTTACTTCTGTATGAATTCGATGCAGCAAAGCCAATTACTCTATGGCGCATACTGACAATTCTTGTTTGTTTACCCGACAATCAATGGTGCTGTCAATTCATTCTTCCAAGAACTTCTTCAAACACAGCCCGTTGAATCCAGCCATGCCAACCAGCACGTTACAGCGTGTGCATCTCAGTTGTCAGCATCCTGCCTGGTACAGTACTGGCGATGTGCGGTGGCTAATCAACCCATAATAGGTCTACTTGGCTGTTGCTCAATAGCTGTGAAAATTGTTACTCGTAAACTAATTTGATATATAGGGAGAAAGTATTAAGCCTCGCCTCTTGTTCGACTGTTGGGTCGGATAGTCATGCTATCAACAATGTCGGTGTGTTGCGTTTACTTATCATCCAGATTGTACGGCATCAGATGTCGTTAACCACCAGAACAACACAACAGATGAGTCATGCTACGATATAAGTACGTTGGAACTGTCCCTACACTTGTTTGCTACATTAAATTGATCTCGGATGGTGTGGTTGTCATTCAGTCAACTTTTACAGTTACACTGTGCATGCCTTGTAGGCTCAACAGATGATGTCCGTGTGCTGACTTGGTACCCTTGATCCTAGTTATAAACATCACTGCCATTACCCAACCCAAAAGTTTGATGCTGAAACCAAAGCAGAATTTACTGGCTGTCACCAGACCACTATGCAGGCATTTTATGATCAATGGGCAGTTGCAGACTAAGGTGATTTCCTCAAGAAATGGCAGACGACCTCTGTGATATCAGGGACGATCATAAACGCCTGGCAATACCTACGTGTGTAGAATGAACAGCACATAATCTTGATTCTATAGCATCGTGTGATAATTGGTGTTCCACGAGAACGGCAATTTTTTACAGTGTAAACCTAATTCATTTGTTCGTAATATACTTCAGTTGTAGAAGCATTTCCAACCATGACACTGTAAAATGATCAAATTTACATTCCTTCATCAGATCGATAGCTACAGCTGTCAGGTAGCAAATATGGCCTAAATGTTGCTGCTGTCAATGCCTTCAACGATTTCTGTATGTTCATGCCACACTGAGAGGTCTTGATGTATAACAAGATCACATCAAATCATGATTAGCTGGGCCAACATATATTTACGTTAATAGGTAATTTGATGCTACAAGAGCAGGTATACTGCTACAATGATACTCGTCAGCGGTATAGGTAAGACCACCAGGGCCACAATGCCGCGGACTTTGATTAAAATTAATGCCATGTCTTGTTCAGTAAATCACAGATAATATAAGTGATGTGCGGAAGCAAGCCTCAGTCAGCTTCAATTGCCAACGTTTCCACGGCACCATTATGATGATGCCAATTTTAAACCACTGAGGCGGATGAGAGGAATCGTGCTCCTTGATTACCACGGATACCTCATTATGTAGAGGTATTGCTCTTGATTGTGTCGTATCGGTTTCTGGCCTCATCTTTTTCATCGCTAACCCAGCTGAGCAGGAAGATGAGTAATGTACTTGATATTGGATAACTGATATTATTGTGAAGTGAAGGGAAAATGTCAATAACCTATGGTGTTGTACAATACCAAAAGGCGGCTGACTACTGAAGGCACATTTCGTGTATACTGAATCCCTATGGAAGGAGGCTCCTCTGAGAAAATGATCAAGGTCCATTGGCTTATTCCCTTTTTCCCTGCAATCATTTTTTCATAATCTCTATACTGTGGCCATCCTCAGAAAATACATACCTCTTGGGGAATCATTAAACTGAGGTCATGTTTGAAGGGTAAGGTGAGGCTTAAGAAAGGGTAAGTGTGCGCGCCAATTATAAAGCCGATTGTAAATATCAATGTACCTTATACCACATAATGCTTCATCTTCAGAGATTATTCAACAAACAACCATAAATACTGACAAGAAGCGGATACTTTACTATGATAATCAATAAAATATGTAATTTGAAGCCAATATATTTTTTTCTGACTACTAACAAGTCACAATCTATCACAGATCACGCGCTGCTGACACTGTCGATTCAAGACATTCCCATTGTGAACACCTCACAGCTGAATGAGATGCGTTAGCGAGCGACATAACGTAGTGGGTGGGCTGAGGCTAATAGCAGCTGTCATCAGGGAGCAACATAACGTAGTGGGTGGGCTGAGGCTAATAGCAGCTGTCATCAGCGAGCGACATAACGTAGTGGGTGGGCTGGGGCTAATAGCAGCTGTCATCAGGGAGCGACATAACGTAGTGGGTGGGCTTGGGCTAATAGCAGCTGCCATCAGGGAGCGACATAACGTAGTGGGTGGGCTGGGGCTAATAGCAGCTGCCATCAGGGAGCGACATATCGTAGTGGGTGGGCTGAGGCTAGTTACAGCTGTCATCAGGGCAATCATTCGAACCGGGCCGGTGTAGGTGGTATCATCCATGGAAAGGCTAGGTGATCTAGCTTATCTCAAAGGCCCAATATTTATACCGGGAGAGGTTGGTGAGGTGAGTGGCAGAAATGATCTCGCTATATAATGAATAACGTTATCTGATTGAACCAATACGTCTTATGGTTATGCATGTATGTATGTATGTATGTATGTATGTATGTATGTATGTATGTATGTATGTATGTATGTATGTATGTATGTATGTATGTATGTATGTATGTATGTATGTATGTATGTATGTATGTATGTATGTATGTATGTATGTATGTATGTATGTATGTATGTATGTATGTATGTATGTATGTATGTATGTATGTGTATGTATGTATGTATGTATGTATGTATGTATGTATGTATGTATGTATGTATGTATGTATGTCTGTATGTCTGTATGTCTGTCTGTATGTCTGTATGTATGTCTGTATGTCTGTCTGTATGTCTGTATGTATGTATGTCTGTATGTCTGTATGTCTGTATGTCTGTGTCTGTCTGTATGTATGTATGTCTGTCTGTATGTCTGTCTGTCTGTCTGTCTGTATGTCTGTCTGTATGTATGTATGTATGTCTGTATGTATGTATGTCTGTATGTATGTATGTCTGTCTGTCTGTCTGTATGTATGTATGTATGTATGTATGTATGTCTGTATGTATGAATGTATCTCTGCCTGTTTATAAATCTTTCACATCTTTATTACGAGTTGTGCACTAGAAGCTGTTTGCCCAAGAAAGTTATCTTCCGCGCTGACTCTCTGATATATTTGCACTCCAACTCACTTGAGGTTATTGCATAGAATTATATACTTGCAGTCATGTTCATGAGAACGCTTTGTCAGTTACATCGTGATCACTTAAGCCATGCTACACATCCTACTGCAACCTGTACCACCCGCTGCTCTCCTTATCACTGCACTATTACCAAGAAGAGGCATCGGTTTAGGCAATGGGTTTTAACTGCCTGTGGTGCTTGACATCTGCCAATCAAGCCTATATGCTGTGCAGTGCAGAGATAACTACCCGATAATTTATATTTAAAAATAAAATAGTTCCCTATTTTAAAAGCTTCGGACTTTATATCATAATTGGTGTGATCGACACTTTGTACTTTGCAGTTCCTACGCAAACAGCAGACATGCGGATACAATGATATTCGTCAGCGGTACAGGTAAGACCATCAGGGCCTCAATGCCGCTGTCTTTGTTGAATATTATAATGTTGAATATTAAAATGTCCTCTTCGTTTGATCATATTGTATTCCGCAGTACCAAAAGGCGGGCGGCTCCTGTTTGTGGATTTTGTGCACTGGAATGAGGCTCCTTTGGAGGGTAGTTGGCATATTCCCGTTCTCCCTTCCCATTCGCTCGTACATTCTTCATTTTACCCATCCCTATACAATATACATCTCTTGGGGAGTCATTTAATGAGGTCATGTTTGAAGGGCACACTGAGGCTTCAGAAAAGGTTTTGATGCGCGCCAACCACAATGCCGATCGCAAAAATCAATGTACCTCTTATCACACAATGCTTCATCTTTAAAATTTATCACAAAAACCACCATATCTGCTGACATATTGCGCAAACTTTACAATAATAATCTGTACAATAGATTATTCAGAGCCAATATATTTACTTCAGACTACTGACATGTCACAACTATCACACATCACTTGCTACCGCCGTTACGAATTGTTGATTCAAAACATTCCCAGCGTGAAGATTCATTTGCGAGCGAGAAGGTGGGCTTAGGACAATGGCTGCTGTCATCCGAGCATTTATAGGTGGTACAATCCACAGGATTGCCACGCGATAAATTATCACAATATCTACATCGGGAGATGTAATAATCTCGCTATGAAATGAATATTGTCTGTTTGAATCTGTTTCGTGGCAACGCCAAATGTATGTATGTGCATATGCTGATACGTAAATATGTGATGCATTTTAACGCCAATTTGTGTACTCATTGGCTCCCCGCGCTTACTGATATATATGCACTCCTGCTCACTTGAGGTTATTGATTTGGATGGCTGTATTTGCAGTCATGTATGAATAGTGCTTGACAGCACTTCATCAGGTACACCGCGTTCGCTTCAGCAATGCCACCCAGCCTATTGCAGTCTGTATCGGTGAGACTAAGGGTCATTGTATCTTCCACGTAATCCGGCAATCATTGTCGGGAATGCCCGCTTCTTGTGTTTTTGACTTTTATTATCTATGATTGCTTTCTGTCATAGCATTGCTTGGTTTATATGAGCTCTATTGATATCGCCCTTTTGTATTCATCAATATGTTCATGGTTGTATACTGGGTTTTACACATTGAACGCTTTCACATCTGGTTAATCGCCACTATTACGTAGCCATTAGTATTTCTTAAAATTATTGCCTTGCTATACATATATATATAATATATATACATATATATATATATATATATATATATAAATATATATATATATATCTATATATATATATATATATATATATATATGTATATATAAGTAGATATTTGATATATATATATATATATATATACAAAGCCATATTACAAATATAGGTATAGCAGAGGCAATAATATATACATATATGCATTACAATTTATATCATATAAATAATGTATATATATATACTATACATATACATATATATATATATAAATTATATACTCGCATATATACATATGTATGTATATATATACAATATGATTGTATATATATATGTATGTATATATATATGTATATAATGAATATGATATATACTATATATATATATATTATATAATATATATATATATATATATATATATATATCATACAACTGCGTGATTACAATATATACCCTTTGCTATATATATTTATGAATAAGTGCAACATATATATATTCGATATATGTGTGTCTATTCTCCTAGCTTTATGGGTGGCCCTGATGTGCAATATTACATTATCCATGTCTAATACCACTGCCATAAAGCAATATATGAGACATGAAAGTTGTTGCGAGTAACAATGGAATGATCATTTGCCCTAACGACCGATAGGGTGGTCGGTGATCTGACGACTGTCTGCAACTAACGCAGGTGGATCATCAGCCTTTGAACGGAAGCTTCAGAAAAAAATGGACTGTGGAGCATAATTTCCTTACCATTTACAATTTACAAAAAGGACGTTAGGTCAATAGATGCCCTGCCTATGGTGATCAGCAACCAACTACAAACTAGGTAGTTTTAAAACATTTGTCCTTAAAATACATATCGAACTGGTTTTAAAAGAGTTCTTAGTCGGAAAATTATGCCTTAAAGTCACAAAGCGATTGGAAAATAATTTTTTAATAATTCTGCCCTAGTCAAGTGTTTTCAAGGTGCACGAACGTTAAGGAAATCTTGAGTTCTCAGCGCTGCCAAGATGAAAGAACAAGTCACCATTAATATTACTTGAGCATTGTGTATACCTATATGAGGTCCCCACCGAGACGTCGTTTTGTTTAGAGACGTCAGTCCTAATGAACCTAGTAGCATGCTTTTGTACTCTTTCTAATAAATATGTATGCTGTATATACGTCATGTTGAAGGGATGGTGACCACGCCAGTGGTGCATATTGGGGCCTAACAAGTACCTCAATATGAAATTTTGTGTTATCTGCAAATTTGTTTTTAACAAATGAAATACCATTGAAAAGTCGACTTTTAGAGGCAAGCTGTCATGTTCATAACTAGGGCAGTGCATCACCTTTATGATACTGCCAAATATACAACCATCGTATGAAGCTGTGTTTGCCTATGTTTGCTAATGGCAATACATTAGTGACTGACGCGTTGCGCTTTTCGCTCAGTTTACGAATTGGTTCAAACACGTCCGGTGGATTCTAGCCATAACAACCTATCCTATAACTGTATATATATAATATATATATATATATATATATATATATATATATATATATATATATATATATATATATATATATATATATATATATATATATAGATATATATATATATATATATATATATATATATATATATATATATATATATATATATATATATATATATATATATATATATATATATATATATATATATATATATATATATATATATATCTCTATATATATATATATATATATATATATACACTGTTATAGGATAAGCTGTTATGGCTCAACCAGGATCAAGTCCACCAGCAAGGACCATCTTCTTTTCCTAACCCACCCCACACCCCCAATACCGATGTAATGAACAGTGTTGTATGTCCTATAAATAACCAATTTGACAGGTAGTGCTAGTGGCCAGATCCATCTGACTCTAGAGCAAGGATTGCATCCAAATTTAAGAAAACTTAGACTCTAAGATATTTGCATTACCAGGCAGATCGGTACATACATACGGGTTGATATTCAACACGGAAGATTGATCACTGACTAAGTCGTTGTGTTTATACGCTTGAAATCCTTTGGGCATTCACATATTACCATTAATGCATACTGCAAATTGGTAATGTTTTCAGTCGATGCATAAACAATGATTGGCTTTCATGAACACTAAAAAGTTTCGTCCATTTGTTGACACGATGAGCACAAACCATTGCGAAATGACCTGCGCTTGATTAGCGGATGGCGTGTCTCGTAATTTCAAATAGCTGCGTGCGTCAAGGAAATACCAGCAGCAAATCCATTTTCTTGTGTGGCTACAACCGTTAAGACAACATTCCGAAACAACTACAAACAAATCTGAAATATTTGTAGAACATGATGGCCGACAGTGTTCATGCCGATGAAACATTGAGCGGAATGGACGTAGACTTCGTGAAGTTCTATAGGATGGCGTGGAGTTAGCTGCTTATTCTGGCAGATTATATTTGAACCGCAAATGATGAAAACATATTTGTATCTCTCAGACCACAGCATCCCAATTAACAGTTATCCCAGTTCATACCGACTCATTGACCTGATTACCAATTTAACAGATGTACCGTTATGCGCCATTTTGTATGTGCTGCAGTTTGTTGTGATGTATGCATGACAATCCCACTTGATGTTTGTAGCTGCGACTGTTGTCCTTTCTATGGTATACAAATGGGGATGTAAAGACAGCAAGCCGACTTACTTATATATGTGAGGTGTCATGGAGGACGAGATGAGAAGCCACAGAAAGCCATGCAAGCTAGTAGCTCAAATACACTTGTACAAATGACTGTTGGAATTTGGATTGCAGATAAGCAATCCAATTTGTCGATATATCGGGCAAGTCATGTGTATCTCCTTGTTAGGACCCCATCGAGTTTCTCTCTTAAAGCATTAACTCTAATTACGATTGTGATTACAATTGCCATTTGTACGACTAATAACACTGCAACTCTTACTGCTATTGCAGCAGCTCCGATTACTATTGCTACAACCCTGACCTTCATTGTTGTAACTACAACCCGGACTTCTGTTGCTACAACCCTGACAACTGTGGAAACTATTTCAACTTCCATGGCAACAACTCCGGTTGCTATGGCTACACTTTCAATTACTATTGCTTAGTCTTAGATTTCCCTTGCTACAATTCTGAATGATATGGCTGCATCTATAACGTCTTGTGCTTTCCTTCCAACTTCTTAGGGTTCAGTTGTCATTGCCTCATCTTTGTCCTCTATAAATTCTACTTCTTCTTCTACTCTCAATACTACCTTAAACCTGTCCGATGTTACAGTTCGTTGCAAATGAATAATTATTCGATAATTTTTCTTAGTATATATAGCGCAGATCAAACATATATCATGGACAGTGCTGTGATGGTCGACCATACGTTACTTGGGAGCACAAAATGATGAAGCACTCTACAGCCGGCCTAGTATGTGTTATCCCAGCTGCACAGCGTGCGCTTGTGAACACCCCGTGTATATTCTAAGCCCAGCCACCACCTAACATACTGACATAGCCTTTGCTATAGTGTTCGTGAGAAATGATCTCCTGCAAGATCCTTGTCTATTTGGCAAATTGTCAGACTGAAAAGGTTATCATTCAAAAGTGCTAGATATCAACACCCATTTATGAGTTGCCATCCACGTTCAACCGTTTTGTCCAATTCGTTCGCGATATTAAAATGAAACATTAATGAAACAAAAAACACGCTTAATGGCTGCTTGGATGAAAAAGCTTTTTGACATCAAGCCGTTTAGAGCTCTCATCAGTGACGACAACCACACCCCGTATTGTACCACCGGAAGCTCTTGCTGCTGCACGAGATTACAACAGACAACCTGCAGTGGATGGGCTGATGCTAATTGCACCTTTTCTCGGGTCAGACGCTGTATCTACGCAGATAGGGGTTAATGACGAAGAGTGGAAGTTGGAGATTTTGGAGCTTTGAGAAAGGGCAGTCAGGGTGGTTGATCTGACCAAGCGTTGTGTGTCAGTGTAGGGTTGATATATAACGAACCTGTCAATGATATCTTGTATTCAAGGGTCTATTCCCAGTATTGTATGTATGGTACCATGTGTACCTTGTTCTCGCATCCATTCTCACTTTGTACAATCATTATCTATTTTTTATACTTTTGCGTTTGTGAGTTTATGTTTACTTCCGTATGAATTCGATGCAGCAAAGCCAATTCCTCTATGGCGCATACTGACGATTCTTGTTTGTTTACCCGACAATCAATGGTGCTGTCAATTAATTCTTCCAAGAACTTCTTCAAACACAGCCCGTTGAATCCAGCCATGCCAACCAGCACGCTACAGCGTGTGCATCTCAGTTGTCAGCATCCTGCCTGGTACAGTACTGGCGATGTGCGGTGGCTAATCAACCCATAATAGGTCTACTTGGCTGTTGCTCAATAGCTGTGAAAATTTTTACTCGTTAACTAATTTGATATATAGTGAGAAAATATTAACCCTCGCCTCTTGTTCGACTGTTGGGTCGGATAGTCATGCTATCATCAATGTCGGTGTGTTGCGTTTACTTATCATCGAGATTGTACGGCATCAGATGTCTTTCTTCGTTAACCACCAGAACAACACAACAGATGAGTCATGCTACGATATAAGTACGTTGGAACTGTCCCTACACTAGTTTACAACATTACTTTGATCTCGGATAATGGCACGAATGAACACAATGCGGTCCATATACCATGGTGTGGTTGTCATTCAGTCAACTTTTACAGTTACACTGTGCATGCCTTGTAGGCTCCAACAGATGATGTCCGTGTGCTGACTTGGTACCCTTGATCCTAGTTATAAACATCACTGGCATTACCCAACCCAAAAGTTTGATGCTGAAACCAAAGCATAATTTACTGGCTGTCACCAGACCACTATGCAGGCATTTTATGGTAAATGTGCTGTTGCAGACTAAGGTGATTTCCTCAAGAAATGACAGATAACCTCTGTGATATCAGGGACGATCATAAACGCCTGGCAATACCTACGTGTGTAGAATGAACAGCACATAATCTTGATTCTATAGCATCGTGTGATAATTGGTGTTCCACGAGAACGGCAATTTTTTACAGTGTAATTCATTTGTTCGTAATATACTTCAGTTGTAGAAGCATTTCCAACCATGACACTGTAAGATGATCAAATTTACATTCCTTCATCAGATCGATAGCTACAGCAGTCAGGTAGCAAATGTGGCCTAAATGTTGCTGCTGTCAATGCCTTCAACGATTTCTGTATGTTCATGCCACCCACCTATTGCTTGCCTGATCGGCCGCATTTTATTGCAACACACTGAGAGGTCTTGATGTATAACAAGATCACATCAAATCATGATTAGCTGGGCCAACATATATTTACGTTAATAGGTAATTTGATGCTACAAGAGCAGGTATACTGCTACAATGATACTCGTCAGCGGTACAGGTAAGACCACCAGGGCCACAATGCCGCGGACTTTGATCAAAATTAATGCCATGTCAACGTTTCCACAGATAACTATAAGTGATGTGCGGAATACAACTCAGTCAGCTTCAAGGAATCGTGCTCAACGTTTCCACGGCACCATTATGATGATGCCAATTATTGCTCTTGATTGTGTCGTATCGGGTTCTGGCCTCATCTTTTTCATCGCTAACCCAGCTGAGCAGGAAGATGAGTAATGTACTTCATATTGGATAACTGATATTATTGTGAAGTGAAGGGAAAATGTCAATAACCTATGGTGTTGTACAATACCAAAAGGCGGCTGACTACTGAAGGCACATTTCGTGTATACTGAATCCCAATGGAAGGAGGCTCCTCTGAGAAAATGATCAAGGTCCATTGGCTTATTCCCTTTTTCCCTGCAATCAATTTTTCATAATCTCCATACTGTGGCCATCCTCAGAAAATACATACCTTTTGGGGAATCATTAAACTGAGGTCATGTTTGAAGGGTAAGGTGAGGCTTAAGAAAGGGTAAGTGTGCGCGCCAATTATAAAGCCGATTGTAAATATCAATGTACCTTATACTACATAATGCTTCATCTTCAGAGATTATTCAACAAACAACCATAAATACTGACAAGTAGCGGATACTTTACTATGATAATCAATAAAATATGTAATTTGAAGCCAATATATTTTTTTCAGACTACTGACAAGTCAAAATCTATCACAGATCACGCGCTGCTGACACTGTCGATTCAAGACATTCCCATTGTGAACACCTCACAGCTGAATGAGATGCGTTAGCGAGCGACAGAACGTAGTGGATGGACTGAGGCTAATAGCAGCTGTCATCAGGGAGCGA
>CM067351.1:38364905-38504905 GCA_034190875.2 Urechis unicinctus | reverse complement strand
GTGCGATTTATGATGGCAGACAATCCCACCGTGTATCTCCATATGTGTGCTACAGCCTAGATTTGTGACAATTATTTGTCGTTTTACACGCCGACTCACTGCATCTCCTGACAAATAACGGACGGATTACAATAATAATCTGTAACAAGAGACATTTCCAAAGACAATATGCTCACTAATGACATGTCACTAGAAATCATCATATGCTGCTGAAACTGCATAAAATCTGATTAGTGTATATCACATCAGCATCAAGTTATATTATGCAAGTTGATTTGTTGCCTCTGATAAAGCTTTATTTTGTCACGATTAATGAGCTGCGTCGAATTAACGATGGGACATGTTCGACAGAAGACGCACTTAATTTTAACTGCGATACCAATACAAGGTGCCATGTTGTTTGGACGTATAATTACATAGCAAGTCAACAAAAGGCAAATTAAATAAGAAACTATTTTGCTGTATCCATTGGTACAGTCATTGTTGTCATCGTTGAATTAGATGGACTTCGAGATAGAAGGCGCATTTAGCTATCCTTACAATCTCAATCAATGGTGACCTTAACGGAATACTGGAAAATCGATGCACAATATTAATGCAGGTCGTTGAAAGCATTGGTGCCTAGGAAGAAATAGATCTTCCGCAGATTATTACGCCAAGTTTGATTCCGCTCAGCGGTCACTGCAGCTTCATTTTCACCAATATTTGATTAATAGTGAAGATAACTACATGTCCATTGCTGCTCCAGTTTTCTAATGCCACTATATGCGTTCCTTGACTACAATGACAACAAGAAATGTTAAAAAATCGGACCTCCTCCTATCTGTATTAAGGCGGTGTTCTTCAGTGGAATAGATTGCCTGGACCAAATAGGCACTTGCCGTTTGTTAATCTAAGCGATCGATGATATCGCACTATAGGACAATAATGACTCTCTGTAAGGCCTTATTTTCGATGAAGTTTGGTCGTAATGAAGTCAGATTTATCGGAATCACGGTAGTCGTACCTAGAATCAATTACCACGTGAGATAAAATGCAAACAGTACCAATTCAATAAGATCCATTAACTATAACTACAAATATGCCACTTTATTATCCTTTGCCAATCTCGTCATCGTTTTCATGACATAAAATGAGTTATATTACTTAAAACAAACCACCTCTGCCATTTATTATGAAAATATTGCGACATGTAGATATGACAATATTGGTTCAAAACATTGCCTATGAGAACACCATACAGTTTGATGAACTACGCCTAGCGAGCGACATAACGTAGGGAGGGGGCTTGTGTAATAGTAGCTTTCCTCAAATTAATCTATCTAACCGAGCAGATATAAGGAGTATAATCCATAGGAAACTCACGCGATAGTAAACAAATATATCAATATCTACACCAGCAGAGTTTAGTGAGGGTGAGTGAGATATCGCTATGAAATGTAAAATGTTGTCTAATTGAACCGATGGCAACGTTAGATGTATGTATTCATATATGATCATATGTAAATATATATTGCATTTGCGCGTCATTTTGTGTTCACTTAATGCAACTCATTGGTCTTTCGCACTGTCTGATATATTTGCACTCACGTGAACTTATTTATTTGAAATATTTATTTATTTACTATCATATCGGAACCCGTGTTGACCGAACTTTGTCAAGTACATGGTGTTTACTTCAGCCATGCTACCCAACCTATTGCAACCCGACGTACACACCCTCTCCTTAACTTGGTACCATTACCAAGCGGACATTGTCGATTATGACCTCTTCTTGCGAATTGAACATCTGCTGATTCCTGACTTATTTAGCAAAGAGTGCATTGACCGGGTGATTTGGTGTAGATATCCCGATCGAGAGTACTTTGTGTTCTTGTGTATTATTAAATAACAAGGATCATTATGCGGAGGACACGCTGTGAGTGGGATGACATAGAATAGAATAGGAACCAATCGCTCAATGAAGAGCAACCAACAGCGCACAATATAAGTGATAAGCAAAGATTCAACCTTCATTAAAGTTTAAAGCCATGTCTTCACTGTTAAGTAGTGATATGCAGATAAAAATATCAAATTCATATTCAAAATATCAACCAATTTTATCGCACCGAAGTTGGATTGAATCGACCTGTCCATCATCTCTCGCATCTCTTTCTTAGTATAAACCTCGTAATACATAACATAACGATCACAAGAAAACTAGAGGCAACTAACTATAGGTCAAACCATTCTCATTTAACCATTGGAAAAATCTATAGGCTTGCTTATTAGGTAACCGAGGTGCGTATGACATGAAGGCTTGTTGGAACTGTTCTCATTTCACTTATCCAGAGCCACTTAAGTGGCTTTAGACTATAAAATCACCATGACGTCATAACTACAACGTAAAAGGTTCCAAAGAAATGAACTTGATAAGAATCTGCGCAAACCTTGTAGAGGTTGATTAATACGGCTGCTGTTGATAACGCCCTTGTCTATGTATCAAAATATTTATGCTTGTAATCAGGGAACAGACCTTGACGTTTTAATGGTAAATTATCCCTCCCATACTTTTGGCAACCATGGTAAATCTCCCAACCAATCTAAACACTGGTACGAGCATTCAGTATTGCGATCGCAATATCTGATATTGCTTATGTTAAAGTACATTGTCCGTGTCATTGATTATTGAAATTAATTGGATACCTCATCATATCTTATGCGATTATAACAAATGGTTGAAAACTCCAAGCCAAATAACTTAAACTCTTAATGCTAAAGTGATCTGAGTCACCTATCAATGACGGAATTTCCGAAGAGAGTTCCGCAATGAAGTTAGAACTGAGTCGTCCCAAGCCCGTCAGGCTGCAGCTGTCTACACATCAGTTAATTACCAGGAGCAAATAGAACGGTCACTTGAAAGATGATCATGAAGAAGAGGTAAGTGAGAGGTAAAGAAGAGGTAAGTGAGGCTGGGTGGTAGGAATGCGTCGCAAATAGATAGCAAATACCAATAACAAAACCGATATGCCTGGTCGCAACAACCAATCGTACAGTAATAGTCTGTGGTTAAATGGGGCTTTGAAACTGCATCAAGTAATTGCTAATGAAACTATTGATGAAATGTAAACACTCTTTTGTTTATGCTACTAAATACCAAATCGGAACTGCGAGTCAAATGTGATGTAGTTGGTTGGACATATAAAAACAAGGCTGACCGCTAAAAATGACTACAGACCACCTATTGCTTTATCGTTATAGAATCTAATATGCAATCACATTCATGGCTGATGAAACACAGACAAGATTTCTTTATATATCAGTCACCCGGTGTTGTCTAGGACCAGTGCATTAACCTTTTCAGTCGTCATTTGTAGTCTTAGAGACCCAAACAATGCCTGTGATGTTAGTCAGAGCACATATTTGACTAACTGCCTCACTGCCTTACACTTCTCTTATGTATGACAGTCAATTAGGAGACCATGTTGCTGTATAGCCTTACAATAATAAGAAGGTTACCTTAGGCTGGACATAGGTCACCAACCGCCTTTAGCCATGATTATTTTTCATATTGCAAATAGGAAAGTCTGTACATTTATACATTTCACAAGAAGCTACAGACTGCCTATGGTAATACCATTCTAATGTAGTGTTACATATCTGGTACATATTAGGCTGATTTTAGTGGAAATGTAGACTAGCTCCCAACGAATTTTTGTCATAAAATGCTGTTGTTATGTTATATACGCTTACAATCGCCAAACATTGCGATCACATTAACAGTCCAGTCCTTATGAATTGTAATTAATATGACCAATATTTGCAAAACAACAATCGAATAATCTTAATAGATATGATGGCTGTATTTGATTGTGTACGTCTGATTCAAGTGAAATAGTGTAGCTCTGTTATCTGCGTTGCCAGTATTTAGGACGGACGCTGCTACTCGTCAATGGTGTCGTCTTTTTGTATATTGCTACCATTGCATCCAAGGTAAATCAATGTGTTGATCATGGGTTCAGTTATTACGTAATGCATATCCCTTGCCCAGACCTGATGTACCTCGGAATTAACTAATGTTTCAAACATTAACAGTCATTCAGTATAAACATTGAGGATATCTTTGTCAGGCGAAAGGTTACTCCTTTACATGGCAAGCCATGATTTGTGGATATTCATCACGTAGCGATGTTTGCATAGGAATCACTTGAGAAAAGCCAAGACCATTGGTGACCATTTCAGCGAATGCTATTGGTTGATTACACACAATCGACTGAGTTTACTGGTAGGAAAATATCAGTGTCATTTTTCATCCATTTGAGTGTTTGCGTTTCTTTTAGAAGGCATGTAAATCAGCGATGTTTTATGTGGTAACACCCGGCGTAACTCAGACAAAGGTCCCAAGATCAAGTGCCATCAAAGTTGCTTTATCATATATCACCTTAAATCAGTCACATTTGACAATCACGTTGAAAGCGTAAGTTGCTCGCACAGAGTTGGAAATGTGGAGAGCAACTATTGGCTCTTCATGAAGGAGAAGCAGAAACAATCACTGCGGTCAACTATTGGCTCTTCATGAAGCAGAAGCAAAAACAATCACTGCGGTCAACTATTGGCTCTTCATGAAGTAGTAGCAGAAACAATCACTGCGGTCAACTATTGGCTCTTCATGAAGTAGTAGCAGAAACAATCACTGCGGTCAACTATTGGCCCCTAGCAGGTGTGAGCTACGCTCTGGATCACAATGTGATTTCTCTCCCGCTATTTTCTTGGTGCTACTATAACCTTTGAACCGTCGGTGATTGAGTAGTGTATTGCTGTATTGTGGTAGCTGAGTGCTGACTGGAGCTGCCGCCCTGTCTGTGTGCCGCCCTGTCTGAGTTCCCAGAATTGATCAACGTATTAGAGGGATATTGTTAAAACGTCCATCAACACATATGTTTGTTATGGACGCGGTTAATCATAACCGAAAATCATTTGTGGCTATGAAGTTCGATATCCTTTGCTTTGTCAACTTCATCTTAACGTAAACAAATAACATTACATCGCGTTGATTGATGAATTGAAAATTGTTTGCAGTTTTGCCACACGATGGGTAGTAGCATTAGGACTAGCCCCACCCCACTCCCCTCCCCTCGCTCGACGCATCATGTGTAGGCAGTGGTATATCTTCAATCAGAACGGATGCTGCAAAAACACATTGGGGATGCATCATGCTGGATGGCATGGTTTAAGTAAAGAGAAAGTACTTGGCGGTACTCTTCACGAGGCTGATTCAGAATCGACCAAAAGCAATCATTGGAGAATAACAACAAACAAAAAGTGCTGAATCAGAGATTTTCGGTGCCCATGCGCAAACAACTCTATGCTGTAATTATACGTGAGATGCGTTCACATCAGATTTACTTCTAAATGGGATCTGTAACGTAAATATTAAATTCTCAGAGTACTAATTATGAACGTATTACAGGGTCGAAGGTAAGGAGCTATGACTATTTGGTTAGGCAAAATCTTCAGATGATATGCGCTTTCCACACAAATCCACTAACAAGGCGGTGCATTCAGGAATCAAGAAGGTGGTCGTTGGTAGCCTTGAAATATAACTGAAGTTAGAGAGGAATGCCACCACATGTTTGTATAGCTATCATAAATGTCTTTGGATGGTAATAAAGACGTATGAGGCATTCCAATCAATGACATAAATCGACAACAAGAGACGGAAAATGTACGCGTCTTCTGGTTTAGCTTAAAACTGTTAAGATATGATGAGACGCATGAAGACATGGATTATTGTGGACAGTTGTTGACTTCATTGCAGCATTTCCGTGGTCGAGGTCGTCTGTGGTAGGTCAATCAGCGTTTCCGTGGTCGAGGTCGTCTGTGGTAGGTCTATCAGCGTTTCCGATAGACAAGGGCGTTATCATTATAATGCCACTATATACGTTCCTTGACTACAATGACAACAAGAAATGTTAAAAAATCGGACCTCCTCCTATCTGTATTAAGGCGGTGTTCTTCAGTGGAATAGATTGCCTGGACCAAATAGGCACTTGCCGTTTGTTAATCTAAGCGATCGATGATATCGCACTATAGGACAATAATGCCACTCTGTAAGGCCTTTATTTCGATGAAGTTTGGTCGTAATGAAGTCAGATTTATCGGAATCACGAGAGTCGTACCTAGAATCAATTACCACGTGATATAAAAAATGCAAACAGTACCAATTCAATAAGATCCATTAACTATAACTACAAATATGCCACTTTATTATCCTTTGCCAATCTCGTCATCGTTTTCATGACATAAAATGAGTTATATTACTTAAAACAAACCACCTCTGCCATTTATTATGAAAATATTGCGACTTGTAGATATGACAATATTGGTTCAAAACATTGCCTATGAGAACACCATACAGTTTGATGAACTGCGCCCAGCGAGCGACATAACGTAGGGAGGGGGCTTGTGTAATAGTAGCTTTCCCCAAATTAATCTATCTAACCGAGCAGATAAAAGGAGTATAATCCATAGGAAACTCACGCGATAGTAAACAAATATATCAATATCTACACCAGCAGAGTTTAGTGAGGGTGAGTGAGATATCGCTATGAAATGTAAAATGTTGTCTGATTGAACCGATGGCAACGTTAGATGTATGTATTCATATATGATCATATGTAAATATATATTGCATTTGCGCGTCATTTTGTGTTCACTTAATGCAACTCATTGGTCTTTCGCACTGTCTGATATATTTGCACTCACGTGAACTTATTTATTTGAAATATTTATTTATTTACTATCATATCGGAACCCGTGTTGACCGAACTTTGTCAAGTACATGGTGTTTACTTCAGCCATGCTACCCAACCTATTGCAACCCGACGTACACACCCTCTCCTTAACTTGGTACCATTACCAAGCGGACATTGTCGATTATGACCTCTTCTTGCGAATTGAACATCTGCTGATTCCTTGCTTATTTAGCAAAGAGCGCATTGACCGGGTGATTTGGTGTAGATATCCCGATCGAGAGTACTTTGTGTTCTTGTGTATTATTAAATAACAAGGATCATTATGCGGAGGACACGCTGTGAGTGGGATGACATAGAATAGAATAGGAACCAATCGCTCAATGAAGAGCAACCAACAGCGCACAATATAAGTGATAAGCAAAGATTCAACCTTCATTAAAGTTTAAAGCCATGTCTTCACTGTTAAGCAGTGATATGCAGATAAAAATATCAAATTCATATTCAAAATATCAACCAATTTTATCGCACCGAAGTTGGATTGAATCGACCTGTCCATCATCTCTCGCATCTCTTTCTTAGTATAAACCTCGTAATACATAACATAACGATCACAAGAAAACTAGAGGCAACTAACTATAGGTCAAACCATTCTCATTTAACCATTGGAAAAAGCTATAGACTTGCTTATTAGGTAACCGAGGTGCGTATGACATGAAGGCTTGTTGGAACTGTTCTCATTTCACTTATCCAGAGCCACTTAAGTGGCTTTAGACTATAAAATCACCATGACGTCGTAACTACAACGTAAAGGTGCCAAAGAAATGAACTTGATAAGAATCTGCGCAAACCATGTATAGCTTGATTAATACGGCTGCTATTGATAACGCCCTTGTCTATGTATCAAAATATTTATGTTTGTAATCAGGCATCTATGGTTTTACGCATGGAACGCTTGAGACCTTGGTTAACCGGTTTTAGCTGCATTATTTTATTGAATGAATAAGTTCAATTATCCCAACGACATAATTGGCAAGAGTTTTGGCAGACGTTGAATGGTAAATCTCCCAACCAATCTAAACACTGGTACGAGCATTCAGTATTGCGATCGCAATATCTGTTATTGCTTATGTTAAAGCACTTTGTCCGTGTCATTGGATACCTGATCATATCTTATGCGATTATAACAAATAGTTGAAAACTCCAAGCCAAATAACTTAAACTCTTAATGCTAAAGTGATCTGAGTCACCTATCAATGACGGAATTTCCGAAGAGAGTTCCACAATGTAGTTAGAACTGAGTCGTCCCAAGCCCGTCAGGCTGCAGCTGTCTACACATCAGTTAATTACCAGGAGCAAATAGAACGGTCACTTGAAAGTTGATCATGAAGAAGAGGTAAGTGAGAGGTAAAGAAGAGGTAAGTGAGGCTGGGTGGTAGGAATGCGTCGCAAATAGATAGCAAATACCAATAACAAAACCGATATGCCTGGTCGCAACAACCAATCGTACAGTAATAGTCTGTGGTTAAATGGGGCTTTGAAACTGCATCAAGTAATTGCTAATGAAACTATTGATGAAATGTAAACACTCTTTTGTTTATGCTACGAAATACCAAATCGGAACTGCGAGTCAAATGTGATGTAGTTGGTTGGACATATAAAAACAAGGCTGACCGCTAAAAATGACTACAGACCACCTATTGCTTTATCGTTATAGAATCTAATATGCAATCACATTCATGGCTGATGAAACACAGACAAGATTTCTTTATATATCAGTCACCCTGTGTTGTCTAGGACCAGTGCATTAACCTTTTCAGTCGTCATTTGTAGTCTTAGTGACCCATACAATGCCTGTGATGTTAGTCAGAGCACATATTTGACTAACTGCCTCACAGTCTTACACTTCTCTTATGTATGACAGTCAATTAGGAGACCATGTTGCTGGATAGCCTTACAATAATAAGAAGGTTACCCTAGGCTGGACATAGGTCACCACCCGCCTTTAGCCATGATTATTTTTCATATTGCAAATAGGAAAGTCTGTACATTTATACATTTCACAAGAAGCTACAGACTGCCTATGGTAATACCGTTCTAATGTAGTGTTACATATCTGGTAAATATTAGGCTGATTTTAGTGGAAATGTAGACTAGCTCGCAACGAATTTTTGTCATAAAATGCTGTTGTTATGTTATATACGCTTACAATCGCCAAACATTGCGATTACATTAACAGTCCATCCTTATGAAATATAATTGATATGACCAATATTTGCAAAACAACAATCAAATAATCTTAATAGATATGATGGCTGTATTTGATTGTGTACGTCTGATTCAAGTGAAATAGTGTAGCTCTGTTATCTGCCTTGCCAGTATTTAGGACGGACGCTGCTACTCGTCAATGGTGTCGTCTTTTTGTATATTGCTACCATTGCATCCAAGGTAAATCAATGTGTTGATCATGGGTTCAGTTATTACGTAATGCATATCCCTTGCCCAGACCTGATGTACATCGGAATTAACTAATGTTTCAAACATTAACAGTCATTCAGTATAAACATTGAGGATATCTTTGTCAGGCGAAAGGTTACTCCTTTACATAGGAAGCCATGATTTGTGGATATTCATCATGTAGCGATGTTTGCATAGGAATCACTTGAGAAAAGCCAAGACCATTGGTGACCATTTCAGCGAATGCTATTGTTTGATTAAACACAATCGACTGAGTTTACTGGTAGGAAAATATCAGTGTCATTTTTCATCCATTTGAGTGTTTGCGTTTCTTTTAGAACGCATGTAAATCAGCAATGTTTTATGTGGTAACACCCGGCGTAACTCAGACAAAGGTCCCAAGATCAAGTGCCATCAAAGTTGCTTTATCATATATCACCTTAAATCAGTCAGATTTGACAATCACGTTGAAAGCGTAAGTTGCTCGCACAGAGTTGGAAATGTGGAGAGCAACTATTGGCCCTTCATGAAGCAGAAGCAGAAACAATCACTGCGGTCAACTATTGGCTCTTCATGAAGTAGTAGCAGAAACAATCACTGAGGTCAACTATTGGCTCTTCATGAAGTAGTAGCGGAAACAATCACTGAGGTCAACTATTGGCTCTTCATGAAGTAGTAGCAGAAACAATCACTGCGGTCAACTATTGGCCCCTAGCAGGTGTGAGCTACGCTCTGGATCACAATGTGATTTCTCTCCCGCTATTTTCTTGGTGCTACTATAACCTTTGAACCGTCGGTGAATGAGTAGTGTATTGCTGTATTGTGGTAGCTGAGTGCTGACTGGAGCTGCCGCCCTGTCTGTGTGCCGCCCTGTCTGAGTTCCCAGAATTGATCAACGTATTAGAGGGATATTGTTAAAACGTCTATCAACACATATGTTTGTTACGCGGTTAATCATAACCGAAAATCATTTGTGGCTATGGAGTTCGATATCCTTTGCTTTGTCAACTTCATCTTAACGTAAACAAATAACATTACATCGCGTTGATTGATGAATTGAAAATTGTTCGTACAGGACAGATCATATAATTGTTACACTCAATGCCAGCGTAAAGGGACTTCTAAACGCATTGCGATGCAGCATGCTTGCTGGAAGATCACCAGTGACTGTTTGTAGCTCGATATACCCTGTATTACCCTGGCATTAAATAGGAATGAATGTGATCTTCCAATTAACAATGATGCATTATTTTTTTCACATTCTCCTGACGCGCTTGGTATTTATTTGTTTGCAGTTTTGCCACACGATGGGTAGTAGCATTAGGACTAGCCCCACCCCACTCCCCTCCCCTCGCTCGACGCATCATGTGTAGGCAGTGGTATATCTTCAATCAGAACGGATGCTGCAAGCAAAGACACATTGGGGATGCGTCCTGCTGGATGACATGGTTTAAGTAAAGAGAAAGTACTTGGCGGTACTCTTCACGAGGCTGATTCAGAATCGACCAAAAGCAATCATTGGAGAATAACAACAAACAAAAAGTGATGAATCAGAGATTTTCGGTGCCCATGCGCTAAACACTCGGTGCTGTAATGATACGTGAGATGCGTTCACATCGTCGGACAGATTTACTTCTAAATGGGATCTGTAACATAAATATTAAATTCTCAGAGTACTAATTATGAACGTATTACAGGGTCGAAGGTAAGGAGCTATGACTATTTGGTTAGAAAAAATCTTCAGATGATATGCGCTTTCCACACAAATCCACTAACAAGGGGGTGCAATTAGGAATCAAGAAGGTGGTCGTTGGTAGCCTTGAAATATAACTGAAGTTAGAGAGGAATGCCACCACATGTTTGTATAGCTATCATAAATGTCTTTGGATGGTAATAAAGACGTATGAGGCATCCCAATCAATGACATAAATCGACAACAAGAGACGGAAAATGTACGCGTCTTCTGGTTTAGCTTAAAACTGTTAAGATATGATGAGACGCATGAAGACATGGATTATTGTGGACAGTTGTTGACTTCATTGCAGCATTTCCGTGGTTGAGGTCGTCTGTGGTAGGTCAATCAGCGTTTCCGTGGTCGAGGTCGTCTGTGGTAGGTCTATCAGCGTTTCCGATAGACAAGGGCGTTATCATTATAATGCCACTATATACGTTCCTTGACTACAATGACAACAAGAAATGTTAAAAAATCGGACCTCCTCCTATCTGTATTAAGGCGGTGTTCTTCAGTGGAATAGATTGCCTGGACCAAATAGGCACTTGCCGTTTGTTAATCTAAGCGATCGATGATATCGCACTATAGGACAATAATGCCACTCTGTAAGGCCTTTATTTCGATGAAGTTTGGTCGTAATGAAGTCAGATTTATCGGAATCACGAGAGTCGTACCTAGAATCAATTACCACGTGATATAAAATGCAAACAGTACCAATTCAATAAGATCCATTAACTATAACTACAAATATGCCACTTTATTATCCTTTGCCAATCTCGTCATCGTTTTCATGACATAAAATGAGTTATGTTACTTAAAACAAACCGCCTCTGCCATTTATTATGAAAATATTGCGACTTGTAGATATAACAACATTGGTTCAAAACATTGCCTATGAGAACACCATGCAGTTTGATGAACTACGCCTAGCGAGCGACATAACGTAGGGAGGGGGCTTGTGTAATAGTAGCTTTCCTCAAATTAATCTATCTAACCGAGCAGATATAAGGAGTATAATCCATAGGAAACTCACGCGATAGTAAACAAATATATCAATATCTACACCAGCAGAGTTTAGTGAGGGTGAGTGAGATATCGCTATGAAATGTAAAATGTTGTCTGATTGAACCGATGGCAACGTTAGATGTATGTATTCATATATGATCATATGTAGATATATATTGCATTTGCGTGTCATTTTGTGTTCACTTAATGCAACTCATTGGTCTTTCGCACTGTCTGATATATTTGCACTCACGTGAACTTATTTATTTGAAATATTTATTTATGTACTATCATATCGGAACCCATGTTGACCGAACTTTGTCAAGTACATGGTGTTTACTTCAGCCATGCTACCCAACCTATTGCAACCCGACGTACACACCCTCTCCTTAACTTGGTACCATTACCAAGCGGACATTGTCGATTATGACCTCTTCTTGCGAATTGAACATCTGCTGATTCCTTGCTTATTTAGCAAAGAGTGCATTGACCGGGTGATTTGGTGTAGATATCCCGATCGAGAGTACTTTGTGTTCTTGCGTATTATTAAATAACAAGGATCATTATGCGGAGGACACGCTGTGAGTGGGATGACATAGAATTGAATAGGAACCAATCGCTCAATGAAGAGCAACCAACAGCGCACAATATAAGTGATAAGCAAAGATTCAACCTTCATTAAAGTTTAAAGCCATGTCTTCACTGTTAAGTAGTGATATGCAGATAAAAATATCAAATTCATATTCAAAATATCAACCAATTTTATCGCACCGAAGTTGGATTGAATCGACCTGTCCATCATCTCTCGCATCTCTTTCTTAGTATAAACCTCGTAATACATAACATAACGATCACAAGAAAACTAGAGGCAACTAACTATAGGTCAAACCATTCTCATTTAACCATTGTAAAAAGCTATAGGCTTGCTTATTAGGTAACCGAGGTGCGTATGACATGAAGGCTTGTTGGAACTGTTCTCATTTCACTTATCCAGAGCCACTGAAGTGGCTTTAGACTATAAAATCACCATGACGTCATAACTACAACGTAAAAGGTTCCAAAGAAAAGAACTTGATAAGAATCTGCGCAAACCTTGTAGAGGTTGATTAATACGGCTGCTGTTGATAACGCCCTTGTCTATGTATCAAAATATTTATGCTTGTAATCAGGCAGACGTTGAATGGTAAATCTCCCATACTTCAACCAATCTAAACACTGGTACGAGCATTCAGTATTGCGATCGCAAAATCTGGTATTGCTTATGTTAAAGTACATTGTCCGTGTCATTGATTATTGAAATTAATTGGATACCTCATCATATCTTATGCGATTATAACAAATGGTTGAAAACTCCAAGCCAAATAACTTAAACTCTTAATGCTAAAGTGATCTGAGTCACCTATCAATGACGGCATTTCCGAAGAGAGTACCACAATGTAGATAGAAATGAGTCGTCCCAAGCCCGTCAGGCTGCAGCTGTCTACACATCAGTTAATTACCAGGAGCAAATAGAACGGTCACTTGAAAATTGATAATGAAGAAGAGGTAAGTGAGAGGTAAAGAAGAGGTAAGTGAGGCTGGGTGGTAGGAATGCGTCGCAAATAGATAGCAAATACCAATAACAAAACCGATATGCCTGGTCGCAACAACCAATCGTACAGTAATAGTCTGTGGTTAAATGGGGCTTTGAAACTGCATCAAGTAATTGCTAATGAAACTATTGATGAAATGTAAACACTCTTTTGTTTATGCTACTAAATACCAAATCGGAACTGCGAGTCAAATGTGATGTAGTTGGTTGGACATATAAAAACAAGGCTGACCGCTAAAAAAATGACTACAGACCACCACCTATTGCTTTATCGTTATAGAATCTAATATGCAATCACATTCATGGCTGATGAAACACAGACAAGATTTCTTTATATATCAGTCACCCTGAGTTGTCTAGGACCAGTGCATTAACCTTTTCAGTCGTCATTTGTAGTCTTAGTGACCCATACAATGCCTGTGATGTTAGTCAGAGCACATATTTGACTAACTGCCTCACTGCCTTACACTTCTCTTATGTATGACAGTCAATTAGGAGACTATGTTGCTGGATAGCCTTACAATAATAAGAAGGTTACCCTAGGCTGGACATAGGTCACCAACCGACTTTAGCCATGATTATTTTTCATATTGCAAATAGGAAAGTCTGTACATTCATACATTTCACAAGAAGCTACAGACTGCCTATGGTAATACCGTTCTAATGTAGTGTTACATATCTGGTAAATATTAGGCTGATTTTAGTGGAAATGTAGACTAGCTCACAACGAATTTTTGTCATAATATGCTGTTGTTATGTTATATACGCTTACAATCGCCAAACATTGCGATCACATTAACAGTCCATCCTTATAAAATATAATTGATATGACCAATATTTGCAAAACAACAATCAAATAATCTTAATAGATATGATTGCTGTATTGATTGTGTACGTCTGATTCAATTGAAATAGTGTAGCTCTGTTATCTGCGTTGCCAGTATTTAGGACGGACATTGCTACTCAATGGTGTCGTCTTTTTGTATATTGCTACCATTGCATCCAAGGTAAATCAATGTGTTGATCATGGGTTCAGTTATTACGTAATGCATATCCCTTGCCCAGACCTGATGTACCTCGGAATTAACTAATGTTTCAAACATTAACAGTCATTCAGTATAAACATTGAGGATATCTTTGTCAGGCGAAAGGTTACTCCTTTACATGGGAAGCCATGATTTGTGGATATTCATCATGTAGCGATGTTTGCATAGGAATCACTTGAGAAAAGCTAAGACCATTGGTGACCATTTCAGCGAATGGTATTGGTTGATTACACACAATCGACTGAGTTTACTGGTAGGAAAATATCAGTGTCATTTTTCATCCATTTGAGTGTTTGCGTTTCTTTTAGAACGCATGTAAATCAGCGATGTTTTATGTGGTAACACCCGGCGTAACTCAGACAAAGGTCCCAAGATCAAGTGCCATCAAAGTTGCTTTATCATATATCACCTTAAATCAGTCACATTTGAGAATCACGTTGAAAGCGTAAGTTGCTCGCACAGAGTTGGAAATGTGGAGAGCAACTATTGGCCCTTCATGAAGTAGTAGCAGAAACAATCACTGAGGTCAACTATTGGCTCTTCATGAAGAAGTAGCAGAAACAATCACTGCGGTCAACTATTGGCTCTTCATGAAGTAGTAGCAGAAATAATCACTGTGGTCAACTATTGGCTCTTCATGAAGTAGTAGCAGAAATAATCACTGTGGTCAACTATTGGCTCTTCATTAAGCAGAAGCAAAAACAATCACTGTGGTCAACTATTGGCTCTTCATTAAGCAGAAGCAGAAATAATCACTGCGGTCAACTATTGGCTCTTCATAAAGTAGTAGCAGAAACAATCACTGTGGTCAACTATTGGCTCTTCATTAAGCAGAAGCAGAAATAATCACTGCGGTCAACTATTGGCTCTTCATAAAGTAGTAGCAGAAACAATCACTGAGGTCAACTATTGGCTCTTCATTAAGCAGAAGCAAAAACAATCACTGTGGTCAACTATTGGCTCTTCATGAAGGAGAAGCAGAAACAATCATTGCGGTCAACTATTGGCTCTTAATGAAGGAGAAGCAGAAACAATCACTGTGGTCAACTATTGGCTCTTCATTAAGGAGAAGCAGAAACAATCACTGCGGTCAACTATTGGCTCTTCATGAAGTAGTAGCAGAAACAATCACTGCGGTCAACTATTGGCTCTTCATGAAGTAGTAGCAGAAACAATCACTGCGGTCAACTATTGGCTCTTCATGAAGTAGTAACGGAAACAATCACTGTGGTCAACTATTGGCTCTTCATTAAGCAGAAGCAGAAATAATCACTGCGGTCAACTATTGGCTCTTCATGAAGTAGTAGCAGAAACAATCACTGAGGTCAACTATTGGCTCTTCATGAAGTAGTAGCAGAAACAATCACTGCGGTCAACTATTGGCTCTTCATGAAGTAGTAGCAGAAACAATCACTGCGGTCAACTATTGGCTCTTCATGAAGTAACGGAAACAATCACTGTGGTCAACTATTGGCTCTTCATTAAGCAGAAGCAGAAATAATCACTGCGGTCAACTATTGGCTCTTCATGAAGTAGTAGCAGAAACAATCACTGAGGTCAACTATTGGCTCTTCATTAAGCAGAAGCAAAAACAATCACTGTGGTCAACTATTGGCTCTTCATGAAGGAGAAGCAGAAACAATCATTGCGGTGAACTATTGGCTCTTAATGAAGGAGAAGCAGAAACAATCACTGTGGTCAACTATTGGCTCTTCATTAAGGAGAAGCAGAAACAATCACTGCGGTCAACTATTGGCTCTTCATGAAGTAGTAGCAGAAACAATCACTGCGGTCAACTATTGGCTCTTCATGAAGTAGTAGCGAAAACAATCACTGCGGTCAACTATTGGCTCTTCATGAAGCAGAAGCAGAAACAATCACTGCGGTCAACTATTGGCTCTTCATGAAGTCGTAGCGGAAAGAATCACTGCGGTCAACTATTGGCTCTTCATGAAGTAGTAGCAGAAACAATCACCACGGTCTACGCTGTCAATCCTTATCCCGGATGTTAAGAGAACGTTCGTCACTTCCTGGTCCAATCTGCTGACGTTTGATTATCAGCAACAATGGTAGCAAGAATCGTTGGTTTTACAATAACTATAATACAAACACCATTACCTTTTAATCACAGCTGTTATATCCATGCCAATATGATAAATATTTCGTATTGATCGAAATAGGCTGCCTAATGACCGGTTATCTTGTACTTGTACCACGCACAGTGTATTAATTTACTTATGATAAGTATGGACCATTATCATTATAAATATGATATTCGTACCTGGGTGTCTCTACATAGACAAGGAGAAGTTTAGGCAGTACAAGCAAATATGATCCGCTAGAACTGGCCCCTAGCAGGTGTGAGCTACGCTCTGGATCACAATGTGATTTCTCTCCCGCTATTTTCTTGGTGCTACTATGACCTTTGAACCGTCGGTGATTGAGTAGTGTATTGCTGTATTGTGGTAGCTGAGTGCTGACTGGAGCTGCCCTGTCTGTGTGCCGCCCTGTCTGAGTTCCCAGAATTGATCAACGTATTCGAGGGATATTGTTAAAACGTCCATCAACTCATATGCTTGTTACGCGGTTAATCATAACCGAAAATCATTTGTGGCTATGGAGTTCGATATCCTTTGCTTTGTCAACTTCATCTTAACGTAAACAAATAACATTACATCGCGTTGATTGATGAATTGAAAATTGTTCGTACTGTTCTGCTTCAGGACAGATCATATAATTGTTACACTCAATGCCAGTGTAAAGGGACTTCTAAACGCATTGCGATGCAGCATGCTTGCTGGAAGATCACCAGTGACTGTTTGCAGCTCGATATACCCTGTATTACCCTGGCATTAAATAGGAATGAATGAGATATTCTAATTAACAATGATGCATTATTTTTTTCACATTCCCCTGACGCGCTTGTTTTGCCACAAGATTGGTAGTAGCATTAGGACTAGCCCCACCCTACTCCCCTCCCTTCGCTCGACGCATCATGTGTAGGCAGTGGTATATCTTCAATCAGAACGGATGCTGCAAAGACACATTGGGGATGCATCATGCTGGATGGCATGGTTTAAGTAAAGAGAAAGTACTTGGCGGTACTCTTCACGAGGCTGATTCAGAATCGACCAAAAGCAATCATTGAAGAATAACAACAAACAAAAAGTGCTGAATCAGAGATTTTCGGTGCCCATGCGCAAACAACTCTGTGCTGTAATGATACGTGAGATGCGTTCACATCAGATTTACTTATAAATGGGATCTGTAATGTAAATATTAAATTCTCAGAGTACTAATTATGAACGTATTACAGGGTCGAAGGTAAGGAGCTATGACTATTTGGTTAGGAAATATCTTCAGATGATATGCGCTTTCCACAGAAATCCACTAACAAGGCGGTGCATCCAGGAATCAAGAAGGTGGTCGTTGGTAGCCTTGAAATATAACTGAAGTTAGATAGGAATGCCACCACATGTTTGTATAGCTATCATAAATGTCTTTGGATGGTAATAAAGACGTATGAGGCATCCCAATCAATGACATAAATCGACAACAAGAGACGGAGAATGTACGCGTCTTCTGGTTTAGCTTAAAACTGTTAAGATATGATGAGACGCATGAAGACATGGATTATTGTGGACAGTTGTTGACTTCATTGCAGCATTTCCGTGGTTGAGGTCGTCTGTGGTAGGTCAATCTGCGTTTCCGTGGTTGAGGTCGTCTGTGGTAGGTCAATCAGCGTTTCCGTGGTTGAGGTCGTCTGTGGTAGGTCAATCAGCGTTTCCGTGGTTGAGGTCGTCTGTGGTAGGTCAATCAGCGTTTCCGTGGTTGAGGTCGTCTGTGATGGGCAATCAGCGTTTCCGTGGTTGAGGTCGTCTGTGGTAGGTCAATCTGCGTTTCCGTGGTTGAGGTCGTCTGTGGTAGGTCAATCTGCGTTTCCGTGTTGAGGTCGTCTGTAGTATGTCAATCTGCGTTTCCGTGGTGGAGGTCGTCTGTGGTAGGTCAATCTGCGTTTCCGTGTTGAGGTCGTCTGTGGTATGTCAATCTGCGTTTCCGTGGTTGAGGTCGTCTGTGGTAGGTCAATCTGCGTTTCTGTGGTTGAGGTCGTCTGTGGTAGGTCAATCTGCGTTTCCGTGGTTGAGGTCGTCTGTGTAGGTCAATCCCAATCAAGGAGCACCAACCATATGAATGATTGAATCAACTGGCAGATTGATTTATATTAATCAAGTCTGAAGGAATGTAAATAATAAATAGTAACATTTACAGGTATCTTTCGGGATAGCTTTCAGATTCTCACAAAAGTCACTTTATGGGTCAGCATGCATCTTGGACCCTACCGCGCAAACGCTCCTCTTGTTTGCAAAAGTTTATCAATCGGAATGCTGGTAACCTCGAATCAGGACAGGTTGTGGGTGTAAGATGCTGTTTTGTTCCTTTAGTTAAGCCCGGTGACCCCAAACGTAGAATGTAACTGTATATGATTGTACAATATCCTTCGCTGTGAAGACAATATACACGAGTTTATGCATTCTGCAATCCATGTCATATTTATGTTGATATGGTCATTTCACTGCAACCGAAATTTTTATTTTCATCATTGCAATCCTGACAGATTTTCGTGCGATTCTAACCCCAGTTCAAATAAGCATAAACGTGATACTGGATAGTATAATACTGAACATAACTTATTTGATCCACCGTCATTTTGGCTTGAACATGAATAGCAAATGAGCTGCAAATCAAATTGACTAAGCAAGTTCTGCCTTAGTGATCTCTGTTTTATTGCCAATATAAATCACACTGTATTCAAATATATACAAAATAGTTATTATTTATCCATATTCGTTCTATAGATAGAAATGATGATCTCTATTCATAACTATTTCTTCAATAAAATAAATATGATATCATAACCGACACCTTGGGCTAGATCACTGCAGTGCTATGAATCTCCTTTCCAGAAATAAACCCTTCATATAACTTTCATGGAAACATATCAACATATAAACGCCCTGTTTTGTTATCAAAATCAATTTAAATCTAACCGTGTGTCATAAACCTTGTAAATTCAAAGTTGTAATACTCTGACGATGTAAACATTTTCTCATCATGCTGATTATGATACCAAAGCCTTTCAAACTTTCATCCAATTATGCTAATTAATGACATGCATAAACTGTGGATATGATATAGACAGTACTGATTAGCGAAATATGTAGCTTAGGTAAAAAAACAATTCAGCAATGCATTCGTACCCGTTACTCTGCATTGGATGCAGTTTTTAATAGGCTATTATTGATCGCACATACAAGTCCCTGGCTGTGAATGGAATAGCATGGTGCTTGGCACGTGGCAGGAACAGTTATGTTTACTTGGCGGACCATTTCTATGAGTAAATATGTCCCACTTATATGTATAACTTTGGAATACTCAATTCTATTAACTGAAGTAAGTTGTCGAACCTTAGTATAAGGGAAACCTTGTGCTACTGCTTTGGTTAAAATTCATTCATCTGCGTGTTTTTCCATAAGCATGGTACGGCAAGCTGCATTTCATGCATACAATGAATCGTGAAAACACATTGGCCACGTGGTAAACTATAAATACTTCATGTCATTGTATCGTCTTGTGTTTTGTTCGCCCATAAGCTTCAATTGATTGGTCCTTTAATATAAAAGTAGAAATAATGACCGGTGCCAAATTCTGGAATTTCTAAGTGAATCAATGTGATGATGCTGATATTGAACACGGTTCTAACGTCAATTTATCTGGTTGCGATGCGTGTTTTCAACATTTATTGTAGATGTAATGGACTACGATGTTAATAAATTTTAGCAGTGCTGACAAATCCTTAGTCTGCGCTGATGCTCAATTATCCTTTATTGATGCTTTACCTTTTTCATTTACAGATGCTTTGCAACGTGGTCGAGCATCGCGAATGCCGATAATGCAGGCATTATGCTCCTTGTCGTGTAACCGATGTTCAGGGCATATCTGTGATTGTTAGACATGGAAATACATCAAAACATCACGAGGAAAAGTTGTCTATAGCTAATTATATAATGCTTCACCGTATTATTCGAAAGTCAGGATGGAGAGGACTAAGGCGCCAGACTGATGAATATTCTGGTCCACGAATGTGGGCGTGGGTTCGAATCCAACTTCTGACAGAGTCTTTTCTTCTAACTCTGGTATAGTTTTTACGGTTTATTGATCAATACAACTATTTTGCACTGTATATTGAGAATATTCGTATCCCGACTCGGGCTGAGGAAATTGAGAACGAAACAATGAGGAATGGAATGTCCTTTCACTAGAACAATCATTGAATTTGCAGGACAGCAAAGAAAATCCACCATCAATAAATATTTGCGTGCATGCATTCTACTACCAGTGCACTTGGACCTAATTCCATGTGACTCCCGCTAGCCCGGTACCTGACCTTACTACAGTTGTCTTTTCGTTAAATGGTGGTTGGTTTACAAAGACACAAGTTCCGGTCGGACGGCAATATCAGTATATAGCGTCCTGCTCGAGGCGCAACCCCGACACATGCATCTAGTCTAAGGACACCATCCTTCTTGAGAACTAAATTTATAATTAAACTATCAACTCAGCATCATTACAGAAATTGGGCTTAGGATATTTTTTTTAAATATAAGACGCAACAGGAAACGCGAAGGGAATAGATGACGCCGCTCAGGGGTATCATTGACCTGGATCTAAATTGGATAAACAGGTGCGCTGAAATGCAAAGCGAGGTTGCCTTAGACCTAATCCCTGCTTTATATAGTCATAAAATTGCTTATTGTTTCTTCTCTGTACTGTATATGATAAAAATATAATAATTCAATTCCACATATTGTTCTGGCGAATCCATAACGTGACGTAGCCGTAGGGAAATAATCAGAGCCATGAGTAGAATCTGTTGTGCGCCGTGTTCGTCATTGCAAAACATATTTGCAAGTGATTAAATCAGTGCTCTGTGTAAGCCATAGCGATGGTTGCAATCGCGGTACAGAGAATTCAGACACTGAATCAGTAAGTTAATTGATATTTCCATTTTCCCTTGTGTCTAAATAGAATAAAATATGGAAGTACCAAGCCCAATAATTTGACTTATACCTTGGCTATGTTTCTGTCTTCATTTTATCTAAATCGCATTTTAAGGCACAGGATATTCAGGATTAATTGATAATAATGGTTTCAATTACTTAAAGCCTCTGCCCTAAGTTTTTCGGTGACCATTCGTCATGTTTGTCTCCTATTTTTAATGCTGTATGAAGTGATCCACTCCAGACAATAGTCCTTATATATCCTGGTCGTCTTACCGCATCAGTCATGGTTGCTAGTCATGGTTGCCAGTCATGTTTGCCAGTAATGGTTGCCAGTCATGGTTGCCAGTCATGGTTGCCAGTCATGGTTGCCAGTCATGGTTGCCAGTCATGGTTGCCAGTCATGGTTGCCAATCAAGCACGCATATACAATATTTTGGCAAGCTTTGTTACGCTTTGAGGCCTGTATTAATTGTAATAACTTCCACAAAGAGTATATGTGTGTGACATGCGGATTAAAATCAATTAATACAATTTGAGGATGGCAGATTTACGCTTTTACAGCGGAATCATATGAGACTTTCCCACTTACAAGAATGTGTGAACTATTTCGTGTTCTCTTGACAAGCGTATAATTAATTCTTTTATGTTTGTCCACAGGGAATTTACACAACTGGTCATTGTGCACACACACACACACACACACACACACACACACACACACACACACACACACACACACACACACACACACACACACACACACACACACACACACACACACACACACACATACACATACACAAACACACTCACATACACATACACCCACAAAAATACCAGACACAAACACACATACATGCATACATACATACATACATACATACATACATACATACATACATACATACATACATACATACATACATACATACATACATACATACATACATACATACATACATACATACATACATACATACATATCATGCATACATACATGCATACATACATACATACATACATACATACATACATACATACATACATACATACATACATACATACATACATACATACATACTACATACATACATACATACATACATACATACATACATACATACATACATACACACACATACATACATACATACATACATACATACATACATACATACATACATACATACATACATACATACATACATACATACATACATACATCATACACACATACATACATAATACATACATACATACATACATACATACATACATACATACATACACATACATACATACATACACAGACATACATACATACAGACATACATACATACATACATACATACATACATACATACATACATACATACATACATACATACATACATACATACATACATACATACAACATACATACATACATACATACATACATACATACATACATACATACATACATACATACATACATACATACATACATACATACATACATACATACATACATACTTCGGATAATACAATGAAGTGCTGGAGCGCTGAAATGAACAGTGTACATTCAACAACAGGACTGTAATTAAAATATGTATTCGCTCTAAAATATATCGTTGAATTTATTATGTACTATATATCACCGAGGTTTATATTAACCCTCCGTGGACTTGGCCGTACTGCAGTGCCAAAGATTAATGGACGTTGTCAAACCACACTCTTCGCTTGTCTCCTTTGAGTTAATAACAAATCTGAAGATTTCATCTTTGATATATTACAACACGACAACCATTCACACTTAATAAATCACATAGAATGCATTACGCAATATATGCAGTGATCTTGTGCTCTTTGTCCACGGCAAAATAGCAAATCACCGATGTTGAGTATTTTAACAAGTTATCCACTTAGCGCAATATACGTAACTCCATGTGCTATCATAGACGTCTTTCCTTTTGTAACCCTCGATATCAGTCGTATTATTCCAATCAAGTCAAAGCGTTAGCTGTAGCACTATTGTAGAAACGCTGGTGTAACTATCACGTCGTCTTTACAGAGTTATCAAAGCAGTGATTTATCCCAGCAGTTAGGCGGCCTGATTGAGTAAGATACACCCTTTGTGACCAGGAAATATGTCTCAATAACGGTAACTGCAGCTGTTAGGCCCATCAAAACAGGACCAATATTTAGCCTTTATTTCGAATTTATGGCTGATTATTGTGATGATTAGTAAATTTATTTGCAACTAGGGTGGATTAACATGATCGGATATGTAAATACGTTCCACAATCCTTTATTATGAGTATGTGTCAACAATGCGGATACAATAAACTACAATTAACTGGTAGTGTGGGCGAGTTCAAGCGATGTACCGCGCTAGACCAGGTCGCGAGAGCTGTGTCGGTAAGCCTGGAATGCATTTTTAGATGTGGTAATTGTTTGTATAGACAATCTTGTACAATGCAGACTAGCACTCTAATAGAAAAAAGAGAATTTTTGTAATCGATCGGAAATGAAACGAATTCCTACCTAAAGCATATCAAACCCATCCTTTCTTTGCTGGCTATGCTAAAGTAGCCGCTGTATTTTTGACTGCCATGCTTTGTATGGAATCTGAACAATACACACCATATTCAAAGCTTCCGACACTATGCCACGTGCAAAGAGTATCAATCGATAAACATCATACCTGAGTAACCCAATGAAAGTCGAACTTACGCGTGAGCCGTTTTTAAGAAAATGTAATTAGCAAAAAAATCTGTTCGTAGATATAAGAAAAGTAATATCTAAAGTTTTACGATTGCTTTTAAGAAAGATTTGGTGTAGCAGATTAGATTAGTTTGCTAATCAATCCTGGGTTGAAGAGGCAGATGCTGCGCGTGCTTCGATGCAATGTCTCTAATGACTTCGTCAGTGTCTTAACTCTTAATTAATTTAAAAAAATGCAAATGCGAATAGATTTGGTTGCGATGTATGCTTGGGGTTACTAGTATCAGAATGTTAGCTCTGATAGAAGTAGAGGAGTTGTCATTTTATCAGCTGTCAATGAGAAGAATATATTTAACTATTTCAGTTTACATACGTGGTTAATAAGATCAGCATTTCTAAATGCGTTAATATCTCATCCATTCTCAATACCAATGGATTCATCATGATTTTTGTTGTACATAGAAGATACAGAGAAAATAGAGGTCATCAAAAACGAAATGCTTCAAGAGAATGATTAAAGTATGAGTGAACACCGCAATTGTGTTCTACTTGTGGTCATTATAATTTGTTGGCATCACTCATGCATATTGGAAGATGATAGATTAATTACCACAACTTCTTAGCTTTCAATGCTTTCTCGGTGTAATCCCGCTCCTTAATGAAAGCATCTGTAATGTACTATCTCTAACTATGTCACACCAATACAATGATAAATTATCCGCAGACGCAGACTCGTTTATGAAGTGAACCTTGAAAGATTGGAGCGGAAAGATACATGCCATCATCAGCCATAGTGTGGTGGCTCGTAAACAGCTAGTGCAACTCAGTATAACAGGTGTTCAATTTCATCATATACAGCAGCATGATAACTATTGCATTTGAAGTTATGCCAACATGGCATTCAAACCACGGACGGCATTAAAATGTCATTCCGAGAACTGTACGAAAATATTACATCCCGTTTGATGCAATCTGTGATTGCCTAGAATATTCATGCAGAACAATTAGCGCAACCGATCATTATCAAGTACACATATTTCAGCGTAAGCACAAAATGTCACGCATCTTCATTAAATCTACCCTTCAATGCAAAACTTAAATTGTCAGTTTAATATATGAAAATAAAATACTAATTTTATAAAACTGGTTGATTGCACACAAATATAATGAATGTTTATTATAATAGTTGAAAAGCAATATATTACAAAACGTATTTTCGTTCGAATCAATTTGCGAAATGTAAAATCGAATCCCTTTGAATATATCGTAGAGCGGCATGAAAAGCGAGCTTTGCGTCGTTCTGGATTTAATTAACGGATAAAGTTCATAGAGTTATCATTGCATGGGTAGGATAGAGCGTTACAAAAATGTATGGGTCTTACCGAGATGCGCACTTATTTACATTATTATAGAAGCTGTTATGAACTATGATATAATTAGTTTATATAAAACGATGATACCGAATATATATTTCAGTTTACACGCATATGTATTTATTTATCATGGATGCTGTGCATAGCGTGCTCACTGGTATATAGCTATCGTTGCTTCACTAAAATGGTTGACATATTGAGTGTAAATGACCCAAAACATACCCCGTGATTGATAGGAGTAGCACTAGATGGGTGCGGGAAAATCAATTTAGTGATTCATAGCGACTTACACTTTGAAAATAAGCAACACATATCTACGAGCACCTCACACCCAAAAATGTCTAATCTGCCTTAATGCTACAACGTTCTATATTGCATATGATATCGTTGTTCTTGGTTTGTTGTGCAAGATATCCCTCAATATGAGCCAATGTTTCAAGTTGGAAAGAAAATGTCTATAAACCTCAAGCCATTTGAGTACAGTTAAATTAAGTGCATTAAACTAAATCAATACTGCGAAAATACAACATTTCCACCCGTTACTAAGTATTTGATCCAGTTGTTTACCTAGGCAAACAGGCTAGCATCATGTCTGATATGTCGCAGGTACAAATATGACAAACCATTTCTATGAGTCAAAGTTTTATCATAATATGCATGATTGTGTGGCACATGATTTGGAAAACTATTTGGACCTTTACATCAGAAAAAAGTTGCACTAATCGCGGAGATTTCTCTTCCTGTCAGCATCTGTGCCCGGCTAAGGAATATTAAAAACGTGATGATGAGAATTTCGGCTTTGAAGGAAAACGGTGATAACCCCTTATAACCTCTTAGCAGTTGTTATTTAGGCCAAACCTAAACATCCGTATACGTCCTTAGACTTTTATAGGCTGCGATAATGATTAGTGCAAGGGCTTCTCGTTCATGCATTACAATCGGTCTTTCAGAGATGCATTACTGATAGAGTATTAAGATGTCACAAAAAAGACAACAGTGAAGCAAGCGTGGTTTTAGCTACTCCTTATAGTTTTTCATTGTACGCATAACAATGATGTAGAATTGTTTGCCAAGTGTATATGATAAAGAGCCTGATGCTCATTCTTGGACCTGTACTTTCGTTATTGAACATAGATCTTAGCATACATTTGTGACGCACTGTTTCGAAGCTTATACATTGCAGCTTCTGAGCGCGAGTATGTACGCTAACGATGATAGTGATATCCGTGTAACGAATAACGTATGTTTTATAAATAGCAGATGCAACCCGGCAAAGCAGGTGATGAGAAATAGCAGCATGAACTGTTGAATAATAACAGTACTATTTCATTTGAGCATTTGCGTACAGTTTGGCCATAGCATTCGCACTACGCGCGTCATTGAAATGTCAATCCGAAAACTGTACGAAAATAGAGCACCCCGGTTGGTGCATTCTGAGAATACTTCGTATGTTTACGTGAAAGAGTGTAACCCAAACAATTAGAGGAAATGCTATTAACCACGCACAATTCAGCGTAAGCACGAATGTCACATATGCTACACGTGTCGTCGTTACAATCTATTTGAGTACAATTCCAGCGGAATCCAGGTGGTTTTGCTGAAGAAAGTAGAGTCGTGACACTGACAATTCGGTTGCGCCAACAGCCATCCAAGACATTAGCGATCACTACAGAACCCCTTTAAGCCAAATATATTTATCAGTACCTCATATCCATGAAGCACTTTACTGCTAAAATGATCGCCGGTTAATATCATACTAATGAAAATGTCTTCAGCGCACTCTTCTTAAATGCAAACACATTCGACGTTGTGTTAATACTACCGCTCTTGGCTTGTTGAACACGATATACCAAAGTGTGAGCCAATGTTTTTATGAGAACAAATGAGAATTGCGATAAATCCCAAACCGCTTGAGAGTAGTAGTCTGAAACCTTCACTCATTTGTAATTTGCCGCACGTGCTTCACCTTTTATGACACATGTGGTCAGCGTTAGACGTGCATTTACCAAAGTAATTGTTGCAAGTGTACCGATCCTGTTCGCGGAGTTTCTTTGCTTAGGATTAAACCTGCTAGGTCAAAGGTGCTTAATTTAGTAAGATCGATGAAAATTGCCCAAAATCAAAAGATAAGATAGTGTTTACGGTTGTCAATGACGAGTTCCCCAAATAACATCACGAGATGCCGGGCCGAAAATTGGGAAAATGGCGGCGGGTCCCAAAAAAACTTTACATTTCAATTTACGTTATGTTTGGGTGACTTGTTCAAAAATTGAACCACAAAAATCGATTACATGCAACTTTATCTTTCATTCGGGTTCATAAAAAAATAGAAAATTGATGTGGCAGGCACTTTAATGTTTACTGTTCACTTCATGGCTATTTTCGCATGATTACTAATAGGGCTTGACGTGTTCCGAATAAGTCGTGTCAGGGATGCTAGCACAAAAGGACGGCAACTCATCTGTTGAAAGCCCTGTACAGTGGTTATTCTACGCAGTTCCGAGAAAACATTAGGACGCACATTCCTATAGTGAACACCTGCCAGCATGTGCACCTGGCTTAGGGATATGAAAATGGTGATGACAATTTAGGCACTGAGTAATAGCAGTGGTTACTATTTCTTCTTCACCAAAGTTCGGTCATTGGAGAAAATAAAATCGACAGTGATATTTAAGGCTATGTCTATAATCGAATGGACACCATACTGTTACCTCGGCACATGAACCACGCATATGTGCATTACTTTGAGCATAATAACATGTAATGATTCAGGATGCACCCCGGACATACTGCGTCATTGACAAATTACCTGATCGTTGCTTGCTAGGCACTATAATTGATATTGAAATGCTAACAACACACTCACTGCGCCAGGATCAATTACCACCACGTGACGTCATATATTTTATGTTTGATATTTATGTAATTACTTCCATGAGGAATCGACTTTTTCGGGATAAGCAACACAACGTTTAAGTCAAATATTGTTCATAAATTCTAATACGGAAATACTGAGATGACAAAAAATAATGAAGATTCAATTCACCTTCATTTTGTACGTGAAGAAAACGCGTCCAAGGGCGCCACTCCTCAGGGAAACATGACGTATATCAAAGCTTTCTACTCAGCATCAGTATATAGATTGGGCTTAAGAAAGGTTTTGAAAATATATCACAGTGCATTAAGATTCACAAAGAAACGCGACGGAAATAGATTATGACGCGCAGGACTCGTTAACATAACAAGTCTGCCTTACGGTCAAACCCCTTATCATTGGGTTAGGCTGGCTCAACATTCCTTATGGTTTCTTACCCGGTCGTAATTCAATGAACGTACAAGGGATAACACCATTATCATTGGAACCACACTAAGCACTAAGTGCTAATGAACGGTTCATGCCACAATCAAGTCAAGTAAATACAATAATGCCACCTCATACCCAGTCATACATTGCTTCAATTAAAACGTATAATGTGGTTGACTATGCAATAATATTGAAAAGCAAATTATCTGCCTAATATGATTTACCAATGATAAGATATGGAGTTCATTGTGCTTTTGTTCAATGAGTGGGAAGCAAGAATTGTGTTATACTACTTTTCTAGCTCATACGCTTTTAATAAGCCCCCCCCTAATTATCAGCACGACAGCCCGGGTTGCATCAGACCACTTGGTGGGGAGGAGTGTAACCCTGATAGTAGCAATCCTTATTGCCTTGACTCGCATGCGGGTCCACCCCCCACAATTGGCGCTGGTAGTATGATCGTCAATATAGGGTTTGTATATAGGTTATGAAGCACTGCGATAGAGCCCCCTAACTCGGATCATAAAGAGACATTTATCGGTTTTGGCATGCACTGTGCGTGTCTGTTAGCTTGGCCTCGGTACAACCATTTCCACAATGATAGTAATATTATCAATGATATGTAATGTATGTATGTATGTATGTACTATGTATGTATGTATGTATGGTATGTCCACCCCCCATGTATGTTGTATGCTGGTATGTATGTATGTATAGTATGTATGTATGTATGTATGTATGTATGTATGAAGCACTGCGATGTATGTAGTGGAACGATGTATAAAGTATGTATGTATGTATGTATGTATGTTGTTGTATGTATGTATGTATGTGTCTGTCTGTATGTATGTATGTATGTATGTATGTATGTATGTATGTATGTATGTCCATGTATGTATGTATGTATGTATGTATGTATGTATGTATGTATTGTATGTATGTATGTATGTATGTATGTATGTATGTATGTATATATGTATGTATGTATGTATGTATGTATGTATGTATGTGTCTGTATGTATGTATGTATGTATGTATGTATGTATGTATGTATGTATGTATGTATGTATGTATGTATGTATGTATGTATGTATGTATGTATGTATGTATGTATGTATGTATGTATGTATGTGTATGTATGTATGTATGTATGTATGTATGTATGTATGTATGTATGTATGTATGTATGTATGTATGTATGTATGTATGTATGTATGTATGTATGTATGTATGTATGTATGTATGTATTTATGTATGATACCTCCACGCTCTCCACTTTTAATCTGTATCAATCAACCCGCCATATCCACTGACAAATGACAGGACACTGCAATAATGTCTCAAAAAGTACAAATTCGACCACTGGCTCTTCAACGTCGAATAAACTTTGGTGTATAACAACAAACCAACCTCATCCACGCAGAGAAATGTTTATCAGCTCAGTGCTTTGGCAAATAGCGCCCTTGCTTTTATAACATAAATAGCGCCCAGTCAAATAACACACCCATATTACGAATTATGGACGTGATACTGTTTGGAAAAACAATCCCAGCGGGTACACAACATAACTGATTGAGCTTTGTGGGAAAGCGATATAACGTAGTGGGTGGGATGTGGCTTATGGTAGCTTTTCTCGGGTCAATCAATCTAACCGAGCAGATATAGGTGGCATAAGCCAAAAGAAAGCCAAGCGATAGTCCCAATATTCATACCGGGAGAGGTTGGTGAGGGTAAGTGGATGGAATGATTTTGCTACGAAATAAATAATGTTGGCTGACATATATATCTGGTGGAAAGGTAAGATATATGAATGCTTATATGTTTATTATCAATATACATTGCATCTTTGCTTTGCGTTGTGTGCTATTTGCTCAAGGCTACACGATCGTCTTTCACACTGACACGCTGATATGGTTGCATGCTCACTTCATCCATGCTAAGCAGCCTTTTGCACCATGTTGAAAATTTCAATTAAGCACACCCCTATCCTTAACCCTGAACTATAACAAAGAAGAGGAGTCATTGAGACGAATGTCATTCACTGCTTTAGGTGCTTAAGCAAACTAATAGATTGTTTAGTAGAGATAATTGCAGGATAGATTACATAAATTACATAACCAGCGGGGAAATGATTGCTTGTTGAATGGCAGATATTTCCATAACAGGCAGGCAAATGATTGTTAGTTGAATGGCAGAAAGTAACATAACAAGCAGGCAAATGATTGCTGTAAATTAACGTGGATCGTTATCGTACAATAATTTTCTTTGAGGGATGTTAAATCCATAACTATCTGAATCTAAGATATGGAGTACAAAAACAATTATTGCAGAAATGATGTGAGCTCGCTTTTAGGCTTGCCAGGTTTGCCATGCTTGACAGCTAGTTAATGTATGTTTACAGCAGTTTGTAATTCCACCCCATGGCTTATTGACGTTTACTTTGTCGCCCTGATAATATGAATACTAACACAGGAAATATTTGCGTACCATTGTGTCGATGTCATTATATACTATGCTATCTCAAATGAATCCCGCTTCCGGGCAAACCAGTACGTGCCTTCAAGCTGTAATGTCCAAGAACATCACGTACATCTTTACCAGCGCAAAGGTTCTCCAACCAGCGGACTTTGTCGACAATGCCCTATTCTTGCAAATAGATCATCTGCAAAGAGCGCTCTTGATCAAAATTAAATGAAGAAGGGGTTTATGTATTTGTGGCAGTGTGCGTTTGACGACCTAATGCCATGATGCCGTAGCAATCATGGATCACGATTCGGATTCAATCGCTTGATGCATAACAACCATCGACGTAAAATATATGGCAGAAGCACTTGTTTTCTAATTTATATTTAAAGCCATGTCCCTATGGTAAAGCGTTTGCATACAGCTAAGTGTATTCAATTTATGCTCAGGGGATAAAACGATTGTAACGCCAAAAAATAATTACACATTGTAGAGAGTGGTCATATTGTGAATCAATCACTCTATAACCTCTCACCTCTCGCTCATAGCATAAACGTCCTGTTAAATGAACTAGTTGTACAACATTAGCAGGAATCGGCTAGCTGACATTCGTGAATGACAATAGTTAACGGAGCTGATAAGAGGTAATTATAGGTGAAAGCATTACCCTTAAAACATTGAAATAAAAGCTATGAGATTGACCATCCGCTGACAGACACTGGCGTTTATCACGCGAAGGCTAATAATAATTGCTGGTGAGCCAGCTTCATCGCTCATCATTGTGTATTTCTGAATATCGTTTTCTTGGCATTCAGTTCAAATTCAGTTTTGTTACTTTCTTTTGATATCAGCCATATTACAAGTTCAGCTAGTCTGAGATCCTACTTACAGTTACTGCTATGATGTTCATCTTGACTACAAGATATACCTCATGGAGGGTAAAAAGACGATGCAACACGCGTTGATGACGTATTGATCCGTGTCCGTTCATTTCCTTTGGCACGGAAGCTTTTATCACTGCAATGCTAAATTTCAACCATATTCATGCGGGCTCCATGTCAAACACGTACAGGTATATAGCCTCAAACTTGGATTGCAATATCGTGGTTGTTTTCTAGGCATTGGAAATTGAGAACCCAGCGTTGATGTAGACGATGCAATTGTGCTGAGAGGCATTGGTCATTAATGCTTTTCGTACATCGATATAACATATTCTACTTGCGTCATTTCACGAGCCTCCCATTTTCATCGACTCACCAAGCGGAAGCGACGTGACACCATTACTCGTCTTCTGATTATACCCAAGGCCTATAACGGGATTAAGCGGTCTTTTTTTGCGTCCGTTGTGTGTACACCGTCAGAAACATCGTAACGAAAGCACGTCCGTATTTGCATGTAATTTATTCAGTATCCTATGTAAACACTTGTGCCCGTTGCAAATCCGCAGTTCTGTGAGAATTCACACACTGCCTAACTCTAGTATATCGACTGTTTCTTCTCTTCTAGGTCACAATGATAATAATGTTGCTTGTATAACAATATAGCTTTTCGAACAGTCACCAGATAAACTGGGCTCAGAGAATATAGCACATCGTTCAATTATCAGCAACAGTACCCAGTAGCAGCAAGCACCGTCCGAATCGAGGTTACCCTAATATAATGGCCGCATAAATATAGTAGTAAACACATCAGTTACATCAATGACAATATGATCAATATTTTGTATTAATTGCAATGAGCGAACTAATGCGATAGGTATAATCTCCAGCTGCAGGCATGGCAGATACACATGTAGGAACTTCTACCACACATCGATCTTCATTTCCTTATGATGAGCCTGGATCTTTGATACGGTAACCGAAAGAGTTGTGATTTCTTTGAAGATACCAGAGACCCGCATATTATGGCTGCTAATATGCAAACATATTATTGGTGACATCACGGCACACACAAACACCCACACCCACGCACACACACACACACACACACACACACGCACGCGCGCGGGCGCGCACACAAGCACACGCACGCGCACGCACACACCGACACACACATACACACACACAAAAATGACCACACACCAATGCAATATACGATCCTTGTCATCCATGCTCGTCCAGACAGTCACATAGCTTCAATAGCAAAATTGTTTTACCTCGCTCATTTTAGATTAAGAACATAAATCAGCATTCAGTCGCGTTATGTGGACATCACTGTTGGGTTTCTGGTGGTCTTCAATTGACGAAAGTCATGATACTGTCACGTCCGTTCGGCACCAATTACCACCGTATGTGTAGCCCGCCAAATTACTCACCTCCTTGGTGTAAATGACCATATGGCACTTTACTGCAAAACGCACCCTGTCATTGCATTCCTCAGAAAAAAATATATGAACCTTTCTGGTTTTTTACCTTGACTGTTTAGCGGTTTGAGTCGAATAGCTTTTTAACAACGTTTCCAGTTGCTTTAGCGGATTCGCCTATATGTTTTCCATTACACGAGTATAGCACGCGCCCTGCACATTTATAACAGTTAGTGGATTGCAAAACATATTGGCCATATGCTATACGACAAATTCCTAATGACAATGTGGCGCCATCCGGACCATAAAATAAACTTAGTCGATGTTGACATAACCTAGCATGTACCGCAGACATCCTACATGCTGTCTCTATGGAACCTTCCCTGAAGTAGTAGGAATTATGACTGTGACCATGTTTTCAGGCTTTCTCAAAAGAAAAAGTTTATGGAGCTATAGCACCCCACAAGAAACCCAGCGTGGCATACTAATTCAATAGATCTGGGTGTGATGATTGCGGATTTTCATTCCCAATACATCTCTTGATCTTGTTATCGATTACGCAACGTCAATATGGTTGGAAAGCATTAAGAGCATTTCCAAATGTAGAGAACGGTTTATGACCTATCGAAGGTGGCCTCCTTACCCTGATTACAGTCGCACTGGCGCTAAGAAGCATAAGCATCTGTAGCAACACGTGCTTGTTCCTGCGTCGCCAATCCAATCAAGAAGCCTTTTAGACATTACTTCGTGACAATGGACGTTATATTGCTAAGCAGCCCACATTTGACGCAACGTGATATTGACTTGAATATAAAAAGCAGCACATTTGTCCTCATAAAACCATTGGCTGCGTAGGAAACTGTGTCTCAGGCAACCACGAATATATCGTTCTTATGCTAATGATAATGGTGGTACCTAATGAACTTTGTGTCCTTGCTGCCAATAAAGCAGTACGGTTTATTCACATATATACCTGCTGATGCATATTCGATCCACAAAACAATAATAGCACTATTCTTAATTATCTAATAAATTACGGATACATGTTTCCACATACTTCGTCAATCATTCCTTCCAGCGAAACTGCAGTGTCATATTTATACACCCTCCATTGTGACCACTAGCTTTTCCGATCTAGTGTGAGATCACATGAAAGAGGTATGAACCTTGAATTGCTTGAAATGTTTTTTTCTCTCTTGTATTGGCAATTGCTATAGCATCGTCACATTGATGTGTGGGTGTACATACAACACAAGCTCGAGCAATGAGGTTTTGGAGGTCATCAAAAGGAAAGTCGGTGGAAGTATATCTCTTCAGACGTCAATAATTTTTCAACTGTATTATTGTATAATTGTATATGAACACGGGACGTTCTATTTCTCATTTCTCAGTCCTTCCTATTATGTGGATTACTGAATACATTTCCCTCCTTAAGCATAAGCAATCATCGTCGTTACACGATATTTGTACGGCTACTTCAACTTCTGCAGGTGACACACAATGTTGATGTATGTATGTGAATGGTAATTATTTGGCGTAAGTGTTTTTATAGTGTGTTGTGGTGAGATCAATTATATTGGTTGACTATTAGGATCTTATGAATCGCACACAGCCATTGGCAGCAGCCAGTCATTTTGTGAACAGCCTAAAACAACATGAAATACGCATTATCAGCGTCATCCTCGACGTTGCATCGCACAAAGAACACTTAGGACAGTATGTTTGAATCATTTGAGATGGATATCTTCGTTGTTGTCTGAGGCACAATTTGCTTCGCAGTTTTATACTGATGAATGTTCTGCTTTTCATATTCAATCCAATATCATGCCACATCAAATAAGGGCTGCTTTGTAGTTTACCGTCCATAACCACAAAGTAATGCCTCAAAGCAAACTGAAAGGCTTTTAATTGGATAAGCGGCACAGGTAGGTGGCGCACTTGAGATAGGTTACCTACAGTTCTCTACACCGGGGGATTTTATTCCGACTATCCTGAAGTGGCTCATGGTTTATTAAAATGTTTATTACATTTCATAAAAGCATGCTGTCTATTTAGGAATGTTCCTCACAACAGCACCCATAAAGTTTAACCACAAATTAACGTAAACAATAATATATACACTGTAAATAAGGTTATACCCATACCAATTTCAATAGATGTATTGATAATTTAAATAAACACGCAGCACAACAACAATTTTAACATCATTACATGCGCAATGAATAGGAATAAATCTGCCAATATTTTTCAACCAGACGCATTGAATTTGGTACGATGCCTTGTTTCATGTGAATTATTAGCTCCATAAGTTATATCCCACAGCATTTAATAAACATACTCAAATGGGTATTTGTTGTTGTTTTTTTATCATAGCTTCAATGCACTTGATAAATCCTTAATGCAAACATATAACACCTTAATGTGCTACATATAGTGGTGGCACAACGTAATTAGAAGATGAGCTTTGCGAACAGCCTAAATGTATATGAATGTATGGTCTGCCACGTTCCCCACACATATGTGTTACATGGGGTAAAAGCCATTAGTCAGCTCTCAGGTCTCCCGAGAAGTTGCGACAGGCACTGCTGTTTACACGGTGGGCTGGAATAATGACTAACAAATAGGGTTTATTTGTGGAGCATACTGCCCAACGTTCACACTGCAGAAGTCATTAGAGCCATGTTATTGAAGCATGTAGGTCTCACCAGATGGAGTTTCTGCTTCTTCTGACCGAGTACGAAATGACGAAATGAGAAATAATCAGTAGTAAAAATTACGATTATTTATTCCAAGTTTTTCATCAACAATAATCAGTATTCCGCGGTTTATAATTACATTCTGATTAGGATTTATTCCAAGGATTTGTAATCAGTATTCCGCGGTTTATAATTACATTCTGATAAGGATTTATTCCAAGGATTTGTCACATTTTTTATTACAAATCGGAGTGCACCCGTGTTCAGTCCAATGGTATTCAATAGTATATTTGAACCAGTGCATATACTCCCCCATCAAAACAGTTTGCTGTCCACACCACAATACACACACAGTCACACGCACTCACACATATATACACACACTATTTATAATAATAATAATAGAAATAATAATAATTATGATAATAATAATAATAATAATAATGCAGCATTTCTTGTAGCGTGCTTTTTATTTGAGACAAACCAATTTCAGCAATCTAGAACATGTTCTGTTACCCCTAATTATCGGCTTGATAGTTGTACGGGAAGCATTATTATATAAGCAATTACTGAGATTCAACCAGGGCGACTATGGTCCGCATCGTCGTGTCATATTTGTAATATATGTGTATTTTAAGGCATGGTTTCAATTAGTGATGATTGGTTAAGAAATCGAGACAATGATCTGTTACCTCTAAGCATCTGCTAAACATAGGAGTAAATGTGCAGAAAGCTATATTCTATACAGTCAACATCATCTTTATTGAGATCCAATCCAGAAGAGAGGGGTAAATCGATTCACTAGCGATAGCAAGCGTTTGAATTCTCACACCACTAACCGCGTTTGCAACCGTGTCCAGTGCTTCCATGGAACGCCAAAATGATCACATGCAAATACAGATACGGTTTCTTCCATATTGTCCGACGGTGAACACACAATGGACACATTAAGACACCCTAAGGAAACGTTTCTACTGCACAATCACGTTAAAGGTCATGGGTATAATTAGATGGCGGGTAATGATGTGACATCGCTTCCGTGTGATGAGTCAATGGAATAGGCAGGATCGTGAAATGAACAAATCAGCTTATCATGTTATATTGATGAATTCATTGTGTACTGAAAACATCAAAGACTGACGCCTCTCAACGAAATTTGCATCGTCTGCATCATTTACATCGGTTTTATGCTGTTACTATCAGACATCAGTGAACAAATACAACGTTACATTGCACAGGCTTCAGGATATTATGCTGTCGCAGCACAATATCGAAGTCGATTCCAGTATGACTTGACCAAGTTTATATTATATACATCATTTGGAAACACGCGTACAGAGAAAGCTAAAGTGCTACTTTGCTCAATAACGTTAAACATAATAATACCATTACCATGTTACTGTTTATAATGGTATTGGAAAGGTTTTATGCCTAGATGCACCACAGAAAACCGATCCGGTAGCTCAAAAGTACCGTACTGGACCTTCATCCAAGCAGCGTGGGTTTTACAGCCCGGTTTGGGCAAAGGGTATGCGCCAAGTGAGCGCTGGCACTAAAGGGGAGCGATATCGCCTCGTTGTTGAATGTGACGTTAAACCACAACGTTCACAGCAAATAAGCCATTAAAAGCATAATATTCAAGTAGTGATCAGTTTAATTATCTTTTGTATAACTGTGCTAATTTGCTTTGTATAAAGTTGCTATGTGCAACTTTACCAACAATGCTATTGACACCTGGTCAAGCTTATCAAATTGCTTGCACTCACCTCTCCTGCTCCAAAGTAGTGGTACAATGTCTCCAGGTTGTTGGTTCATACTCATTGTAACTTTGTTCCATAATTGCAGTTAGAATTTGTTATATCACATGTATATCAATCCCACCGACCGTTACAGGTGGCTACTGATAAAACAGCGAGTAATTGCTGACTGATCAAGATTCTTCAGAGTGACTGCTTTTACAACTTGTTTAATACGAGCCAATAGTTTCTCCCATATTTTTGTTCCATAGCGCTAGCAGAAAAAAGTTTTTTCACTTTCTTTGCAAACATGACTGATATCAAATGTGTGGTATGATAAGACGACTCTAATCGATCATGGGTTGCGTATGTTGTCTAAAGTGGATACGAAATTGAATACGAACGATTATTTCCGCTTGAATACAATATCCTTTTTAAAAAAATCATATATTTGTATATCGCGCTGCCCATAGAGTGTTTATTATTTGTGACGGATTGAAAGCAGAAGCATAGCCAATGTTCTGTTACCCTTTAAAGTTTGCATGAGGAAAACTAAAACTTCGATTCATTTGATTAACCCGTGGCTGCATTCTCACAGCTACACCTGGCTGCCTCACCCCGTTCGATTTAGCATCGATCACTGATTAAATAGCATGTAAATGTTGACCACTCGGTGGCAAATATATCTGCGGCATAATCATGATATATCGATAATTGCTGTCAAGTCGCTTCTATTTAACGACATGGAAAGGCTTGTGCAATGATCAAAAGGTGATATCAATGGATGAGTCACGTTTTACTCGCACCATTAACCGCATTGATTATTGCCTGGAGGGCATTGACACGAAAGGCGACATCTTTTCTCATAGCACTCACGTTTCATGTTGTCGTACTCCAATATTAAGCGAGCAAACATTTGAAATCAATTAACACAGTCTGCAAAGGCAAGATGGTTATTCAAAACATAAAATTGCTTAGCTGTTAGTCACTCTAAACAAGACCGTCACTAAGTTGACCTGCTCAACTGCGTGGTAATTTAATTATTTTGCCTCACGATATGTTGTCGAGTTATAAAATTGGGTTAAAGGACCATGTGCATAAATGCAGGGAGAAACATATTCTAACTCAAATGTAATATGATATACTCATAGGTAAATCCCAAGCGGTCGGCATGGGCATGTGATATCCTTGTAACATACTGTTCTTATTAATACATGCATATCTATACATGTCATAACTATAAAACATTTCTTTTTGATGGACGTCGGCTAATATTTTGACCTTAAAAACAAAATTGTGAACAGAAGACATCACAATGTGGGGAAAGAATTTCTTGAGACTGCTTCACACCACACTTCTATCTAGCTCCATATCGCCAACACGCGCATGGACTACATTGGGCTCATTGATTTGTTGTGTTCCTGTAGATGTGTTGAATACCTTTTGTATCTTTTTGTATTTACATCAGCTCTACATTACTTGCGATTATTATGTAATAGTTAACCACGTCATAATATTATAGCAACTCAGCCGCTGCTTATTGCGACATGTGATAGGCATTGACTCATTTGTCAATAATGACCGACTCATTGTTCTATGTGCTTTGTCTGACGTGATCACGAAATGCACGTGCTAACGGCTGATAAGTAAAATGATGCAATGATTGAGAAAAATAGTGCTTAAAGTTTTAAATGCAATAACATTAAACTCACATCCTGCATAGCATAAATATGTGCAAGATTGCTCGCAATAAAACGCATCATAAAATGTAATAAAACATGGAATGTTTTACACACGTAATTTAGTTTAATAGTAATACTGCTTTATGATTATGGTCTCGGGTCAGCTTTGCACAACGATAATTCTTGACTCCGCGCCCATATTACCCATTATGTCCCTGGTTGTTTTGCTAGGACGAAGGTTAAAAAAATGTAGTTATCTTTTTGACATATAAAAGAATTGCTAGACAGCGACTGCTTAAAAATTGCTATACTAATCATGTCAATCCAGCCAAACACCTGTGTAGTTATCGCTGAGCTGAACATACACGCAAACCCCATTAGCAATCAAAACAACCGCCATGGAAGCTTAGAAAACTGACTGTGGTGCTTATTGCACCAAACATATCATGTGGTGATCATTTCTTCGTCAACTGTTACTTTAAAGTGGAATACCATTGCAGCTTACGAGTGTCGAATGTTGTGTATGACCGGCGTTAGGGTATTCATATTTTCATGACTTAGCAACCCACAAATTGGCATTAACGTTCATTTGCCTATACTTGTTTTCTTTGCAGGTAAATGTTTGTTATCATAGCCAATGCCCTAACTCAGCTAATTAAAAACATTGACATCATGAGTTGCATCAATGTCATCTGCATGAACGGTGCGTGGCGGATGCGCACTTCGGTATTTGTATTATTACAGGTTTCAAACGCGCATGCTGCATACCAAGCCATAGAAATGCACCCAGCGTTAAATCAACTTGCCTGTCCTTGCACAGCGCGACATATTTCATAGACGGAGCAAACAGGATTTTTGACATCTTGGCATTCTCTCTTTGTTTTTCACAACACCTGGTTTAACTCGATTTAGATCAAGGTCAATGATACCCTAAAGCGTCAAGATCTATAACCGTCGTGTTTCCTGCTACATCAAAATGCACTTTGATATATTAAAAACCTCTTACCATGATATATCTCTATAATGATGTTCTGTTGACAGCTTACATATCAATCAAGTTTGCACAAAAGGATGCCCGCAGACACATATGTCCTTCACATCACTGGCTAAGGACGACTGGATCTCATCAAAGTTACCTATGCTTAATATTGCTTTATATGGCCTAACATATGTTTGACAATTTTCACCAACATGGCCCGTATTCTAACATACTGTCCCTTCAGCTAGGAAACTAAACAATAATATGGCACATATATCCTGATATGGTGATCACAATACATCAGAAACACGACAACATGGCAAAAGCGTTACATGGATACTATTGCACATTGAAATCATATCAGTACACAATACAATATGAAACAATTCAAATTTAATTCTACACCACGAAGCTTGTGGCGCATGATTTGTTGGCGTTATGCAGGAGTGAAGTGCGGAAAGATGTTCTTCACATGAGGCTCATAATGGGAAATTGTTATAATTCACACAATATTATGGCTCACGCGCCTTCCGTGAACCTGTAAACTTTTACGGATGAAAGCATCATCGGCATGTACGAATCTCAAACGCGTATAAAAGCATTTTGAATGCATTTAGGCAAAAAATCTGCGTTGCAAAAATGTATGCACGCGACAGAAAAGTTAATTACACGCGATCACAGCCACAGTTTTGGGACATTCGATTCATGCTTTGTGAAGTATCAGCTTCGTGAACTAGATTTATGAAGGAAACCCAAAATATGTCAACGGTCATTATTACTACTTCTATATGTAAGGTCGATAATGCTTAATGTTGGATAAAGCCAATTTATTTTAGTTTAATGTCAACAAAACGTAAGACGGTACATTGACATGAGGTTTGATTGTTACATCCATTCACTTGGAACACATGTAGCTTACCATACCGTATTCGTGTTATTGAAAAAGACAGATTAATCCATTTTAACCAGTTGCACCAAAAGATGAGTAAAAAGTTACGGCTAGATACGGCCTTGTCACTTATTAATCACCGGAGGAGGGAGCGGGGGGGGGGGGGGGGGGCTTTATGCAGTCAAGTGGGCTCAAAGTGATTTGATTATGACACGTGTGTGTGCGCTAAATAGTAGCCATATTAAAAACTCCATGCAATCCTGCGTAACAGGCACAAATGCATTACCGTAATTGCTTTTATGGATTTGATTTAGCTGTGTTTGAGTAACATGTTGTGCTAATCGGCACTCTCTATTACGAATCAACAAATATATTCATGATTTCTACTAGATACGCATATGTTTATATTTCTTCTTGCAAGATGAAACGCTGATCCATAAAATTTGTATATTGCATGAACAGCAGTTTGTCACGTTGTAGCACAGACGTTTCGATAACAATACACAATTGTTTGTACTTCGTTGGTGCATTGAGGCGTATGCTAGATTAGAGCAATACGTATATTTACACATTCAGACAGCAGACTTTGTTTTCTTTTTTTAAAATAACTCGACATAGAAAGAATGTTTGAAATACACCAAGAGTTAAAGCCCTTTTGGCTTGTCCAAAGAATACCCAGGGCAATGAATTTTGCTCTATTATTAAGACATGCAAATTTGCAGCAATCTGAAGGGTACACTGTCCGGGTGAATGGCTTGTGGAAGGGATTAATGGTACTGAAATATTGTATACCGACCCAGTCTGTTGCAATATCACACTAATCAATTTTTATTATTTGATTAAAATATGGAATATGAATCATTTTACTTTGTAGGGACAATATGCATGAACAATGATTATTTTTGTATAAATGTGGAATGTTTCATTTACAAGAACACAAAGCGCACCATGGCAGAATGCTAATAATTTTGTCCTCAGTGTCTATTTGAATTATGGCAGTACGATAAACTCGTGGTGTCTGAGAAGCATTTTGCTTCGCAGCTTATTGGTTTATGAGGATTAATGGTCTGCTTTTTCATATTCAAGTCAATATCACGATGCATCAAATAAGAGATGTCAGCAATATACCATCCATTATCAAGAAGCAATTGATAGGCTTCTTGATTGTATTTGTGACACAGGTAGCCTGACTTGCTGCTTAAGATGCTTACGCTTCTTTGTGTTTGTGTGCATTCATAATGTTCACCGAATGTGGCGCACTTTAGTTACAAACTGTTCTCTACACGTGCAAATGTTTCATTAGCTTTTCACCCAGACTGCAGTACTCTGTATGAATGTTCCCAACTTGTGAAATATCCATGAAGTATAACCGCAAATGCAACTAGCAACATCAATATATGAACAGTAAATGTACATTAAAGGCACATAATTGTTAATATCGATTTAAAAAAATGAACTGATAATTTAAATCAAAGACACGCATCAAAACCAGATCCATTGATTTGTGTACAATGCTTTGTTTCATGTGCAGTGTTAGCGTCATAATGTCATACATTTTTGTTTAAAACTAAAAACATTAACACAGATATAATTACTGCTGCCTAGCGGAAGGTGCATAGAGACAAATATCCGACGTGTGGGATCAATTATAGGTTACGTCAACATAAAGTGAGTATATGTAACGGTTCCGATGACGCCAGATTGACATGAGGCATTTGTCTCTCTACATATGGCCAATGTCTTTTTGCAATTCACTCACTACAATAAATGCTCTACAATCGTATTATGGAAAATCTACATGCAATATTTTAAAGATCATAAACACAATTTTTTTTAAAAGCGAAATTCGAAAGAATAAACTTCAATAATGGTATTCATATCAATAGCGGTTACTTTGGAGCACCCTATTCCTTTAAAAAATGATTTTAAAGTGTTTGTTTTCGTCTTCCAATCGTTGAACATCCCGCTCGGCAACGTTCGGAATTATTTGGCCCGTGACGTCACGTTCGCTGCTCTGTGCTCGCTGATCACGAATGTCAACAAGCTTCGCCATTGTTGTCGCGGCTCGTTGATGGTTTATGAAAAAGTCTTCACGGTTTGTTACACTCACAGTTTGGATTATGCCTTATTGTTTGTGTCGGTTGAGTGTAGAAAAACGCCGAGAGGTCAGGTCAGGTGTTTCTTTCGGTTCCCGAAAGACCGAAAAATGCACAAGAATTGGATTGCAAAAGGTGAAGAGGAAGGATTGGAAGCCGACCAAAACAACTCCTGTCATTTGCTCCGACCACTTTGAGAGGGACGCCTATGAAACGGACCCAGAGCTGCTCAGAAGTCTGGGCTTTTCTAAACAAACTAGGCTCCGCCAAGGTGCCTTGCCAACGATTTTTAATTACATGGGTGTGAACCAGGATCGAGTAAAACGTCGAGGTGCCTTTGAGAAAAGACGACGTCAACAGGTAAGATAGCTAGGACCATTCAATTTTTATTCCCAGTCATGGTTGTGCCTTTGTGTTTGATTGACAGCAAAATTTATTTCTTATATGAATAATCATACGACCCAAATGAAATGGCCGTGTTAAGGCTAAGGCATCACTGATGAAGAAAGGCCCCATGAGCATGGCTCAATAACTGGTGTTTCAATGTGATCTCAAAATGCTTGCCTGTTTATTGTTTAGGGATTTGGATACACTACATACTGTGTTTAATTGGTCCATTTACACGAGGAGTACTACTGATGTCATAGGACAAATTAGACAGTCTGTATATAGAAGTATATTGATATAGGTGATTTTGATCCCTATTTTGGGAAATATCATTGGTGTACAACTGGTCGACACTGAAACACATGATGCCTCTGTTTGTAGGTGCTGCATGAAATGTTAACTGGAGCTGAGATGCTTGATGCCTCCAGTGAAAGTGAAAACGAGATGACAGGTGTACCCGAGATAGAGGCCAGCTCAACTGAACCGGTAGAGGGCTCCCACAAATCGTTTGGAGTTCAAACATGTTTGCTTGTAGGTATATTGAGTCACCTGGATGTCTATATTCGACATGGAAAGTGACGAGGATGATATGGATTAACATACAGTGCACCAGGAAATGTAAGTGATAGTTTACTTTGAAAATACTCCTGTAAACAGTGGAATTGTATTGCATACTTATACAAATCAGTGCTCTCTCATAAGCATAATAAAGCACCTACAACTTTGGTTTTTTAGAGGCATTGAGCTGGAGGATGGCCCTGGTCGTGAACAGCAAACACCTTCTGAAAGACATTGGCAGATTATCTCCGTCTGAGCAGACTTCCAGCTTAGAATCTTTCCACAAGGTGGTGATCTTCTTCGCACCCAAGAGTGTACACTTTCCCTTTGCCACTATGGAAGCAAGGTAATTTAATTGAGCTTTGCTGTGACTGTAGTGTGGTATATATTGCAAATACCTGATCTAAAACATGGGTTTATGTTGGTGCTTATAAAGTTATGAGATTCTTGTGTATTGTGAGCTCACATAGGGCATACCAGACCACCAGGCTATATCTGCTACTGTTGGTGCTTTACTTCCAGATTACTCCTTGCAGTTTTGCATTTGAATGAAAACTCCAATAGAGCTCGGGCAGTCACTCAACAAGGCCAGGCACAATGGGGAGTGTCCTTTCCAAAGTCCAGACAGGGGGATCCAGTGGTGAAGCCTGTCAAAGTTCCCATCACTTTTGGTTGGTATATATCACAGGATTTGTTGTTCAATATATGTAAATATGAGTTAAACAATAATGTAATGCTGGCATTTATTAAGATAAATTTATTATGAGTCTCAGCAGTGCCCATAGGGTAATTATACTGGCACAAAAGACCAAACATTCCATTTAATGATTCAAAGACTATTTATTACTAATCTTTTATTAACTGGTTATGTTTCAGATTATGTTGACAACCTCATTGCTGAAGTGTTTTTGCTTTGTGAGAAATATCCCAGTTACAGACTGGCGAAAGTTCTTTCGGCGGAAAGGAGTGATCCACCCCTATTGCTGCTCAATTTGAAAAGCCAGCAAAGGACATTCTTGTGGGAGCACACCGATGCCGCTTCAATCATGCAAAGAAAATCTGCTCAGCTACTTTCTAGGTATCCTCTGTAAAGGCCCTCTGGATCTAGGAATGTAGATCTTATTTTGTTTAAGACACATGATGGCAATACTTTTCTGTTATGTCTACCTAATCTGTGCCACACCCAGTAGATGAAACAGCGATAGGCCAAATATCTGAATAACCTGGAGCAAAAAAGAATTGATTATTTCTTAGAGAAATATGAAAATAATGTTTTTTTAACTCTTTTTTTTTGGTCAACTATGTACTCCAGATATAAATGTATTGCTGGTTTTGTTGTTTGTTGTCATGTAGCACTGAACGTGATTACCAAATGTATTGCACACCATGGACACTTGGAATACACATTGTCTATGTCCAGAAGTGGCTTTGTGTCTTATATTTGCTTCAATAAAGGCATAACTAACTCAATTGTGTTAACTTCATCCCCTATATGTCCATCTATCTGTATGTACTCGAATTTGGATGCAAGCAGGACATTACTGTCGAAACAGTTTGACTTGAACCCTGGATGTTCGGTCATTCATGGCCACTCTTCTATTGTTGCCAGAGTCTTCGGGTAATTTTGACAACAAACACATTCCGCAATGTGGTCATCTGATCGCAGTTGTTACAGCTACACCTGAAAGGTTGCCCAAATCAAGCTTTAGCCATTTTTAATTCCATGTTAGATCATTCACATAACAAAAGCTGACCCAGCAGTCCATGTTTGTCCATGATTCACAAATTCTTCTGAGCATTCTGACTTTATTTGTGAGCAAAAGAGTAGACTTAGTCTTTTAAATAAACACTGATGAGAGATATATTAACAGGACGTCTAAATTCTGAAAGGGGCCAGTTCACAGGCACCCAAGTAAATTATGTGATCATACATGTCACTATCGCTCGGGGAACGCGCTGGGTGAATTTATTGACTTGTGTGTGGGCCAGATAGACCCCATTACACGGAATTGTTATTTCTACCTATACTAATCCATTTCGATATTTAGACTAATAGAGACGAAAAATTACTAACCACCACACTTCCACTGGCCTGAAAGTCAAAGCGTCTTTGCTGCATTCATTTTCCGAGTCGGAATCCGTTTCTGAGCTCTCAACATCATTATCTGACTCGGTTGCTATTCGCAATCCTGTGGGCTCAAATAAATACCAATGGACATCATAAGTCCTCATTTCACATAATGAGGCTTCATAATCTTCATCTGATGACGACATGTTAATAGATACCAATCAGTAGAAAGGAAAGTTGCAGGGAAAAAATCGCGGATCGTATAATTTTTCTCAGCTTCCGAAATACACCTTCGAATTTGTTTTGGGACGAGCCGCAAACGTGACGTCACGCGACCTGCCTCCTAGCGACCAACTGGTGCAAAATGGACTCTGGGAATTCAATCGGAATTAAACCAGAGCACCACATTCTCAGCGGATTTATGTCCACAATACTTGAGAGAATGTAAAATTATCTACCGTGGTCAGATTAAAAGATAATTTCCTACGTTTTGAAACATAAAAATCGGATATGTCAAAAAACGTTAGTTTTGATCTTTAAAAGCAAATGGCAACGTCATTAAAAATGCAGAGTAAACTATTGCACTGAGGTACGATACGAAGAACAACCAAATTGGCTAACCCGAATAGTGGATCAAGTGGGACTACCATGACATGGTGCGTTTTGTTATAAAGGACCAAGACGGGATCCCCACAAACCAGGCGAGTTATTAAATTGGCAATAAATATGTGACCATTTGGCTTTCGGCAGTTACTGAACGTCGACGTCGACGTGGCTTTTTTTTCATGCATAACTACCGGACATCCGATAACGATGTCTATATAGCATGCAATGCGAATTCATTGCTGGCGTGTTTAATGCTATGTTTTTACACTGAATGATCACATATATGAAACAGCTTTTGGCTGGACATTTCAATACTAGTGTGGGCTAGTGTGCAAATATACGTAGTAATTTTAAATGAAGGTATACAATTATCATACAACTGTGCATAATGCTATTGCCATCAGCTTAACTTCATAACCTGAACGGAATCATATAAGCCTAATGGTTTTAGGTACCATCCCCATTCAAGCCTTACGAAATAAATCGCATACTACAAACTGCCTCTAATCATAGTTACTAGCCTCTCTGATTGATATGTCATTATTAACATTAGGCTGACCTGCATTTTTACTTCTGCGAGATTCTGAAAGCGAAGCAATAAGATACCGGTAAGTATCATTATTTATTTTTACCGGTAAGTTCATCCATTGATTATAAAGCTGTTCCGTATATTACATAGATATTGAATGACTTTCATCAGCGTGTCAGTCTAAGTAAATGTTCTAATATTACCGCATGACAAAATGGGTATTTGTTGGTTCTATTAATCATAGCATAAAATTCCTTGATGTTATTTGTAGACATTTAGCGATTCTAAGTGTGAATAAATACCACCTTAATGCGCAATATATTACCGTTTGCTACGCGTAATTGTGAGAAGAGTTTTGCAAACATCCTATATATATCAATATAAAGTCAGCCACGTTACATACACATATGTGTTGTACGTAAGTGAAAGCCATTAGTCTGCTGCCATGGGCTTTGAGAAGCCGGACAAGTGATGCTGTTTACATAAAGTGCTGAAATATATATATAGAGATAGATATATATATATATATATATATATATATATATATATATATAGATATAGAGAGATATATATATATATATATATATATAGATATATATATATAGATATATATATATAGAGAGAGATATAGATATATACATATAGATATATATATATATATATGTATGTATATATATATTTATGTATATATATACTCTCTATATATATATGCATATGATAGTATATATATATATATTTATATATATATATTATATATATCTATATATATATATATATATATATATATATATATATATATATATATATATATATATATATATATATATATATATATATATATATGTATATATATATACATTTCATTAATACGCTTTGCATACACGGAATATAGTTAGTTTTAGTTTCACAAACAAACAATATTCTGTGTTCAAGATGACATTGTATGCCTTAGGTGTAGAGCCAAAGTATCTACCTCTCTGTCGATATCAACGTCTGCGTTTCATAATATCGCTCAAGTCATTATTGTTTTTCAGCAGGCTATGGGAACCTCATAGGTATCTCATTTACTTGCAATTTGAACTACTGTATAATAGAGCAGGCAAAGGATACTTACAATAGCCTATGTTGGCTGTACGCCGTGAAAGGTCAGCTCCCTTAGTTATCAGAGTGATAGAGATGACATAAAGAATGATTTAGCAGATTAGATGTCATAATATGTGGCCATCTGAATTCACAAAAGTAATAGCAACACTGCCGATATCTATGATTAAGTTCGATGCTAATCATTAGTAAATGAAGAAAACAATTGTGTGGAATGTAAGTTTGAGTTCCAACATATGTATCTGTAATATCCGCAGCTGGAATAAATAACTACGCACTGGGCACTGGGCAGCCAATGGGAACCCCAAATATTGACCATTTTGGCATGGGTATAACTGCTGTATAACTCCTGACGTTCCAACTGTACTTTTGCGGCCGTTCTGTTATGGCCATTGTTAATCAGGCGATGCTTGCAGCTTCGGGGTACTGTTGCTGCTAATTGAATGTTGACCAGCGTGATTGGTTCTGTAACTGCTCGATGAGAAGCAAATATTTGCTCTCCATATTTTAACACAGTGCGAGCAACTTACGCTTTTGATATTAACTGAAGGTTATACATGTTAAGACGACTGTTATAGCACTTGATGTCAGGAAGTGAAATCTGTCTGAAGTTGTTCAGGGATATGCGAAGTAAAACGTCGATGATTGACTGGTATACTAAAAGGGAAGAAAAACCCCCCAAAAAAGTGACATTAATATTTTCCTTACAAAGGCATTAATGTCAAACGTGAGCCAAATATGAACAGCGGGGTTACATAACCAATCAATCTGTGCGCTCATCAAGGCTCTTGGTTTATTTCAAGTGACTCATATTCAAACAGCGTGCTGTAATCAATTTCCCTTTTCACATCAATGCTGCGCTTGTTGAGTATCCACAAGTCATGGTTTCCTTTGTCATGGAGTGGCATATATAATCTCAATGATTCTGCTTAATGAATATGCCTAATTCGCTACATCTATTATGCATCTCAAAACGTAGCGATGTTAACCAAAATGGTTACCACAACAATTTCTGAGCCATTTTAACATCTGTTTTACTCCTTACAGAGGTATAGTTTTATGCTCCGTGTGGATAGCAATATTATTGATAGAAAACTTAAGCTATTGAAAACTGTATTGAAAACAATAAATTGTCAGGTCACCTATGGAGCAAACTAAGTGGCCATCTTAGAAACTCTATGCGTTTCTTGTAGCGTGATGTCGATTTGTGACGAACCAGTTTCCAATATCTATCCAATGTCTAATTACTCTTAAATATCTGCGAAATACGGGAATGAAAAAGTTTATTATCATGCAAGCAACATTATCTTCATTGGGATCCAGGAGGGAGGATAAAAATCGATTCCCATTATTTGAACTCTCACACACTACCGCGTTTGCAAGCATCCACTAGTGTTTACATAGTGCACTGAATTAATTACATGCAAATACGGATGCTTTTTCTTAACGATTTTTCAGACGGTGCACACACAACGGTCGTATTAAGATACCCTAAGGCAATGTTTCGGCGTTACAATCCCGTTATAGGCCTTGGGTATAATCAGATAGTGGAGAATGATGTCACGTCGCTTCCGTTTGGTGAGTCAATGACATTGAGAGGCCCCTACAATGACCTAAATAGATTATGTTAATCGATTTATGCATTGCGTACTAAACGCATCAAAGACTGGTGCCTCTCAACAAAATTGCATCGTCTACATCGACGTTGTCTTGATCATTTCTTATTCACGGAAAACAGTGAACAAAATGCTACTTTATATTACACAGAGCAATCGAGGACATTTTGCAGGCGTACACAAACATGAGGGAAGCACAATTTCGAAATCAGTTCCAGCAATACCACATAACATGGCATAATTGATATTCCATACTTCATTTCAAAACACATGTATATTTGTCGGTCCGACTCCATCAAGCTTACCATGCTGAAATCGACGTGCGAATTCATTACAATGCAATCACGACATTTGCATTAGTCGAGTCGACAAAAGTTCAAATTGAATCATGCCACTATTCTAAAAACTGTGTCATGAATAAATGCAAGTTGCGAAGTATTCTTTCGATGCAATTGTTTTTGTTTCTGTGAATTGAAATATATGCCATCATTATCTTACACTGGAATGGCTGTGTGGTCTAGGATTGCAGCGCGCGGAACGATAGTTTTTTGGTTGTTATGTTATATTAAGTCTTCGACAAAAGCAGCACTGGTCCCCTCGCTGTTTTCAAGCAGGGCAAATGAGTTTTATGTGAGTTCGCTAGGCAGTGACAAATCTAGCTGAACACTGACGAAGGATGCTATCCCAATGCTGAAAACGCCGTGGGAGTTACTGAGGAGGGACTGATGGGAGGGACTGATGTCATCGAGAACCGAAGAGTATTGCAATCTCACATAAAGCATCTATAGATTCTCATTGAATGGTATCAGAAGACCATTTTGGCTTCTTGTGTCTGTCAAACAAGCGCACTCTATAACAATCCTCATGATCACGGAATAAGCATTAAATTTACCAGAAATTCAATAAATCGTGAAATGCTCGTGACGAAACAATCATTTATTTATGTAGATTGATGATAGTTTGCAACCAGGATATTTATTTCTAAGCTTAAGACCATAATCTAGCACGTATTTGTCATGGAGACTTGCGTATTGCAGTCATAAAAGCGCTGCAATGTCAATGGGAAAGAAACATACGTCATAAGTGCGATTTATTTCACTCCATGAAGTATATCTTGTTGAAAAGATGCACATCCTAGCAGTTACTGATCAAAGGTGAACGGACATCACGCAAGATCTCAGACTACGCTGCCTGATGCCTGTATTGCCATCAATATATTGATAGATAGATAGAAGCATCATTATCATCATCATCATCAGCAGCAGCAGCATCAGCAGCAGCAGCAGTAGCAGCACCATCCATATTAATTAGCCCCAGCGAGGTTCGCATATTTTCTGATCTTGTCTGTTACTTTGGAACCATTACAGCGTTGCCTGGCAGTCATGATGATGAATGACTTTATGGACTCAAACCACTTAATTGGTTTTGGATAACGTAATGACTCGATGACAGTTGCAATTAGCCATCGGGTCATAAACGACTGTGTCTGTCAGCTTTTATTTCAATGTTTTAAAGGAAATGCATTCACCCACAATAACCTCTGGTTACCTCTTAGGACTTTTGTGATTGACGATTGTAGCCTTGCTTGTTTCTGCCAGTGCTGTCAAACAGTTGATTTATTAAGACCTTTATGCTATGATAGAGAGATGAGAGGTGATATAGACTCCCATTCTTTACGGAGCGCAATTATTTCTTATTTGATGACATCATTTAGCATAAATTGAAAATCTGTGGCTGATTACATCCTCTTTACCTTAAGGATATGGATGCTGACATAAGAAAGAAATAAGCCATTGCTTCTGACATATATTATACTTCGTTGATTGTTATGCATCGATGATTGTGTCCGACTCGCACCCTATGATTGCTGCCTTTTCACAGCATTACGTAGTCAAACTCACACCTCATTATCTACACAAACCCTCTTGTTCATTCCATTATCTACCATATAAAACTACTGACCCAATCAGTAAAGTATACTTGGCACTGGATAAGTAGTACATGGGGACAATGTCCGCTTTTAGGGATGTGTGTGTGTGTGTTAGGGGTGTAGAATTGTTCGAGCTGTTCTCTGGAGCACGCTGTGCAGCTTAGATAGCACTTACTGGAACGTCCGGCAGACGGATTCATTGGAGATAACGTATCATATACTGACGTCGACGAAATGGCACGCATATATTCCACGCTTTATTGGACAGATCGGAATGACAGAGTGTACTTCAATGAAACATGAGGTGCCATAAACAAACGGCTGTAAACATTCATTAACCTGCTGTCAGACAATGGCCTTGCTCATAATACGAGAATCCACACTAAACTATGGCGCTCTACTGAGAAGCATAGGCAATCTTAGAGAAATTATGCATAATATTTTAATGCCTCACACTCTGGATAAAATTATCCATTTTGCGTTGTCCGCTTAGACACGTGGGTTTAAAGTAAAGTTCAATGACGCCAACTTATAATCAGACTCATCATGTGTAGTTACTTCTGCAGCAGAGGCTAAGAAAGGAGCAGTTGCTCTAGATCCAAATAACGCAGTCACCATATGAATGCGGAAGAATATTATGACAAATGGACATCGGGCAAGCCTAAAAACGAGCAAACATTATTTCAGCAATAGTTTTTCGCACGACTGGTATTCCATATCTTTGATTCAGATGGTTTTGAATTAGTCAATAACTGTGGTTAAGTAAATGGGGGACGCTGATTACAAATATGCAATTATCTCGTTACTGCAAAAGCTATCCGCTTACTCGGATAGGTTGTTAAGCAGTGAAGTACCATAGTCTCCCTTACCTTCTTGACCATAGAATAAGGTTATGCATACGATCTACACACTGTAATAGGCTTGGTGGAATTGCTGAAGTGAGCAAATGTATGTAAGCATGGAAGACATATGAGTTACCTTGATCATGTACCTGCGAATACACAATTTGAAACACAGATGCCACACGTATTGAATATAATCTCTTTAGCACCCTTAAACTTCACCTTTACACCTAATAGATCAGCTCAGTCAGACATTATTCATTTCATAGCAAGATCATTTATCAAAATCTTTCTCATTCGCCTCTTCTGGTGTGATATTTGAGAGGGTGCTATTTTTGACAAAGGTACTCTAATATCACTCAATTTATGTCATAAAAGCAAGGACGCGATTTGTAAAGCACTGCGCTGATAAATGTTTCCCTCGGTGGATGCAGTACCATGCTTGTTGGTATATGTTAAAGTTGATTAGACGTTGGACAGCTCCAGTCGAATAAGAATATCAACTAGGCGGTGCAAAATTGTTACTCATGAGATTGGTCAATTTATTTACCTACAAATCTCATAATTCCGATCAATATGACTTAATTATGACTCCATCGACATTTAATGCTTCATACTGTGCAATTAACAACCATTGATGCGAAATCATCGTTCTCTTAGCTGATCAAACGAAAGTTGTGAATACGTTGTCAAGTCAGTCGATTCCATTTACGAACATCACCCAAGTACTGATCGGATCACGTCGGGTCAATTTTATCAATATAACACATATTTTATCCAACACTATCATCCAAGTAACTGTTTATAATGCAGCAACAACGAATGCAAAACTGAATTATATGATCTGTATAACACCTCAAGACACTAATTCTTGTAGCGAAATGCATAAAAAGTGTGTCTCTAGATGCAATTATGTTATTCTTGTATGAATGGGTCCAGCCTTATATTCTACGATGAGTTCGCATTTGTCAATTTACTAGCATAGTTTAAAGGGGATCTTATAACAATAACTACCCCAACATCAATTCCTGCATCTCATTTATCGCGGAAAAACAAAGATTTGTCTTAGGCAACAAATTAAGTTGCATAATGTAAATTGACGTTGATGTGTCAATCATTTATAAGATTTTATACAATTTCGGCAGCACTCAAGATTTTGAAGTTTGTGACATATCAATATTATTATTATTATTGTTAAGTGGCTGCTATTTGTTGGTCCTTAAGGTGGGTTGGTTGATGTACTGCTAAGCTGAAGAGCTTCGCGGCATCATCTACATGTTTATTAAATTCGGTATCATGATTGATGAGGATCAAAAGCTTGTTGAAGCGCAGCGCGCGCCCTTTATTGTGATCTCGTGTATGACTCCTCAAGAGCGAATTGTCTAGAGATAGGCACAGTGAAAGGAGTATGAACACATTCATGGGAGGTGAATGAGGGAATATGCCTATTGACCTTGATCCTCTATCTCTCCAGAGCTTCATCCCACTGGGATCCAGGGCACGAATCGCGCACACAACAGTCATTTAGTCTTGGCATTTCAGTACATCATACGTTGCAGACATTTTCCCTTTGAGAGCCCTTCACTTTTAGAATATTATCAATCATCCAACATGAGGTATCAACTTATAACTCCCCGTGCAGACAATAACAACAGCAATGTCTCATGCCATTGCTATACATTACATCACAATCTTAGTCATGATCAGGCCAACCAGGATATGTTAGGAATACATCAGGCCAATCTCAGGCTGTAGTTACAAACCCGACCGACATTACAACCAGAAGGTCGTCTCTAATCGGATATTGACTGGGATTGCTGTGAATATAACTGTAGTGCCTCCACGATGTCCACCATCATCAGCCGCACTCAGCGTTAATTTAACTTGACAGTAGTTCAGCAAGCTAACACTGTGCTAGAGATGAACGCTAGAACAGTGTGGTCAATAGAAGCATATATAAAGATACTATGGCCGGTTCAAATTAACTTCTAGACAACAAATGTCCTCCTACGTATTCTATATATTCCGTCGCTAATCTATTTCCATTCCACATACAATCAGATAGGGTATGATTGAATCTTTACTAACTGTGTTGTGCTGCAGATGACTTTTGAGAAAACGCGATACACAAGAGATTGACAAGTCATATAGCCAGCACATATTGTCTCTAGACGATATTTCTCAAGGCAATCACTAAGTTAATTAGCTTACATTTCAGAAAAGCTAACTATTTGCTATTGGCTAGAACACGGCACCAAAGACGATGGCTAAAAACAAACATGCAGACAGACATATACACAAACATCTACCAGCAACACCACTCACATTCGTCGAAGCTAACGACACCAGAGTGGAAATAACAGTTTACTCATATTTGCTGATTCTTAAGTTGATATCAGGCTTTTGATCCAAATATCCATGGATCTTTAAAATAATTGTAATACATATATTTATCCATGTCTATCCCACACTACCCCACACCGCATGCGTACATTGACCATGTAGCTCTAAAAGGTCCCAGCGAATACTTTATCAAGTTTTTATTGCACAGACAATCAGCCTTAAAGTCACCTCTTGGTTTTTGTCAGATAGCATTATATATTACATCGCGATATCATGGCCACCACTCACCCTCACTGCCCCCTCTCAGTGCAAATACAGCGTCAGGCTAATACACGATCACACAACCATGTGGTGCGGGTTAAACCAAAACATCAGCTCTGCGAGATTCACTGAACCGACAACAGCTGTCATAAGCCTCAGTCCTTTAACTAGATTGCCTGACAAAAATAGCTCAGTAAGCTATTAAGCATGGTCTGTGAAGTTTATTATCAAATGAGGTAGATATACTAAATATATTATAATGACGCGTTCACGTTTACCACTCATGGGACATGAATTGCAGGCATTCGGGCTCGGTGAGATCGTCGCAAAAGTTATCACTAACCCAGCCTTGCAGCTAGCGGTTCTATCATTAGAATAAGGGGTGCATTGGCGTTATTGCTGTCAAACGAGTGCGAGCGGCTGAAACGTGAATGTGACGTAAGTATTTAGGACTTTTGAATGGATAACCTTCAGCCCCTTTCCGGGCACTCTACACACACATTAGAAAAGGGTAGGCATATATCCATAAAAAGCCACGATACCATGTGATAGTAAATGATGGTAAACAGGCAGGCTGCATAAATGCGCTATGATTTCAGCCCACTGGGCTTTTATGTCGTCAAATACACGCCCCATGATCAACTTGGCGTGAAGCACCTATTGACCCGGTGGACGCAGCCACACTGTACCATGCGCAGCCACATTGTACCGTGCGTCATTCACAACAGAGACAAGGACTTTGCAGATGATCAGTCCCCGAGAATATAGCAATGCAAACAATGTCAGTGTACATTAGGTATTGGCATTTCCAGAATGACACATGAGGTGTTAAGTAGCACACGTTGTCACCTATAACACCTAACTTATTCATCATTCGTTTTTAACAGCTTACCCTTAGGGCCAAAGACCGCAGTGAGTGTCTTCAAAAGTGTGTTGTACAATTATTGTGCGAGCATTCGCCGTTAGATGTTTTTTCTTAGCTGACCAATTTCAACACCAGTTACAATCTCACCCACAGCATTGTGATAGAGTAGACAAAGGCCTACAATCATCTATGAGTTTGCCTGCCGGTATCTTGTAGCAGTAACCGGTCTTTAAACTGAAGAAATTAACAGGCAACAACTCACCTGTTCGTTGTGCATGCCGTGATCTTCCAATCAAGCGTGAATTACGTCAGTGCTATCAGCTATAGGCGGCATTGCATAACCTAATTCCCACTTTGAAAAGTTCAACTTATTGAGCACCACCATTTTTGTATGGTGTTTGTCTTCATGCATTACAGCAGGCTTATATTATTGATGTAATCTTAACATACATAACTTTATTTACCATCATATATTGATTTTGTTTGTCTTATGCATAGATTATTTTGCATGGTATAACAAATTAGTGCGGGTATTACCTGAAAGGCAGTTGAAGTCTCACCAATCTTGACAGCAGCAACGACCTCAACCAGACCACCATTGTGAGAAAGTAAATAGCTCTTGATGTATTTATTGTAATTGATCCAAGGATTTTCACCACAATATTTAGAAAGGCCTCGATTCTGCCCCTGGTATTCATCAATGGCTATTGAGGCTGTACACATACACCTTGACACCTGTTCCAATACTTAAGCCATAGGAGAAAATTGTAGGCAATTATAATATGATAAATTCGCATCAAGGTGACACATAGACTAACACAGAGGCCACCCATTACCTCTGGCAATGATTACGACGATGCTCTTATTGAGGAACGCGATTTAGCATACTGGAATCGGTAGCGTAACCTTAGAAAGTGTCACATGGTAGAGTCAATTGTGGTCGTAACTACATGCTGTGCTCATTAATTTGTATATGCAATCCAGACAATACCTCTCAACTTCTACTATTATGGTCATTATCGTAATGGTTGAACTGTACCATGCACGACACGTATTATATGTGAAATAAACAATGATATATGAGTTACTTAATGGCTATACATGAAGCAAGTGCAAGAGAAAAATCCGGGTAAGAAACCATAAGAATTGCTCCGACTGCCTAAGGCAATGATTAGGTTTATGACTTAAAGGCAGACTCTTTATGTTACCGACACCGGGTTTATTCAATTAAGATCAAGGCCAATGATACCCCTGATCGTCATCATCTGTTCCTGTCAAGATTACTTCCGCTTCTTGATGCACTTTAATATATTTTAAGACTCTCCTTATGCTCCTCAAATATAATGAGATTGAGTTGAAGGTTAAATATATATAGGTATGGCATGAAAATCACTGTTGTCCACAAATGACCGAAACTGGAAGAAATGATTCGAAATGCCTCAAACAGCGGTGAATGTCTATGAACGGGTGTTGTAATGTCTATGAACGGGGAATCAGATCCTTGGCACACTTTATCCGGAACAAAATCAGATCAAGCCCTGTTATAAAGCATCCGACTAGGCCTGTTGATTGGATTAGGGAAATTATAATCATTATAATGATAAACAAATTTGTCAAAAAAGCATTTTTGAATGAGCGATACATGTAGTTATATTGAAAATCAGAACGTAACATGTATCTTTGCAGTCATAGCTCTATAAACTGCATCCAAAACCTGGCAATAGTCACTATTCATGATGCTCTATCTAAGATCCACAGGGGATAAATTTGAGCCAAAAATTCTAGCTTAAAGTAAGAAAAGTAAGTTTTATGCACGGTTCTGGTAGCTTTGCAATAACATGAAATATTTGTCTTATAGCATATTTCCATCTACTATCAGTAATACATGTTGTTCAAAACTATATCCTCGTTGTTTTACTGAAACTGCAATTAAAAAGGCTCCATATCCTTGCAAGCTCTCGTATTTTATTGAAAAGGATCAAAATAGCAATGCTAGTTTCGCACCAATAGGCATATGAAGGAATCCCTACTAAGCATATATGTAAATGAGTAGAGTATGAATTAGTTGTGAACCTGTCTTGAGTGGTTGTAGGCGCAACCGTACTGATAGTATTTCGCTGGCATTGCATTCAAAGAGGATTATATGAAGACGCGTGTAGCATATATGACCTTCGTGCTGACGCTGGAATATGCGTGGTTAATAGCAATTTGTTTAATTGGTTGCGCTGCACTGTTTCACGTAAATATACAAAGCAACCACAGAATGAATTTTGTTCATACTGTTCTCGGATTGACATTTGAATGACGTCCGTAGCGTGAATGCCATGGTTCAACAATACGCTTAACTCAAATGAAAGAATCATGTTATCACACTACTGTTCATAATGCAGCTGAACACTTGCGTATCCGGGTTGCATCTGCTATTCATAAAACAGGATACATACGTTATTCCGAAACGCTGATACCATCTTCATCATAAGCATAGAGGCTGCATTGTGTGTCGCAAATGTTTGCTCAAATCCATGTTCAATAACGGGTCAAGAAAAGTGTTCAAGGCCATTAGTCATAATCGCCAGGGAAACAATTCCGCATCATGGACTTTTTTGTGATGCGTACGATGAAATATATATGCACCAGCCGCAACCATGCTTGCCTCGCCGTTGTCTTTTGTGCGATATCACATTGTAAGGCCCAATCAGTGATGCATCGATGAACGACTGGTTGTGATGCATGTATAAGATGTCCTTGTGCTTATCATTATCGCTGTGTAGAAGAGGCGATTTCTGGGAAATGATACAGCACACACATGTAACCCCTGATGTCACAACAAATAAGATCTAGCCTCAATTTCATTTACTTGTACTGTCATTGAAAATTTAAGTTTGCTATAGATTGATAATAAAGCAACACATGCTTAGCAGTTAATGTAAGGGTATTAATGATCGAAGAATAAGCATTCATCATGTGGCGACACATCATATGTACTGAGCAATATCAATAATGTTGCTGAGGATGTATAAAAAACGCGGTTGCATTGCAATGTAGATAGTGTGTCAATTATTCATCCATATTAACCCTACAATGTTGCACAAATAGTTGAGTTCAAAGTTTACCTGATCCTAAGGTCCGACATCTTCTATCCGTTATCCAAATTATGCATCACAAAATAATGCAAGTAAGGTAAAACATTTACTCGTAGAAATGGTCTGGCAAGTCAAATCAATGTTCTTGCGTCACATCAAGCATTTGTTGGGGTGCTTCGCGTTTGCACTAACATAGGCCGAGGGCTTTTAATCATTCAGGTGAGCCTCCAAGGGGAGATTGAGACACGCGTGCGCGATTAATAAAGCCGTGTATCCGCAATAACAAATATGACATTATATTTTTAATGCATATGATTTCACTGTGTTTGTGCTTAAGTTGAACAAAACGTATTCTCTATAGCAAATGTATAAGCTTAGTCGTGATTTCTGCTTGACACATATAAGTTCATATTTCCTCCTTCAAGCTGAAATGTATAATCTCAATATTCTATACATCAGATAGATTTCAATCAATAACACAATACTCTAAAGAGCAATAGATTCCTACCTCCGCTTAGTGTTGTCGCATGATACGCATTCAGAAGGGCTCAAATGCTCATTTATTACAAAGAGAGGTTCACTATATGCCGCTAGTACAGATGCTACAAATCACTTTATTGTGTAGCTCTGGACAAAGGCGGTGATTTCGGAGAGTCTATATACTCATACAAAACGATCTAATGGACCAGGGATGTTTATTGATGTTGAGATGCTATTTCTATGTATTTTCACGTCGAGTGAAGGTCATTTCTCACCATGTTATAATGATATTGTGACTGCATTCAATATTGATGGCACATACATGTCATGGATTTTTCACATGTACCATAAATAATACTTTTCCGATATCCATGGTGGGATTTGCGTCAATAACATTTAACAGCCTCCACATTGTGCATTCTAATAAGCCGCAATAGGAGGGATGGAGGATCGATAACAACGGTAGTTCGATATGTAAGGGTCGAGTCCCAATAATTTACAGATGTGGTGATTTCTTAGAGTGCGAAGACTCAATCATATCAATATACTGCATTTGAGAGCGTTGCTGCTTAGCTCATATATGAACATATGCCAGACGTGGTAGAATTAGTAGTTAGGTATGCTTTGTACAGTTACTGACAAAAACGGCAGAGACAGATTGCTGGATCACCGTTGGCATCATGCTACAGGCCATACAAATGTTTTCTCCGCCCCTAAGATAAAAATCACATTTTGCTAAGGTAAAGACGTCTTCGTTCTCGCAATAATATACATTTGTGCCTAACGCGCTTTGGTTCAAGTATGCTCGAACCTACTAATCTTCGCTTGGGTCTTAACTTCTTGATGTATACACATCAAATGTGCCATTAGGAGCACAGCGAGAGGAAGGCGTCTCGTAAATGTTGATGCTCGCATTCTATTTCCTGAATGTATCAATTATAGTTACATAGCTTCCCATAGCTCCCGTCGAACGGCAATATAAATATATAACGTTCTGCTTCAATATTTTGGGCGCGCATTAAAATATGCATTTTACTATATCGCAGGGTTTGGCACCTAGAAAACAACATAAATCAAGAGCCTGTGAAAAAATATGCTCCATCGCACCAAAAGCTTATCACCGATCGATGCGATACTTGAAGAAATGCCATCTATATATCATTTCCGAAAAACGCGATGCTATGACCGCCATTTTGGAAAATATTGGGTAGCGTGATTTCCCGCGATTTTCCGCCGCCTCATTCGCATTGCCTCCCTGCTAAGCTTGTGAAGCACTTTGAATACAATCTGCTGTATCTTATCGAGTTCAGACGCAGGAAGCAATAGTCGTCGATGGGTCAGGCCATTCTGAGCAGGCGCGATGTACGTGGTCTTGAGCTTGAAAACAAACATGTTGCTGTGTTTCGGACTTTCTACCGCTTCCAAATTGATCGAACGTTAACTAATTATCATGGATGAAATCCCCCGCCACAAAGCGATAAAATTGTCCGTGAACATCATTGCATTCTAAAACTCCATCACTTGGGTATGTTTGGTGTTTAGTAGTTGTCTGAATCGATCTCAAAATTTATAACATTGCGTCGTTTTCAAACAGAGTAAGACGTCTACTCAGACGTCTTGTAGCGCTAAGCTTCCCAAAGCATTAGTTGAAATACCAGCGAAACAGAGGCTCTAGCTTCCGGTAGCTAGAGGAGATGTGATTTTATAGGCAACACAATCAGGGGCCCAAGACAATTGCATAGATATGTTTTCAGTGCAATGTCAATAGCTTTGACGAGGTCACATGACAAAAAACGCAGTTACAAAGCTAATACTATGTGAAATACCGTGAGTGATAAGATTGTTGTTCCCGTCATTCTATTTATACTTGCCACAGACCGTTATAATATTACATGTCATAGCTAATGCATGTGATTGCTACGCATAAGCTAATTGTATTGTGTATTCTTGTTATGTCTCAGTAACTCTACCCCCCTTTGAACTAACGGACAGCGTTGTATATATTTGGTACATATAATGTTTATATTGATATCGAGAGAAATACTTTTACATCTCATGAAAGTTTTTTGTCCGTTATGTTTCAATAGATTGCTATTGGTTACGGATCAGAATATTTAACTGACATTAAGTTTTGATTTGGTTTAATCACCTTGACATTCAACCTTTTTCAATATAACTTGCGTCAATTCATTTCTTATCATGGCAACAAACAATGGAAATCGGAGGGAAATTCTCTTGATCCCTAAAGCAGATTTCAATCTGAGATACCATGGCCGCACAGGCGTTCATACCTCGTCTTCTGTGATCTCTCGTGTGGCAGACAACATTTGAACTCTGTCAATTTCAGAATATCAAATCAGGGAGAAATTTTGTACATTAGTGCATAGATGCGCTTGATGGATTATAGCAATAGTGATATTGTATTCAGTCAAGCTATAAATTAGTATTTGTATATTATCTACATCAACAAAAGCATAGTGTTTATTTGTCGATGTTATTTAACAGATACCTAATTTAGATTGATCTAGTCGTATCAAAACACTTTCATATACCCTTCTCTTTGCAACATAAACATATATAAGTGAATATTTGACCGGGCCCACTCCTACAGCCACATACATAGTTTGAACATTCTTTAACAGTGATCATGTTCAGAATACAGGCAGCTCACCACATGTTCCTAACGATTCCGATAAGGGCATTGATTGCTGCTATAGAGGATAGCTTTATCGGCCTAAGTGTGATTTGTATCTGCTGATATACCCTCGATGAAGACAAATAACACCTAGAGCATAACTACTTGCTGAGCGTAATTAGTAGTGGAGCGTTGAAAGCAGCCGAAGTTTATTGATGTATGGAATTGCTGTTTGCATAGAGAGCTGGACTAATCCCTAACAAATTCCGAGTTATTGGCTGAGCTCAATGGCCCACACTTTCACATTAAATGAGTCATTAGTGGTATTATCGTGAAGCACGTAGTTTTCACTAGACGGTCAATAAGTGGAAGCTTTATCGTTCCCCGTCAACGCCAAAGCTCTTTATGAAATAAAACGCAGATCAGCGCTTGCTGACCCAGGCAATGGTCAGTTTTGCATTAGCCGTCAATACCATGGAAAGGTTTTGGCAGTTGCAAACACTAGTTACAACCGCTAACACAATTATATGAATAACCGCGCATCAGGAATAATTTCGCTTCACGGCGAATCAAAACCGGACTGCTGTTTGTTTTGTTTATTCGAATTTTAAGCCGTTATAGCTCGTTTAGCTATGTACGGTTACAGGATACACAAAATCTAGTCATATTCTTTTAACTCTAAATTTGTGCAAAATCATGGTAACTTAACAATAAAAGGTCGATTATTATCTGAGCAACATTATTTTTGTTGCGATGCATGAGACATGTATTAGCAATTTCATAGTTGTATTGCTTTGTTAACCGTCATCCGTTTCTAATTCTTAATCAAATTGTATTGCGTGGGAGTAAACAGAGGGCGAGGAATGACGTCAAGCTGCTTCCGGTCGGTGAGCCAATGACATTCTAGTGTTCGATCAATGACAGAATTAGATAATTTGGTTTTGTTCAACGATGAACGCTTTGTATGGTGAAATCATTATTGACTGATGCCTCTTAGCAACATTGCATCGTCTGTATAATAAAAAGCAGCGAAAGGCAACATGTTTGTCCGCAGGACTGCGGAGGCACGTCTTGAAATTGATTATATTATTACCACAAGGCAATACTGATATTCGATACTTAGTATCTAAAACGTATGTATGCTTTGCTGTAGGTCATAGAATCGAATCAATCGTGGATTTCAATCGGATCCGAACAAAGTGCAAATTCAATCCTTTTGCTTAACAGTATTGGTCAATGTCGAGAAGACCAAACGTTGTGATAATCAAGGTTCAATGCAATACAAGCACTATCTAAATCAAAGCTGTGTGATAAATTGTATCTAATGGAAGTGCACATACATAATCATGTATTCATTTCATATCCAACATCTGGGCTCCAGTGAGACAAACGAGGAATGACATTGTGTTGTTAGTCATCATTACATGTTAATTCAACATAAGTAGACACAGTACCAAGAACAGTAGCGGATGAAGATTCAAATTATCCAAACACTGAAGAAAGTTATCACAATACTTGAAATGACAAAAGCGTTACACTGTTATCACCAAGAACAACAACGGAATATAAGCTGATAGTATTATTACATCAAACATATGGTGTGGTGATGGTATTTGAACTTTGAAATACGTTGAAATCTTTTCAAGGCATATGCTTCACTTCAAAGCTGAACATATGCATTATATTGATTAATTGATCCGGGGATGCAGTGGCAAAAATATACAATACGCCAGCAAAAGTGTTTGTCTTGGATACTGGAAGCGTAGAATAAATTTACCGTATTATGAAGAAATAAGTGGTGCATTCAAGTACAGCGTAGGTCTATTATGATAATGTAATTGCTCTTTTGCAAATAAGGGCAACCTACATATAATTTACAATAATTACCTGGTGGAGTAATTGCAATTGATGGCAACGTTACGCGTATAACACATAATTGTAGCATTTTACGATTTACACAAACATAACCAAAGCATAAGGTAAAAAGGCTGATATCATTGTTTTAATAATAGATTATTATCGCATGACAGCAAAATACCATTTTGGCCATTGTACTAGAAAGAACACAATGATGATAATCGAAAAACAACCTAGGTATTGCATCGCCGAAATTAGTGAAACGACCCATCATAGTACAATTATCAGTAAATGCAAGGGTTCGTTGTGAACTAGACCACTATTGTACAGAGTGAGCATAATGTTTACCAGAAAAATAGAATTTGTCTTGATATAATTCTGACAAAGTGGTCTAGAGACCACATAACTACAATCAGCAGGCTTCTATTAAACCCAACCCTACATAAATACAGTATGCATGCATGACGGGTTGAAGGTCATAGTAGCAGCAAACGAACGCGCCCTACATTGATTGGCTACTGGGTATTGATGCCGCTAAGTGCTACCATTACGACTTCGGCAGTTTGTTATATCATTAGCAAGTCTTTGAATGCGAACAGTTGCACCATGTTTGCAACCGTCACTGCTGTTCACGTAGGCCACTGAATTAATTATAGGCAAATGCTGTTTATACACAGGATGTCAATAAAGCCACGGTGAGGTATCTTTACTAAGGCTTAATCGCGTTATAGGGCATGGTTGCGATCTGAAAGCAACGGATGATATATTGACCAACATCGCTGGAGATGCATTGGTTACACCAAAGTGCATAAAGCGATATTATGCTTTCACAATTAAACTGGGCAGGCTTTTTTCCTTCACAATAATTGTATTGTTGGACTATAAATGATGCCTTAAACAGTCAATAAGCCGTCATATTATACTCATTGTCTTTAGTTTTATTTCATGAGGTGGGTGATCTTCATGTCTGACGTGCTATCATTACTCAGTATAATTCCCTTTATATGCACACACATCTTGGCCATTTGATAAGAGTTATGTGTTAGTTGATAACAGTAAATGTGTCATCATTCTGCACCTCTTTTGATTCATAATTATGAGGAATGTGGACAGTTATAAGCATATTTGGGCGAATCATAGCTGGAAAACATCTTTCTGGTGAATTTTCATCGATATTGCTCACATTAAATAAGACAGACGCTAGCCTTGCCCCCAAGCCCCCGCCCAACAACCCCTCAAAACATGCACAGTCAGGTGCAACGTATTCTGACGCAACTAAAACTCTACCCTTTTTCGGGCCAGTGTCATGGCAGACATTAAACAACAGATATAGTCTGTTAAGTCTCAAACCGAACACTATGGCGACTTGTCGTACATCAGACTCAAAGATGCTAATACATCATATAAACGCACGTATAGTGCCTTAAATGTATACCAGATCATGCAACTTTGCAAAACATCCTTTACCATAACAGTTATACAAGAATTATCTATGCATTAAACTCCTTCACCAGTCCTGTAGAGACTATCGAATCTTCAATATGAAAACAAAATCAGCGCCAAAGGTTGTTGGTGACCTATAGTCTGCTGAGGGTGACCTTCTAATTCATGAAACGCTGACCAGCAACACTTTATCATAAAACACTGTTATCCATCAGAAATATATTTGGTAGCCCGCCTCAGATGTGCTGTGACAAATATCACATGCTCTTTTTGGGTCAATAAAAGTACAACAGGCAAATGCGAAAGTTAATTGCCAAAATCTTTACAGGTCAAGTTATTGAGATTCCCGAGTCCTTCTGGGCATTATCTATGTCGATCGTGAACATAATAGCTAGTTAAATGATAAAATGGAAATGCTACTGCTGCGGTAGTGGCATATTTGTGATCCTGCTATCTCAGTTGGTTAACCCCTAAATCAACTAAATCATGACTTACGTCGAACAATTAGCAGGTAAACAAAGATTTTGTCAGGGTGGATGTACCTGATATTTGTATATAATGTTGACTTAAAGTAGAAAGGCACATCTCACCATGTTATATGGTCACGTCAGCTGGCGCACAGTGAGGGCCCAAACTTAGTATTACCCCATTTAGATTAAGATCACAAAGTTTATATAACCTTAATACTACTTATCAGACTAACATAAAACTCCATGTGCAGAAGTATAAATGCTGTTTTTATATCCATTTTATGGAATGTAGCTAGCTGCTGCTTGGTGGAAGCATTTTTCATCAATCACCAACCAACCGTTTTCAAAATATTATCTGCTATGCGCATTATTGTTCTCCATGGTTAAGTATGTTTCTCACCACCAATGCGCCCCAATTTGGAAATGTCGTCATAAATATCAAATGTAGCTTGATTGATTAATCAATTGACAAATGTGCCGTGCGGATATATGGGCATTGTATATTTATTACCCTTCTTATTCTTCTGGACAAAGGTAATCATATGTGCATTACTGATCAAAGATCAATATACAATATTGAACCTACCATGTGCAATTCGTCAGCACTGCAGCCAAGTGTCAGTCAATTGAATGAGACGTCGTGTAACTCTAAGAAGCAGAAGTAATAGGGACATGCCAACTGAAATGGAATCCATACCACTACCAATAATTCGTACAGCGATATCAAAAATCAATCCAAGTGCACCGTGTATAAATCCTTCAAACGCAAATGAACATTAAATAATTGCAACTAGAATATCAAATCACGTTGCCATATTTGTGCCATGTATATGACATGGGCATGAGATGACGATATTCCCTTATTCCAGTTTAATTCATCAAACAATATTGAGTGTATAAAGCGGTGAGCGACAGCAACTGAGATATCAACCCAGCATCAATCATGGTCAGGCTCGTGTGCTTCATGCACTGTATTCTATATTCATGGATATAGTTTATAGGAACTCGCCCACTATCTACTTCGCTATGTTTATAATGATCATTATTGTTAACATGGGATAACGACATGACTAATGAGTATACTCAATATATGTCGATAAGTAATCATGTCATGACTTGTAATTGGCGCCAATCAACAGACAGATGGATGCACAACTTTCAACTCGCCATTCTATTTTCATGCAGGATCTTTCGCATATAATGCCATTAAACATGATCGGCATACATCAGCCCTTGACACCATGTACATCTGATGCTCTCAAAGATGGATGGTCGCAGTAATCTTTAATGATCTTGTACATTTTTCGCCGTCAGTATTGAACTTCATTGACTCTGGAGTTACCAAATATATTAGACGAAACACAGAGGACACATTGATTGCCATGTAGTTGAAACACAAACGTACCATTTGCAGATATTGTTAACAATTTATAGAAACCAGAACAGTACTTAGCGGGATCTGCTGATATGCAAATGTGCTAAATAAACACGATCAAAGAAAATGAAGGATCTTTATGCACACACACACAAACTTCTAAGGTTCGACACATTGTCATACAAATTACACGCTGGAGATACATCTTAGGATTTTCAGATACAATATGCGTTACCCAAAGCTTATTATTAATAAAGCATTGTTATGAAACCTCCATTTCTATACGACAACTGTTCTCTGTCACATCGTGGCGTTTTGCTAATGACTGTTACGCTAACCAGAAGCTCGTTACCCAAAAGATATGGATGGTAGCTTGCCAAATATGAGCTCTGACCAATATACCATGCTCTATATATAGGTCAACAAAGGGGAATAAACTACTTTAAAGTGTACTTTATTATAATATAATTGACCCGAATCATAACGTTTTGGTTGTCAGTAATACAGAAACACGGTATTAACATGATATATCCAATGTAACATGATAAGTGGAGTTAATATGAACTGGCAGCCATCTCAAATCATTTCTGGAACTAAGCACATTGCCCAGATATACAGTATTACTTATAATTGATAAGTTCAATATCAAGACAATTTGAAACGGAATTGTTGTAATGCTGGTGAAATGAGTAGAGTCTAGAAATAATTAAACACCCAGATGAGAAATATGCAAATAGAGCAAACATCAAATCGAAATCCCTTGTTCATAGCAAATACTGTATTATTTGTATTTGAGGCAGGATGAGGCAGTTAGCCTATTTTACCCGCAGACCCAGAGGGGGCCAACTTGATGTAAGTACTATATATACATACATTAAAACATATATAGGTGCAAATATTTCACCTTGCGACCGGACCCAAATCATTATTCATTCCATCGCAATATAATTTCTACTGCTCACTTTTACTAGCCACTAATATTGATAAACTATCAGATGGCCAATATAAGCTCTTTCTTCTCTATTAGATAGATTGACCTGATGACAGCTACTACCAACCCAACCCACCTACAACGTTATTTTGGTCGCTGACGCAGCTCATTCAATTATGCGTTATTCACGATTGGATTGGTTTAACTTAAAAGTGTTATAGCCGAAATGCGTAATATTTGTGAAATATGTTTGAGGGTTTGAAGTTGTTGGAGGGGTTTAAGTTACTTTTATGTAACTCAATTTGTGTTTGTAAAGCTATGTCAAGATTGGCACTCCGATGATAAATGTTTCTGAAGGTTGATAATGTAGTATGTTTGTCGGTGTACCTTATTTCAGGTAAAATAGTCCAATCAGTAGTTGCTGAGTTTAAACTTTCTTTTAGATATATTTATTTTTTGTAGTTACGAAGCTCGTGATTCCCATCAAAGTGATTTCATACCGGCCAAACATAATCGACATTAATGACTTAGTCATGTCACCGAGTCACAACGTGCGCTTTAACTGGTCTTTTTAATAAACACGTGAATGTGTTGTCTATGCATTTTCTTCCACTGATTAACAGACAAATACACAGAGGCTGAACTAAGATTTATATTAATGGCGTTATAAAATTGCTATCAGCAATGGACATATCAATATCAATCAAATAATTGAGGAAAAATGGACTGACCTCGGCGTGGAAATCTGCAGCAGATATCCACATATCCCATAGTACTAATACTTAAAATGTCCTGCATTAATGATGTGTTGCGTAATGCAAATGTGCAAAGATTTGGTGGACGCGTTTTGTTTGCGAAACGCTTCGAATGATATTGAAAGGAAACCAAAATGGCCCTTTGACTATAACCACAGTTACTCCTTAATCAATGGGTCCAGCCACATGTTCCACAATAAGTGCCTATTGGATATCGATTATTTAGAAAGACGTGTAAATATCTGTCCCAATAACATGACAGCGGTGTCTAAGTATTGGCATAATTCCGAGAGCATAATTCTATTATAGCTGCTCCATCGCCAATTGGATGCCGCCCATTTATAGCGACAAGTCAAGGACAAATCAGAGGGAACTAACCAACTTATATAACTCATGATGGTGATATGACATGCACTGATCAGATTTAAGTACAATTTCTACAGCATACGATGTTTGGCACTGGGTGGCATGTAAAGAGCACACTATGGTACCAGATACATTGTTCGTAACAATCGTCATTAGGGAAGGAGGGCAATGAAACCCTTATTTAAGCGACTGGGGTGCCTCTCATCGGGCCCTCATTTGATCATTCCCCAAAGAGGTATGCAGTGAACGGATTCCGGACAAATCATCTGGGGGAATAAGGGACCTTGACCATTATCCCTGAAGAGCTATATTCCACTGGAATCCAACCCATTATATGCCCGTGTGTCGCCCGCATATTGGGATCGAGAACAATATACAATAGGGATATTGGGGATAATACCAACCAACCATGCTCAATTTCCCTAAAGAACTGCATTCCACCGGGATCTAGCGCCTGGATAACATACATTACGGGAAATGTTCTGTGCGACCATAATAAAAAGAGATCTAGTAGGTTGGTAAGACTGCATATGAGTTATCGGATCTCAGGGTGTCTTGGCATTTATGATCGCCACTCCCCTATCCACCACTTTGTAGAGTTTAGCTGCGTCGCTATCAACCAATCTGCGTACAATCAGATATGATTTGATACCCAGTAACTGTGTCGTGCTACATATCGGCCTCAAAGGAAGCGCGTCAAACAAGAGAATAACAAGAACTGCTCTCTTATAGTCAGAACATATTATCACAAGACGACATTTCTTCATGCATCACTGTCTGGGAAAGCTTGATATATTCGCCCTCCTTGCCCGATGTGGTGCGATGTTTATTTTGCACCCATGGATGTAAATAATATGTAGATCGGATAGTTTCATCGGTGAGGTCTAGTTTAGCGGCTAGTTCAGGTGGGCGTTTTTATTAAAGATACAACAGTATATGTATCAGCGTCACTAGAAGTCAGTAGTGTCATTGTAATAGTAATAATCATTGAAGCAGCAATGGTAGGAATGCTATATGACGCCACATTCATCCATAACTAGCTGAGGCATTCTCTCGCTTCGGTGTATGAGTGTTGAATTATCGTGGATGGAAAGGCTACTGCATCAGGGATATTTACGGCATCAGGATAAGTATCACTGTTGCTATTGGCTGAGCCTGAAAACAAATATTGACCATGGCATGTCTGTGCAATGGTGTTATGACAACTCCTCTTGTTGTTTCAGCATCAAACCTTAGGGGTATGTAATGCCAATAATGTTGATAACTAAAATACAAGGTTACATGTCAGCAAATCAACATCATCAAAGGCTGTTGGGACTACAAAAATAGTGTGATTATTAAGGTTACTTGAATGAGAAAAGGCAATCGCATTGCGCTCGTTCGCAGTTAAAATGATACAACCTTAATACGGTGCATTTAACCATGCCTATATCAGGGCTTTTGCAGCCCAATTGTGTGCACACTTACATTCGTACAATTCCATGGCGAGATTTATCTTACGTGTAGGATGTAGATAATACCGATTACACTTGTCGGATACGATGAGACCCCATAAGTGTATGCAATCGCGCTGACCAGCTGCTGACGTCATCATTCTAGCGTTAATCCTGGTGTTGCCGCAATGTCGGCAAAACCAGCGATCCTGCCAACCATCACTTGATGTGACCTTGGTACGTAAGCGTAAAGTTACTTTATGCACGTCTCTTTCCAACGAAGAGGACCAGTTTGATAAGGAAATACAGCTCTATTTACCTCAAATAGTCGACTGTGAATGCGAGATCCTACAATCATTACATTGATAATGACTAAACAATCTGTCCCTTTTCATGCGTAAAGGTTGCCAACTAAGCTGTTTATAATTGTTAGGGCATTTGTTGAGATATTTACAATGTACCTACACCGTAGCATGACTCAACTGTTGTGTCTGCTATAGTTTAAATAAAAAAAAGAAGATAAACACAATCCTATAATTCCGACCGGAAGGCACTCTTTCAGGTGATTACCACGGGCTAATTTGCTGCCGAATAAACTTTTCCCCAGCTGTCAATCCGGGTGAGCATTTTTTGTGTTAATCAACATCTGCGCATCCCGAATACTTTTCGTGGCCCGTAGAAAAACATGCGCTGTACCTGGCCGGATGCGAACGGAGATGCACTTTAGGCTGTAACTTAATGGGTGGCGTGACTTATATTCGACAGTATATAAATACTTTTTATAAATAAGTTAGCAGGAGTGCCAATATATCAGAGAATCCGTGCTAAAGACCAATGAGGTACCTTGAGCAAACAGCTGCGCGTACACAGCGCAAAGTGAAGATGCAATACGTATTAAATATAAATATATTAACATACATGAAGTTTACCTTTCCATCAGAGATATCGGTTCAGTCAGACAACATTATTTATTCCATGGAAATATCACTCCTTCCACTTACCCTCACCCTCCCGGTGTAAATATTGGAGCTTTGTGATATATCATCGCGTGGTATTCTTATGGCTCATACCACCTATATCTGTTTGGTTAGATTGATTGACCCGAGGAAAGCCACTATTAGCCTAAGCTTTACCCACTACGATAAGATTCTTATTCAGCTATGTGGGGTTCCCGCTTGGGGTGTTTTAACCCAGCAGCATCACAATCTGTTATATTTGCGTAATATGTGGGAGGTTGTAATGTTTGACAAAGTTACTCTGCTCAATTCAATTTATATCATAAAAGCAAAAACAATATCAGCAAACCCCTTGAACCGCTGTCTCAGTCTCGAGACATTTCAAATTTCGACATCGACAAAACTAAGCTTCATCACAGGCAACACATTGGCTTGTATGCGAAAAAGTGATTCTGGTGGGTTGTGCACTGATCATATTTCACACAATTCATGTGAATTTGTAAAGCGTTCGCTATCTGTCAGTTGACATGGAAGGTTGGTGGATAAACTCTAAGAATGGAGAGCTTCATGGTATCGCATTAATCTCTACAATCGCCACCGTGATTGGGTGGGAATCACGAAGTGCAGCGTGTGCCTTTTACCCTCACCTCGTTAAAGAAATTCCCTATACGTCAGTATTGTCTAATAATGGCCACAGTGAAGAAATAACGAACAAATTAATGGGAGGGGAATGAGGGAATATGCCACTTGACCTTGATCATTTCCTCGCAAAGTTGCACTCTACTTGAATCAAGCGAACAAATTGCATACGCAGCAGTCATCCTTCTTTTGGTATTACAGTTCATCATATGTTACATACATATTTTCTTTATATATCACTTGCAAAATAATATCCCTATGATGCCCCGTAACTGTTGGCAAATGAGGCTGGCAGGTGCTACTTCACGCATATTGCTTGGGCTTGATCAACATTAGAAGATGTTGTATCGATATGCGATGATAACAAACAAATCGTTTTCAAGACCCGCTGACGGAAACACGGACACCACCTATTTCGACAGTAATTAATATATTTAAGGTCAATTCACAGTGGCATTGCGTTTATCACATAATTAGATGTGCTATTAACAACTGATATTTGCTTAACACTGAACAATATTGCAGTCCTTTCGGAACATCAAATATCACAACATACTGTCTAACCAAGGCAAGTGGCTGCTCGTTCTAGATCCCTCAGTATTGTCCTCGGTAGAAATTATGATCGCCCAATCTCCCACTCTTAACCACATCATAGGTTTCATCTGCGTTGCCATTAATTACCGTGCAATCAGATAAGATATGATTGAATTCGCAGTGAGTGTGTCACGCTTCATAACCATGGTATTATGCTTATAAAGAACGGTAAACAAGGCATATCCAACAACTACAATTTTCAAGCCAGCAGTTGACATTTCTTCTTTCAATCCTGATATAACACGGACGTTCACTAGTCGCTCTAAAGGAGTTTTCATCAAACTTTATAAGACGCTTGCTAGATACCCTTAAGAATTTGGTATAATGTCACCATTTCTAAATGTGACATCGATATATTAGAAAGTATGCAAAGGCGTGCTTCTCTTAGCCTGTATGTCTTTGTAAGGTAACGAAAACAGATAGCGCTTGTTAAGACTGACAACTAGGATGTATTAAGACTAACGGTTCTAAAACCACCATCAGGTTTTGCGTGACCATCATTTTCAATCATTGTAAATCAGATTTAATGGATTCAACAGTTGTAACAGCAGTAGAACCAGCAGTAACACCAGCAGTAGCACCAGCAGTAGAACCAGCAGTAACACCAGTAGTAGCACCAGCAGCAGCAACAGCAGTAGCACCAGCAGCAGCAACAACAGTAGCAGCAGTAGTAGCACCAGCAGAAGTAACATTAGTAGAAGTATTTGGTAGTAATAATTCTAAGTGTAGTAATAATAGTAGTAGTTGCTGTAAAAATGGAAGCAGTAATAGCCGATGTAGCGGAAGCAATTGCAGAAGTATTAGAAATAACAGAAGCAGAGTTAGAAGTAGAAGTTGTAATAGAAGAGATGTTGATGTAGCTGTATTAGCAAGAGGCACAGCTGTCTTAGAAATAGCTTAAGGTCACTATTAACGTATAGTAGCCTTTTTCATTGTGCGATATTCATAGCGTACAGAAATCGTAACATGACTCAACTACTGTGTTATTCTGGTGGTTATCGAAGTAGGAACGCTGATGCCATGTCAGCTGGATGATTAGAGAAAATAATGCGAAATCTAATAGTTTACTGAGCGGATTGCATCACTAATTACCCTGACTCAGAACTAGAGGCATAAGAAGTTATTTTTCAAAAGCTAATTTGCGTCCTATATATCAAATAGGTTGCCGAGCACCATATTTTACAGCTGTCAAACAATAGCTTGATGGGCCTTTGCTGGATCAATTAACAACCGGGCAACGCCCGTACCCCTCGTTACCGTACAGAAATATACCACTGTGCCAGGCAGCATGCTGCAAAAGGAGATGCACTGAAAACTGATACTTACTGGATGACATGGCTTAAGTCAACAGCGCGTACTTGAATATGCTCTCGGAAGAATTGAGAGTGATGCAACAATTCAGATAGACCGTCAAGATCATGCTAGAAAGCGTTGGATCGGCTGGATCGTTCATCGTCGCTTTGCTACGTCGAGGTCAAACAGCCACATACATGCAAATATACTTATATATAAATATATGCATTCACATCTGCATACATACATACATACATACATACATACATACATACATACATACATACATACATACATACATACATACATACATACATACATACATACATACATACATACATACATACATACATACATACATACATACATACATACATACATACATACATACATACATACATACATACATACATACATACATACATACATACATACATACATACATACATACATACATACATACATACATACATACATACATACATATACATACACATACATACATACATACATACATACTATACATACATACATACATACATACATACATACATATACATACATACATACATACATACATACATACATACATACATACATACATACATACATACATACATACATACATACATACATACATACATACATACATACATACATACATACATACATACATACATACATACATACATACATACATACATACATACATACATACATACATACATACATACATACATACATACATACATACATACATACATACATACATACATACATACATACATACATACAGACATACATATGCTGTATAACCTGCTGTCAGACAATGGCATTGCTCATAATACGAGAATCCACACTAAACTATGGCGCTCTACTGAGAAGCATAGGCAATCTTAGAGAAATTATGCATAATATTTTAATGCCACACACTCTGGATAAAATTATCCATTTTGCCGTGTCCGCTAAGACACGTGGGTTTAAAGTAAAGTTCAGTGACGCCAACTTATTAATCAGACTCATCATGTGTAGTTACTTCTGCAACAGAGGCTAAGAAAGTAGCAGTTGCTCTAGATCCAAATAACGCAGTCACCATATGAATGCGGGAGAATATTATGACAAATGGACATCGGGCAAGCCTAAAAACGAGCAAACATTATTTCAGCAATAGTTTTTCGCACGACTGGTATTCCATATCTTTGATTCAGATGGTTTTGAATCAGTCAATAACCAAACGATCCTTTGCTTGCCTTTAATAATTATACCTGCAAACATTAGGATCGCTTGCGTTGTTCTGTGGTTATGTAAATGGGGGACGCTGATTACAAATATGCAATTATCTCGTTACTGCAAAAGCTATTCGCTTACTCGGATAGGTTGTTAAGCAGTGAAGTACCTTCTTGACCATAGAATAAGGTTATGCATACGATCTACACACTGTAATAGGCTTGGTGGAATGGCTGAAGTGAGCAAATGTAAGTAAGCGTGGAAGACATATGAGTTACCTTGAGCATGTACCTGCGAATACACAATTTGAAACACAGATGCCACACGTATTGAATATAAACTCTTTAGCACCCTTAAATTTCACCTTTACACCTGATAGATCGGCTCAGTCAGACATTATTCATTTCATAGCAAGATCATTTATCAAAATCTTTCTCATTCGCCTCTTCTGGTGTGATATTTGAGAGGGTGCTATTTTTGACAAAGGTACTCTAATATCACTCAATTTATGTCATAAAAGCACTGCGCTGATAAATGTTTCCCTCGGTGGATGCAGTACTATGCTTGTTGGTATATGTTAAAGTTGATTAGACGTTGGACAGCTCCAGTCGAATAAGAATATCAACTAGGCGGTGCAAAATTGTTACTCATGAGATTGGTCAATTTATTTACCTACAAATCTCATAATTCCGATCAATATGACTTAATTATGACTCCATCGACATTAATGCTTCATACTGTGCAATTAACGACCATTGATGTGCAATCATCGTTCTCTTAGCTGATCAAACGAAAGTTGTGAATCCGTTGTCAAGTCAGTCAATTCCATTTACGAACATCACCCAAGTACTGATCGGATCACGTCGGGTCAATTTTATCAACATAACACATATTTTATCCAACACTATCATCCAAGTAACTGCTTATAATGCAGCAAAAACGAATGCCAAACTGAATTATATGATCTGTATAACACCCCAAGACACTAATTCTTGTAGCGAAATGCATACAAAGTGTGTCTCTAGATGCAATTATGTTATTCTTGTATAATGGGTCCAGCCTTATATTCTACGATGAGTTCGCAATTGTCATTTACTAGCATAGTTTAAAGGGGATCGTATAACAATAACTACCCCAACATCAATTCCTGCATCTCATTTATCGCGGAAAAACAAAGATTTGTCTTAGGCAACAAATTAAGTTGCATAATGTAAATTGACGTTGATGAATCATTTATAAGATTTTATACAATTTCGGCAGCACTCAAGATTTTGAGATTTGTGACATGTCAATAGTCTGCGGCAACTTCATTGTGTTTGAAATATACGTTGCCAGATATCATTATTATTGTTAAGTGGCTTCTATTTGTTGGTCCTTAAGGTGGGTTGGTTGATGAACTGCTAAGCTGAAGAGCTTCGCGGCATCATCTACATGTTTATCAAATTCGGTATCATGATTGTCGAGGATCAAAAGCTTGTTGAAGCGAAGCGCGCGCCCTTTATTGTGATCTCATGTATGACTCCTCAAGAGCGAATTGTCTAGAGATAGGCACAGTGAAAGGAGTATGAACACATTCATGGGAGGTGAATGAGGGAATATGCCTGTTGACCTTGATCCTCTACCTCTCCAGAGCTTCATCCCACTGGGATCCAGGGCACGAATCGCGCACACAACAGTCAGTACATCATACGTTGCAGACATTTTTCCCTTTGAGAGCCCTTCACTTTTAGAATATTATCAATCATCCAACATGAGGTATCAACTTATAACTACCCGTGCAGACAATTACAACAGCAATGTCTCAATGCCATTGCTATACATTACATCACAATCTTAGTCATAATCAGGCCAACCAGGATATGTTAGGAACGCACATTATTTCACAAGAAGGTCGTCTTGAATCGGATATTGACTGGGATTGCTGTGAATATAACGTTAGTGCCTCCACGATGTCCACCATCATCAGCCGCACTCAGCGTTAATTTAACTTGACAGTAGTTCAGCAAGCTAACACTATGCTAGAGATGAACGCTAGAACAGTGTGGTCAATAGAAGCATATATAAGGATACCATGGCCGGTTCAAATTAATTTCTAGACAACAAATGTCCTCCTACGTATTCAATATATTCCGTCGCTAATCTATTTCCATTCCACATACAATCAGATAGGGTATGATTGAATCTTTACTAACTGTGTTGTGCTGCAGATGACTTTTGAGAAAACGCGATACACAAGAGATTGACAAGTCATATAGCCAGTACATATTGTCTCTAGACGATATTTCTCAAGGCAATCACTAAGTTAATAAGCTTACATTTCAGAAAAGCTAACTATTTGCTATTGGCTAGAACATGCAGACAGACATATACACAAACATCTACCAGCCACACCACTCACATTCGTCGAAGCTAACGACACCAGAGTGGAAATAACAGTTTACTCATATTTGCTGATCCTTAAGTTGATATCAGGCTTTTGATGCAAATATCCATGGATCTTTAAAATAATTTTAATACATAACCCTTTGTCTATATATTTATCCATGTCTATCCCACACTACCCAACACCGCATGCGTACATTGACCATGTAGCTCTAAAAAGTCCCAGCGAATACTTTTTGCACAGACAATCAGCCTTAAAGTCACCTCTTGGTTTTTGTCAGATAGCATTATATATTACATCACGATATCATGGCCACTACTCACCCTCACTGCCCCCTCTCAGTGCAAATACAGCGTCAGGCTAATACACGATCACACGACCATGTGGTGCAGGTTAAACCAAAACATCAGCTCTGCGAGATCCACAGAACCGACAACAGCTGTCATAAGCCTCAGTCCTTTAACTAGATTGCCTGGCAAAAATAGCTCAGTCAGCTATTAAGCATGGTCTGTGAAGTTTATTATCAAATGAGGTAGATATACTAAATATATTATAATGACGCGTTCACGTTTACCACTCATGGGACGTGAATTGCAGGCATTCGGGCTAGGTGAGATCGTCGCAAAAGTTATCACTAACTCAGCCTTGCAGCTAGCGGTTCTATCATTAGAATAAGGGGTGCACTGGCGTTATTGTTGTCAAACGAGTGCGAGTGGCTGAAACGTGAATGTGACGTAAGTATATAAGACTTTTGAATGGATAACCTTCAGCCCCTTTCCGGGCACTCTACACACACATTAGAAAAGGGTAGGCATATATCCATGAAAAACCACGATACCATGTGATAGTAAATGATGGTAAACAGGCGGGCTGCATAAATGCGCTATGATTTCAACCCACTGGGCTTTTATGTCGTCAAATACACGCTCCATGATCAACTTAGCGTGAAGCACCTATTGACCCGGTGGACGCAGCCACACTGTACCATGCGCAGCCACATTGTACCGTGCGTCATTCACAACAGAGACAAGGACTTTGCAGATGATCAGTTCCCGAGAATATTGCAATGCAAACAATGTCAATGTACATTAGGTATTGGCATTTCCAGAATGACACATGAGGTGTTAAGTAGCACACGTTGTCACCTATAACACCTAACTTATTCATCATTCTTTTTAACAGCTTACCCTTAGGGCCAAAGACCGCAGTGAGTGTCTTCAAATGTGTGTTGTACAATTATTGTGCGAGCATTCGCCGTTAGATGTTTTTTCTTAGCTGACCAATTTCAACACCAGTTACAATCTCACCCACAGCACTGTGATTGAGAAGACAAAGGCCTACAATCATCTATGAGTTTGCCTGCCGGTATCTTGTAGCAGTAACCGGTCTTTAAACTGAAGAAATTAACAGGCAACAACTCACCTGTTCGTTGTGCATGCCGTGATTTTCCAATCAAGCGTTAATTGCGTTAGTGCTATCAGCTATAGGCGGCATTGCATAACCTAATTCCCACTTTGAAAATTCAACTTATTGTGCACCACCGATTTTGTATGGTGTTTGTCTTTGTGCATTACAACAGGCTTATATTGTTGATGTAATCTTCACATACATAACTTATTATTAACCATCATATATTGAAGTTGTTTGTCTTATGCATAGATTATTTTGCATGGTATAACAAATTAGTGCGGGTTTTACAGCAGCAACGACCTCAACCACACCACCATTGTGAGAAAGTAAATAGCTCTTGATGTATTTATTGTAATTGATCCAAGGATTTTCACCACAATATTTAGAAAGGCATCGATTCTGCCCCTGGTATTCATCAATGGCTATTGAGGCTGTACACATACACCTTGACACCTGTTCCAATACTTAAGCCATAGGAGAAAATTGTAGGCAATTATAATATGATATATTCGCATCAAGGTGACACATAGACTAACATAGAGGCCACCCATTACCTCTAGCAATGATTACGACCATGCTCTTATTGAGGAACTCAGAACGCAATTTAGCATACTGGAATCGGTAGCGTAACCTTAGAAAGTGACACATGGTAGAGTCAATTGTGGTCGTCACTACATGCTGTGCTCATTAATTTGTTGAACTGTACCATGCACGACACGGATTATATGTGAAATAAACAATGATATATGAGTTACTTAATGGCTATACATGAAGCAAGTGCAAGTGAAAAATCCAGGTAAGAAACCATAAGAATTGCTCCGACTGCCTAAGGCAATGATTAGGTTTATGACTTAAAGGCAGACTCTTTATGTTACCGACACCGGGTTTATTCAATTAAGATCAAGGCCAATGATACCCCTGATCGTCATCATCTGTTCCTGTAAAGATTACTTCCGCTTCTTGATGCACTTTAATATATTTTAAGACTCTCCTTATACTCCTCAAATATAATGAGATTGAGTTGAAGGTTTAATATATATAGGTATGGCATGAAAAATCACTGTTGTCCACAAATGACCGAAACTGGAAGAAATGATTCGAAATGCCTGATCTGAACCGCATCAAACAGCGGTGAATGTCTATGAACGGGTGTTGTAATGTCAATATCTGGCGGAATCAGATCCTTGGCACACTTTATCCGGAACAAAACTTCCTCATCAAGCCCTGTTATAAAGCATCCGACTAGGCCTGTTGATTGGATTAGGGAAATTATAACAAATTTGTCAATAAAGCATTTTTGAATGAACGATACATGTAGTTATATTGAAAATCAGAGCGTAACATGTATCTTTGCAGTCACAGCTCTATAAACTGCATCCAAAACCTGGCAATAGTCACTTTCATGATGCTCTATCTAAGATCCACAGGGGATAAATTTGATCCAAAAATTCTAGCTTAAAGTAAGAAAAGTAAGTTTTATGCATGGTTCTGGTAGCTTTGCAATAACATGAAATATTTGTCTTATAACATATTTCCATCTACTATCAGTAATACATGTTGTTCAAAACTATATCCTCGTTGTTTTACTGAAACTGCAATTAAAAAGGCTCCATATCCTTGCAAGCTCTCGTATTTTATTGAAAAGGATCAAAATAGCAATGCTAGTTTCGCACCAATAGGCATATGAAGGAATCCCTACCAAGCATATATGTAAATGAGTAGAGTATGAATTAGTTGTGAACCTGTCTTGAGTGGTTGTAGGCGCAACCGTACTGATAGTATTTCGCTGGCATTGCATTTAAAGAGGATTATATGAAGACGCGTGTAGCATATGTGACCTTCGTGCTCACGCTGGAATATGCGTGGTTAATAGCAATTTGTTTAATTGGTTGCGCTGCACTGTTTCACGTAAATGAACAAAGCAACCACAGAATGCATTTTGTTCATACTGGTCTCGGATTGACATTTGAATGACGTCCGTAGCGTGAATGCCATGGTTCAACAATACGCAAATCTCAAATGAAATAATCATGTTATCACACTACTGTTCATAATGCAGTTGAACACTTGCGTATCCGGGTTGCATCTGCTATTCATAAAACAGGATACATACGTTATTCCGAAACGCTGATACCATCTTCATCATAAGCATAGAGGCTGCATTGTGTGTCGCAAATGTTTGCTCAAATCCATGTTCAATAACGGGTCAAGGAAAGTGTTCAAGGCCATTAGTCATAATCGCCAGGGAAACAATTCCGCATCATGGACTTTTTTGTGATGCGTACGATGAAATATATATGCACCAGCCGCAACCATGCTTGCCTCGCCGTTGTCTTTTGTGCGATATCACATTGTAAGGCCCAATCAGTGATGCATCGATGAACGACTGGTTGTGATGCATGTATAAGATGTCCTTGTGCTTATCATTATCGCTGTGTAGAAGAGGCGATTTCTGGGAAATGATACAGCACACACATGTAACCCCTGATGTCACAACAAATAAGATCTAGCCTCAATTTCATTTACTTGTACTGTCATTGAAAATTTAAGTTTGCTATAGATTGATAATAAAGCAACACATGCTTAGCAGTTAATGATCGAAGAATAAGCATTCATCATGTGGCGACACATCATATGTACTGAGCAATATCAATAATGTTGCTGAGGATGTATAAAAAACGCGGTTGCATTGCAATGTAGATAGTGTGTCAATTATTCATCCATATTAACCCTACAATGTTGCACAAATAGTTGAGTTCAAAGTTTACCTGATCCTAAGGTCCGACATCTTCTATCCGTTATCCAAATTATGCATCACAAAATAATGCAAGCAAGGTAAAACATTTACTCGTAGAAATGGTCTGGCAAGTCAAATCAATGTTCTTGCGTCACATCAAGCATTTGTTGGGGTGCTTCGCGTTTGCACTAACATAGGCCAAGGGCTTTTAATCATTCAGGTGAGCCTCCAAGGGGAGATTGAGACACGCGTGCGCGATTAATAAAGCCGTGTATCCGCAATAACAAATATCACATTATATTTTAAATGCACATGATTTCACTGTGTTTGTGCCTAAGTTGAACAAAACGTATTCTCTATAGCAAATGTATAAGCTTAGTCGTGATTTCTGCTTGACACATATAAGTTCATATTTCCTCCTTCAAGCTGAAATGTATAATCTCAATATTCTATACATCAGATAGATTTCAATCAATAACACAATACTCTAAAGAGCAATAGATTCCTACCTCCGCTTAGTGTTGTCGCATGATACACATTCAGAAGGGCTCAATTGCTCATTTATTACAAAGAAAGGTTCACTATATGCCGCTAGTACAGATGCTACAAATCACTTTATTGTGTAGCTCTGGACAAAGGCGGTGATTTCGGAGAGTCTATATACTCATACAAAACGATCTAATGGACCAGGGATGTTTATTGATGTTGAGATGCTATTTCTATAAATTTTCACGTCGAGTGAAGGTCATTTCTCACCATGTTATAATGATATTGTGACTGCATTCAATATTGATGGCACATACATGTCTCGCAGTGGATTTTTCACATGTACCATAAATAATACTTTTCCGATATCCATGGTGGGATTTGCGTCAATAACATTTAACAGCCTCCACATTGTGCATTCTAATAAGCCGCAATTGGTGGGATGGAGGATCGATAACAACGGTAGCTCGATATGTAAGGGTCGAGTAGTATTAGTCCCAATAATTAGTTGTTAGGTATGATTTGTACAGTTACTGACAAAAACGGCAGAGACAGATTGCTGGATCACCGTTGGCATCATGCTACAGGCCATATAAATGTTTTCTCCGCCCCTAAGATAAAAATCACGTTTTGCTAAGGTAAAGACGTCTTCGTTCTCGCAATAATATACATTTGTGCCTAACGCGCTTTGGTTCAAGTATGCTCGAACCTACTAATCTTCGCTTGGGTCTTAACTTCTTGATGTATGCACATCAAATGTGCCATTATGAGCACAGCGAGAGGAAGGCGTCTCGTAAATGTTGATGCTCGCATTCTATTTCCTGAATGTATTAATTATAGTTACATAGCTTCCCATAGCTCCCGTCGAACGGTAATGTAAATATAAACCGTTCTGCTTCAATATTTTGGGCGCGCATTAAAACATGCGTTTGACTATATCGCATCTAGAAAACAACATAAATCAAGAGCCTGTGAAAAAATATGTTCCATCGCACCAAAAGCTTATCACCAATCGATGCGATACTTGAAGAAATGCCATCTATATATCATTTCCGAAAAACGCGATGCTATGACCGCCATTTTGGAAAATATTGGGTCGCGTGATTTCCCGCGATTTTCCGCCGCCTCATTCGCATTGCCTCCCTGCTAAGCTTGTGAAGCACTTTGAATACAATCTGCTGTATCTTGTCGAGTTCAGACGCAGGAAGCAATAGTCGTCGATGGGTCAGGCCATTCTGAGCAGGCGCGATGTACGTGGTCTTGAGCTTGAAAACAAACATGTTGCTGTGTTTCGGACTTTCTACCGCTTCCAAATTGATCGAACGTTAAATAATTACCATGGATGAAATCCCCCGCCACAAAGCGATAAAATTGTCTGTGAACATCATTGCATTCTAAAACTCCATCACTTGGGTATGTTTGGTGTTTAGTAGTTGTCTGAATCGATCTCAAAATTTATAACAGTGCGTCGTTTTCAAACAGAGTAAGACGTCTACTCAGACGTCTTGTAGCGCTAAGCTTCCCATAGCATTAGTTGAAATACCAGCGAAACAGAGGCTCTAGCTTCCGGTAGCTAGAGGAGATGTGATTTTATAGGCAACACAATCAGGGGCCCAAGACAATTGCATAGATATGTTTTCAGTGCAATGGCAATAGCTTTGACGAGGTCACATGACAAAAAACGCAGTTGCAAAGCTAATACTATGTGAAATACCGTGAGTGATAAGATTGTTGTCCCCATCATTCTATTTATACTTGCCACAGACCATTATAATATTACATATCATAGCTAATGCATGTGATTGCTACGCATAAGCTAATTGTATTGTGTATTATTGTTATGTCTCAGTAACTCTATCCCCCTTTGAACTAACGGACAGCGTTGTATATATTTGGTACATATAATGTTTATATTGATATCGAGAGAAATACTTTTACATCTCATGAAAGTTTTTTGTCCGTTATATTTCAATAGATTGCTATTGGTTACGGATCAGGATATTTAACTGACATTAAGTTTTGATTTGGTTTTATCACCTTGACATTCAACCTTTTTCAATATAACTTGTCACATTGCGTCAATTCATTTCTTATCATGGTAACAAACAATGGAAATCGGAGGGAAATTCTCTTGATCCCTAAAGCAGATTTCAATCTGAGATACCATGGCCGCACAGGCGTTCATACCTCGTCTTCTGTGATCTCTCGTGTGGCAGACAACATTTGAACCCTGTCAATTTCAGAATATCAAATCAGGGAGAAATTTTGTACATAGATGCGCTTGATGGATTATAGCAATAGTGATATTGTATTCAGTCAAGCTATAAATTAGTAATTGTATATAATCTACATCAACAAAAGCATAGTGTTTATTTGTCGATGTTATTTAACAGATACCTAATTTAGATTGATCTAGTCGTATCAAAACACTTTCATATACCCTTCTCTTTGCAACATAAACATATATAAGGGAATATTTGACCGGGCCCACTCCTACAGCCACATACATAGTTTGAACATTCTTTAACAGTGATCATGTTCAGAATACAGGCAGCTCACCACATGTTCCTAACGATTCCGAAAAGGGCATTGATTGCTGCTATAGAGGATAGCTTTATCGGCCTAAGTGTGATTTGTATCTGCTGATATACCCTCGATGAAGACAAATAACACCTAGAGCATAACTACTTGCTGAGCGTAATTAGTAGTGGAGCGTTGAAAGCAGCCGAAGTTTATTGATGTATGGGACTGCTGTTTGCATAGAGAGCTGGACTAATCCCTAACAAATTCGAGTTATTGGCTGAGCTCAATGGCCCACACTTTCACATTAAAGGAGTCATTAGTGGTATCATCGTGAAGCACGTAGTTTTCACTAGACGGTCAATAAGTGGAAGGTTTATCGTTCCCCGTCAACGCCAAAGCTCTTTATGAAATATAACGCAGATCAGCTCTTGCTGACCCAGGCAATGGTCCGTTTTGCATTAGCCGTCAATACCATGGAAAGGTTTTGGCAGTTGCAATAACTAGTTACAACCGCTAACACAATTATATGAATAACTGCGCATCATGAATAATTTCGCTTGACGGCGAATCAAAACCGGACTGCCTTGGATACTGGAAGCGTAGAATAAATTTACCGTATTATGAAGTAATAAATGGTGCATTCAAGTACAGGTCTATTATGATAATGTAATTGCTCTTTTGCAAATAAAGGTCACCTACATATAATTTACAATAATTAACTGGTGGAGTAATTGCAATTAATGGCAACGTTAAGCGTATAACACATAATTGTAGCATTTTACGATTTACCCAAACATAACCAAAGCATAAGGTAAAAAAGCTTATATCATCGTTTTAATAATAGATTATTATCGCATGACAGCAAAATACCATTTTGGCCATTGTACTAGAAAATACACAATGATGATAATCGAAGAACAACCTAGGTATTGCATCGCCGAAATTAGTGAAACGACCCATCATAGCACAATTATCAGTAAATGCAAGGGTTCGTTGTGAACTAGACCACTATTGTACAGAGTGAGCATAATGTTTACCAGAAAAATAGAATTTGTCTTGATATAATTCTGACAAAGTGGTCTAGAGACCACGTAACTACAATCAGCAGGCTTCTATTAAACATAACCCTACATAAATACAGTATGCATGCATGACTGGTTGAAGGTCATAGTAGCAGCAAACGAACGCGCCCTACATTGATTGACACCGGTGTAAAGCCTTGTTTGCACTAGTGTGGTATACTGGTATATATGAATTGGCACTTCTATAATAGCACACTTGAATCACATCCGTCATGACTAGGGCTACTGGGTATTGATGCCGCTAAGTGCTACCATTACGACTTCAGCAGTTTGTTATATCATTAGCAAGTCTTTGAATGCACCATGTTTGCAACCGTCACTGCTGTTCATATAGGCCACTGAATTAATTATGCGCAAATGCTGTTCCCACACAGGATGTCAACAAAGGCACGGTAAGGTATCTTTACTAAGGCTGAATCGCGTTATAGGGCATGGTTGCGATCTGAAAGCAACGGATGATGACATATTGACCATCATCGCTGGAGATGCATTGGTTACACCAAAGTGCATATAGCGATATTATGCTTTCACAATTAGACTGAGCAGGGTTTTTTTACCTTCAAAAGAATTGTATTGTTGGACTGTAAATGATGCCTTAAACAGTCAATAAGTCGTCATCTTATACTCATTGTCTTTAGTTTTATTTCATTAGGTGGGTGATCTTCATATCTGACGTGCTATCATTATTCAGTAAAGTTCCCTTGATATGCACATACACCTTTGATAAGAGTTATGTGTTAGTTGATAACAGTAAATGTGTCATCATTCTGCACCTCTTTTGATTCATAATTATGAGGAATGTGGACAGTTATAAGCATGTTTGGGCGAATCATAGCTGGAAAACATCTTTCTGGTGAATTTTCATCAATATTGCTCACTTAAAATAAGACAGACGCTACCATTGCCCCCAAGCCGCCGCCTAACAACCCCACAAAACATGCACAGACAGGTGCAACGTATTCTGAAGCAACTAAAACTCGACCCTTTTTTCGGGCCAGTGTCATGGCAGACATTAAACAACAGCTATAGTCTGTTACGTCTCAAACCGAACACTAATGGCGACTTGTCGTACATCAGACTCAAAGATGCTAATACAACATATAAACTCACGTATAGTGCCTTAAATATATATCAGATCATGCAACTTTGCAAAACATTCTTTACCATAACAGTTATACAAGAATTATCTATGCATTAAACTCCTTCACCAGTCCTGTAGAGACTATCGAATCTACAATATGAACAATAATCAGCGCCAAAGGTTGTTGGTGACCTATAGTCTGCTGAGGGTGACCTTCTAATTCATGAAATGCTGACCAGCAACACTTTATCATAAAACACTGTTATCCATCAGAAATATATTTGGTAGCCCGCCTCAGATGTGCTGTGACAAATATCACAGGCTCTTTTTGGGTCACTAAAAGTGCAACAGGCAACTGCGAAAGTTAATTGCCAAAATCTTTACATGTCATGTTATTGAGATCCCCGAGTCCTTCTGGGCATTATCTATGTCGACCGTAAACATAATAGCTAGTTAAATGATAAAATGGAAATGCAACTGCTGCGGTAGTGGCTTATTTGTGATCCTGCTATCCCAGTTGGTTAACCCCTAAATCAACTACATCATGACTTACGCCGAACAATTAGCAGGTAAACAAAGATTTTGTTAGGGTAGATGTACCTGATATTTGTATATATTGTTGACTTAAAGTAGAAAGGCACATCTCACCATGTAACATGGTCACATCAGCTGGCGCACAGTGAGGGCCCAAACTTAGTATTACCCCATTTAGATTAAGATCACAGAGTTTATATAACCTTAATACTTCTTATCAGACTAACATAAAAATCCATGTGCAGCATTATAAATGCTGTTTTTATATCCATTTTATGGAATGTAGCTAGCTGCTGCTTGGTGGAAGCATCTTTCATCAATCACCAACCAACCGTTTTCAAGATATTATCTGCTATGCGCATTATTGTTTTCCATGGTCAAATATGTTTCTCACCACCAATGCGCCCCAATTTGGAAATGTCGTCATTAATATCAAATGTAGCTTCATTGATTAATCAATTGACAAATGTGCCGTGCGGATATATGGGCATTGTATATTTATTACCCTTCTTATTCTTTCGGACAAAGGTAATCATATGTGCATTACTGATCAAAGATCAATGTACGATATTGAACCTACCATGTGCAATTCGTCAGCACTGCAGCCAAGTGTCAGTCAATTGTATGAGACGTCGTGTAACTCTTAGAAGCAGAAGTAATAGGGACATGCCAACTGAAATGGAATCCATACCACTACCGATAATTGGTACAGCGATATCAAGAAACAATCCAAGTGCACCGTGTATAAATCCTTCAAATGCAAATGAACATTAAATAATTGCAACCAGAATATCAAATCACGTTGCCATATTTTTGCCATGTATATGACATGGGCATGAGATGACGATATTCCTTATTCCAGTTCAATTCATCAAACAATATTGAGTGTATAAAGCGGTGAGCGACAGCAACTGAGATATCAACCCAGCATCAATCATGGTCAGGCTCGTGTGCTTCATGCACTGTATTCTATATTCATGGATATAGTTTATAGGAACTCGCCCACTATCTACTTCGCTATATATAATGATCATTATTGTTGACATGGGATAACGACATGACTAATGAATATGCTCAATATATGTCGATAAGTAATCATGTCATGACTTGTAATTGTCGCCAATCAGCAGAAAGATGGATGCACAACTTTCAACTTGCCATTCTATTGTCATGCAGGATGTTTCGCATATAATGCCATTAAACATGATCGGCATACATTAGCCCTTGACACCATGTACATCTGATGCTCTCAAAGATGGATGATCGCAGTAATCTTTAATGATCTTGTTCATTTTTCGCCGTCAGTATTGGACTTCATTGACTCTGGAGTTAACAAATAGATTGGACGAAACACAGAAGACACATTGTTTGCCATGTAGTTGAAACACAAACGTACCATTTGCAGACATTGTTAACAATTTATAGAAACCAGATCAGTACTTAGCGGGATCTGCTGATATACAAATGTGCTAAATAAACACGATCAAAGAAAATGAAGGATCTTTATGCACACACACACAAAACTTCTAAGGTTCGACACATTGTCATACAAATTACATGCAGGAGATACATCTTAGGATTTTCAGATACAATATGCGTTACCCAAAGCTTATTATTAATAAAGCATTGTTATGAAACCTCCATTTCTATACGACAACTGTTTTCTGTCACATCGTGGCGTTTTGCTAATGACTGTTACGCTAACCAGAAGCTCGTTACCCAAAAGATATGGATGGTAGCTTGCCAAATATGAGCTCTGACCAATATACAAGGCTCTATATAGGTCGCGAAATCGACACACAGCAATTACAGAGGTCAACAAAGGGGAATAAACTACTTTAAAGTGTACTTTATCATAATATAATTGACCCGAATCATAACTCTGTTTTTGGTTGTCAGTAATACAGAAACACGGTATTAACATGATATATCCAATGTCACATGATAAGTGGAGTTAATATGAACTGGCAGCCATCTCAAATCATTTCTGGAACTAAGCACATTGCCCAGATATACAGTATTACTTATAATTGATAAGTTTAATATCAAGACAATTTGAAACGGAATTATTGAAACAATAAATCGAATATTATTTGGCTTGCTGTATGCTTAGAGTTCCATGGCGCTGGTGATGTATTTAACCAATCTGTTGTAATGCTGGTGAAATGAGTAGAGTCTGGAAATAATTAAACACCCAGATGAGAAATACGCAAATAGAGCAAACATCAAATCGAAATCCCTTGTTCATAGCAAATACTGTATTATTTGTATTTGAGGCAGGATGAGGCAGTTAGCCTATTCTACCCGCAGACCCAGAGGGGGCCAACTTGATGTAAGTACTATATATACATACATTAAAACATATATAGGTGCAAATATTTCACCTTGCGACCGGACCCAAATCATTATTCAATCCATCGCAATATAATTTCTACTGCTCACTTTTACTAGCCACTAATATTGATAAACTATCAGATGGCCATATATAGCTCTTTCTTCTCTATTAGATAGATTGACCTGATGACAGCTACTACACCCCCACCCACCTACAACGTTATTTTGGTCGCTGACGCAGCTCATTCAATTATGCGTTATTCACGATTGGATTGGTTTAACTTAAAAGTGTTATAGCCGAAATGCGTAATATTTGTGAAATATGTTTGAGGGTTTGAAGTTGTTGGAGGGGTTTTAAGTTACTTTTATGTAACTCAATTTGTGTTTGTAAAGCTATGTCAAGATTGGCACTCCGATGATAAATGTTTCTGAAGGTTGATAATGTAGTATGTTTGTCGGTGTACCTTATTTCAGGTAAAATAGTCCAATCAGTAGTTGCTGAGTTTAAACTTTCTTTTAGATATATTTATTTTTTTGTAGTTACGAAGCTCGTGATTCCCATCAAAGTGATTTCATACCGGCCAATCATAATCGACATTAATGACTTAGTCATGTCACCGAGTCACAACGTGCGCTTTAACTGGTCTTTTTAATAAACACGTGAATGTGTTGTCTATGCATTTTCTTCCACTGATTAACAGACAAATACACAGAGGCTGAACTAAGATTTATATTAATGGCGTTAGAAAATTGCTATCAGCAATGGACATATCAATATCAATCAAATAATTGAGGAAAAATGGACTGACCTCGGCGTGGAAATCTGCAGCAGATATCCACATATCCCATAGTACTAATACTTAAAATGTCCTGCATTAATGATGTGTTGCGTAATGCAAATGTGCAAAGATTTGGTGGACGCGTTTTGTTTGCGAAACGCTTCGAATGATATTGAAAGGAAACCAAAATGGCCCTTTGACTATAACCACAGTTACTCCTTAATCAATGGGTCCAGCCACATGTTCCACAATAAGTGCCTATTGGATATCGATTATTTAGAAAGACGTGTAAATATCTGTCCCAATAACATGACAGCGGTGTCTTAGTATTGGCATAATTCCGAGAGCATAATTCTATCATAGCTGCTCCATCGCCAATTGGATGCCGCCCATTTATAGCGACAAGTCAAGGACAAATCAGAGGGAACTAACCAACTTCTATAACTCATGATGGTGATATGACATGCACTGATCAGATTAGGTACAATTTCTACAGCATACGATGTTTGGCACTGGGTGGCATGTAAAGAGCACACTATGGTATCAGATACATTGTTCGTAACAATCGTCATTAGGAAAGGAGGGCAATGAAACCCTTATTTAAGCGACTGGGGTGCCTCTCATCGGGCCCTCATTTGATCATTCCCCAAAGAGGTATGCAGTGAACGGATTCCGGACAAATCATCTGGGGGAATAAGGGACCTTGACCATTATCCCTGAAGAGCTATACTCCACTGGAATCCAACCCATTATATGCCCGTGTGTCGCCCGCATATTGGGATCGGAGAACAATATACAATAGGGATATTGGGGATAATACCAACCGACCATGCTCAATTTCCCTTAAGAACTTCATTCCACTGGGATCTAGCGCCTGGATAACATACATTACGGGAAATGTTCTGTGCGACCATAATAAAAAGAGATCTTGTAGGTTGGTAAGACTGCATATAAGTTATCGAATCTCAGGGTGTCTTGGCATTTATGATCGCCACTCCCCTATCCACCACTTTGTAGAGTTTCGCTGCGTCGCTATCAACCAATCTGCGTACAATCAGATATGATTTGATACCCAGTAACTGTGTCATGCTACATATCGGCCTCAAAGGAACCGCGTCAAACAAGAGAATAACAAGAACTGCTCTCTTATAGTCAGAACATATTGTCACAAGACGACATTTCTTCATGCATCACTGTCTGGGAAAGCTTGATATATTCGCCCTCCTGGCCCGATGTGGTGCGATGTTTATTTTGCACCCATGGATGTAAATAACATGTAGATCGGATAGTTTCATCGGTGAGGTCTAGTTTAGCGGCTAGTTCAGGTGGGCGTTTATATTAAAGATACAACAGTAAATGTATCAGCGTCACTAGAAGTCAGTTGTGCCATTGTAATAGTAATAATCATTGAAGCAGCAATGGTAGGAATGCTATATGACGCCACATCCATCCATAACTAGCTGAGGCATTCTCTCGCTTCGGTGTATGAGTGTTAAATTATCGTGGATGGAAAGGCTACGGCATCAGGGATATTTACGGCATCAGGATAAGTATCACTGTTGCTATTGGCTGAGCCTGAAAACAAATATTGACCATGGCATGTCTGTGCAATGGTGTTATGACAACGAATAACTCCTCTTGTTGTTTCAGCATCAAACCTTAGGGGTATGTAATGCCAATAATGTTGATAACTAAAATACAAGGTTACATGTCAGCAAATCAACATCATCAAAGGCTGTTGGGACTACAAAAATAGTGTGATTATTAAGGTTACTTGAATGAGAAAAGGCAATCGCATTGCGCTCGTTCGCAGTTAAAATGATACAACCTTAATACGGTGCATTTAACCATGCCTGTACTAGGGCTTTTGCAGCCCAATTGTGTGCACACTTACATTTGTACAATTCCATGGCGAGATTTATCTTACGTGTAGGATGTAGATGATACCGATTACATCGCGGATACGATGCGACCCCATAAGTGTATGCAATCGCGCTGACCAGCTGCTGACGTCATCATTCTAGCGTTAATCCTGGTGTTGCCGCAATGTCGGCAAAACCAGCGATCCTGCCAACCATCACTTGATGTGACCTTGGTACGTAAGCGTATAGTTACTTTATGCACGTCTCTTTCCAACGAAGAGGACCAGTTTGATAAGGAAATACAGCTCTATTTACCTCTAATAGTCAACTGTGAATGCGAGATCCTACAATCATTACATTTATAATGACTAAACAATCTGTCCCTTTTCATGCGTAAAGGTTGCCAACTAAGCTGTTTATAATTGTTAGGGCATTCGTTGAGATATTTACAATGTACCTACACCGTAGCATGACTCAACTGTTGTGCTGCTATAGTTTAAATAAAAAAAAGAAGATAAACACAATCCTATAATTCCGACCGGAAGGCACTCTTTCAGGTGATTACCACGGGCTAATTTGCTGCCGAATAAACTTTTCCCCAGCTGTCAATCCGGGTGAGCATTTTTTGTGTTAATCAACATCTGCGCATCCCGAATACATTTCGTGGCCCGTAGAAAAACATGCGCTGTACCTGGCCGGATGCGAACGGAGATGCACTTTAGGCTGTAACTTAATGGGTGGCGTGACTTATATTCGACAGTATATAAATACTTTTTATAAATAAGTGAGCAGGAGTGCCAATATATCAGAGAATCCGTGCTAAAGACCAATGAGGTACCTTGAGCAAACAGCTGCGCGTACACAGCGCAAAGTGAAGATGCAATACGTATTAAATATAAATATATTAACATACATGAAGTTTACCTTTCCATCAGAAATATCGGTTCAGTCAGACAACATTATTCATTCCATAGTAATATCACTCCTTCCACTTACCCTCACCCTCCCGGTGTAAATATTGGGGCTTTGTGATATATCATCGCGTGGTATTCCTATGGCTTAAACCACCTATATCTGCTTGGTTAGATTGATTGACCCGAGGAAAGCCACTATTAGCCTAAGCTTTACCCACTACGATAAGATTCTTACTCAGCTATGTGGGGTTCCCGCTTGGGATGTGTTAACCCAGCAGCATCACAATCTGTTATATTTGCGTAATATGTGGGAGGTGGTAATGTTTGACAAAGTTACTCTACTTCCATTCAATTTATATCATAAAAGCAAAAACAATAACAGCAAACCCCTTGAACCGCTGTCTCAGTCTCGAGACATTTCAAATTTCGACCTCGACAAAACAAAGCTTCATCACAGGCAACACATTGGCTTTTATGCGAAAAAGTGATGCTGGTGGGTTGTGCACTGATCATATTTTGTACAATTCATGTGAATTTGTAAAGCGTTCGCTATTTGTCAGTTGACATGGAAGGTTGGTGGATAAACTCTAAGGATGGAGAGCTTCATGGTATCGCATTGATCTCTACAATCGCCACCGTGATTGGGCGGGAATCACGAAGTGCAGCGTGTGCCCTTACCCTCACCTCGTTAAAGAAATTCCCTATACGTCAGTATTGTCTACTAATGGCGACAGTGAAGAAATAACGAAAAATTAATGGGAGGGGAATGAGGGAATATGCCACTTGACCTTGATCATTTCCTCGCAAAGTTGCACTCTAATTGAATCCAGCGAACAAATTACATACGCAGCAGTCATCCTTCTTTTGGTATTACAGTATATCATATGTTACATACACATTTTCCCTATGCCACCGCTTCACTTGCAAAATAATATCCCTATGATGCTCCGTAACCGTTGGCAAATGAGGCTGGCAGGTGCTACTTCACGCATATTGCTTGGGCTTGATCAACATTAGATGTTGTATCGATATGCGATGATAACAAACAAATCGTTTTCAAGACCCGCTGACGGAAACACGGACACCACCTATTTCGACAGTAATTAATATATTTAAGGTCAATTCACAGTGGCATTGCGTTTATCACATAATTAGATGTGCTATTAACAACTGATATTTGCTTAACACTGAACAATATTGCAGTCCTTGCGGAACATCAAATATCACTACATACTGTCTAACCAAGGCAAGTGGCTGCTCGTTCTAGATCCCTCAGTATTGTCCTCGGTAGAAATTATGATCGCCCAATCTCCCACTCTTAACCACATCATAGGTTTCATCTGCGTTGCCATTAATTACCGTGCAATCAGATAAGATATGATTGAATTCGCAGTGAGTGTGTCACGCTTCATAACCATGGTGTTATGCTTATAAAGAACGGTAAACAAGGCATATCCAACAACTACAATTTTCAAGCCAGCATTTTTTCTTTCAATCCTGATATAACACGGACGTTCACTAGTCGCTCTAAAGGAGTTTTCATCAAACTTTATAAGACGCTTGCTAGACACCCTTAAGAATTTGGTATAATGTCACCATTTCTAAATGTGACATCGATATATTAGAAAGTATGCAAAGGCGTGCTTCTCTTAGCCTGTATGTCTTTGTAAGGTAACGAAAACAGATAGCGCTTGTTAAGACTGACAACTAGGATGTATTAAGACTAACGTTTCTAAAACCACCATCAGGTTTTGCGTGACCATCATTTTCAATCATTGTAAATCAGATTTAATGGATTCAACAGTTGTAACAGCAGTAGAACCAGCAGTAACACCAGCAGTAGCACCAGCAGTAGAACCAGCAGTAACACCAGTAGTAGCACCAGCAGCAGCAACAGCAGTAGCACCAGCAGCAGCAACAGCAGCAGCAGCAGTAGTAGCACCAGCAGCAGCAACAGCAGTAGCAACAGCAGTAGCACCAGCAGCAGCAACAGCAGTAGCAACAGCAGTAGCACCAGCAGCAGCAACAGCAGTAGCAGCAGCAGCAGTAGCACCAGCAGCAGCAACAGCAGTAGCAGCAGCAGAAGTAACATTAGTAGAAGTATTTGGTAGTAATAATTCTAAGTGTAGTAATAATAGTAGTAGTTGCTGTAAAAATGGAAGCAGTAATAGTCGATGTAGCGGAAGCAATTGCAGAAATATTAGAAATAACAGAAGCAGAGTTAGAAGTAGAAGTTGTAATAGAAGAGATGTTGATGTAGCTGTATTAGTAAGAGGCACAGCTGTCTTAGAAATAGCTTAAGGTCACTATTAACGTATAGTAGCCTTTTTCATTGTGCGATATTCATAGTGTACAGAAATCGTAACATGACTCAACTACTGTGTTATTCTGGTGGTTATCGAAGTAGGAAAGCTGATGCCATGTCAGCTGGATGATCAGAGAAAAAAATTCGAAATCTAATAGTTTACTGAGCGGATTGCATTACTAATTACCCTGACTCAGAACTAGAAGCATAAGAAGTTATTTTTCAAAAGCTAATTTGCGTCCTATCTATCAAATAGGTTGCCGAGCAACATATTTTACAGCTGTCAACGTCCGTACCCCTCGTTACCGTACAGAAATATACCACTGTGCCAGGCAGCATGCTGCAAAAGGAGATGCACTGAAAACTGATACTTACTGGATGGCATGACTTAAGTCAACAGCGCGTACTTGAATAGGCTCTCGGAAGAATTGAGAGTGATGCAACAATTCAGATAGACCGTCAAGATCACGCTAGAAAGCGTTGGATAGGTTGGATCGTTGATCGTCGCTTTGCTACATCGAGGTCAAACAGCCACATACATGCAAATATACTTATATATAAATATATGCATTCACATCTGCATACATACATACATACATACATACATACATACATACATACATACATACATACATACATACATACATACATACATACATACATACATACATACATACATACATACATACATACATACAGACATACATACATACATACATACATACATACATACATACAGACATACATACATACATACATACATACATACATACATACATACATACAGATACATACATACATACACATACACATACATACATACATACATACATACACATACATACATACATACATACATACATACATACATACATACATACATACATACATACATACATACATACATACATACATACATACAATACATACATACATACATACATACATACATACATACATACATACATACATATACATACATACATACATACATAACATACATACATACATACATACATACATACATACATACATACATACATACATACATACATACATACATACATACATACATACATACATATACATACATACATACATACATACATACATACATACATACATACATACATACATACATACATACATACATACATACATATACATACATACATACATACATACATACATACATACATACATACATACATACATACATACATACATACATACATACAGACATACATACATACATACATACATACAGATACATACATACATACAGACATACATACATACATACATAGACATACATACATACATACATACATACATACATACAGACATACATACATACATACAGACATACAGACAGACATACATACAGAACATCACAGATACATACATACATACATACAGACATACATACACATACATACATACATACATACATACATACATACAGACATACATACATACATACATACATACATACATACATACATACATACATACAGACATACATACATACATACATACATACATACATACATACATACATACATACATACATACATACATACATACATACATACATACATACATACACATACATACATACATACATACATACATACATACATACATACATACATACATACATACATACATACATACATACATACATACATACATACATACATACATACATACATACATACATACATACATACATACATACATACATACATACATACATACATACATACATACATACATACATACATACATACATACATACATACATACATACATACATACATACATACATACATACATACATACATACATACATACATACATACATGGATACATTTATTCACCCGTGCATACATTAACTCATTGAAAACCCTTGAAATGATACCAATGTGTTTAGGTGCTGCTAATTAGTCAGGTGCAGTGGCCGTCGGAAGGTGAAGTAAGGAACGCTTAGATAACTGGATCAAAAGCAGTAATTCTTGTCATCGGCAATATTTCTTTACCAAGCCACGAACAATAGACGTTAAATATTTCAAACGGATTAAGGAGTACATTCAACAACAAGACCGCTAGCTGTAAAGCATATTGTCCATCTACTGGGAGATACATGTTACCGAGTCATCACAATAGGCCATCACCCTTTATTAACTAAAAGTCATGATTGACATCGCAAATATGAAATTAACTCTCTGTTGGTATCGTCGATGATGCTTCAGTGCTTAAGTTCAATGGACGCTGTCAGACGCTTCTCTCCACATAACTCCTTGGAGTGTATAACAATTTCTTAGGATGGATGTATGCCATGACGATCATGCAAATACTAATACCGTACACTAAATGCAATAACGTACATACTTAACGTGCACGGATTGGGCACAAATTTGCATTTTAATAAAATATGCATTGAATTATCGCGAGTGATATCAATAATGATTCTGTGCTCTCAACTTCATTTCAAATAATGATGCGTTGTCAGTTAATATCCCACCCCGTCTCACAGCCATTAATATATCCACACCGATATCGTACAGGGCGATCGGAAAATAGTCCAAGTTCAAGCATTATCGTATTCAGGGGGTCAAACGAAGGGCTTAGATGGACGAATGTCAACTGTTACAACGCCAGCATCAATTATCGACGCAAATCTTCTCGTTAGCGTCTTCATTCGCATACCATCATTTGATCTGCTTCCTGTCAGAGTGTTAGATGGCGGGACCAAGGGGATACAGAATGATAGTACAACATCTGGTACATTGTAAATCAAGCGATTTATATCCTTGATGTAGTAAAGCAGATTGCCTTACCATTCTGATGAGAATACCAAGGGAAACATTCAGCGCTCGCAATCCATCACTTGCAGGCTGTGGTTGTTTGGTTGTAGGTCTTGTATACGCACATTGCAGACATGTAAAGCCCTAAAGCTCAACAATATATCCTATATCGCATATAGTTACTAGGCAGACTATTTCAATGACTGAAGGTATCACCCTTACATTTGCAAAATCATAGAAGTATTTGGTTCTATTCTAGTGCACCAAATTTATAGAACTTTCTAGCAAATGAGGCCCAGATATATGATAGGTACAATCATGCAGTGGCTCTCTTTGTTAAGCGGTCTTCAATCATGACAAACGTGCGGACCCCTACACAAATGTAAATCAAACCGTTATGATCATCATCTATGCTTTACATCACTGAAACAATAGTTTTTTAAATGCAGCGGGGTGACGCAACGAAGTATTGTGCATAATCGCCTTACAGCCTTCAATCTTCGGATATCACTGACATGCCAAGCCCAGCATTTTGCAAAAGTACATCGCATGTTGTGACTCATGTACATTTGATTTGTTTGGGACGATATTATTGCTTTGTGTATTAACAAAACAAAAATGTAAATGCAGCCATTTAGAGCATCAGTTATTAAACACGCACGTTTCAACGTTAGTGCATATATGCTACTGCCATCATGATTAAATAAGCTTTGAACACTAACATTGTCTTTTTAACCCAATGCAAAGCAGTAGATGTTCTAAGGGGGCGTATAAAGCCAATCGGTCATCGCCCGAGCTTAGCCTCAGGTAAATAGTTTACTAATATTTTGAATAAATTTTCCCTTTTAGGTATTGCAATTATGCGACAGTAGCAAGCTATTTTTGTGCCGTTAATGGATTAGCCATATGCAGCAATAGAGATGATTCATGTCGTTGTAACTCCATAAAAACAAAGACATATTTACTGTTGACCATAGATTATATCAAACTCAAAAACAACATTTTGGATCTTGCAAAGGGATGTAGTTTATGACGCTAGCAATGCACGTAGCATGGGGCACAAGTCACAGGATCGGGTTATGACTAAAAACAGGGTTAAAAATGGACTATATCATGTATAGCTTTATACTGAGTTTGGTCGTCTACAATAAAATTATATGTAAAGCTATAATGTATATTCAATTACATCACTTGAGAGAATTCACGCACCACGTATGTACAACTCTCCATTGGTGCAAATGGGGATTCGATAATTTGAGGTATCTAAGGTGGAATTGTTCCGTAGCTACACATTAAGCCATTTATCATGGACACACACATACACACACACGCACACACACACACACACACACACGCACGCACGCACACACACACGCACACACACACCAAAACACGATCCTACCTTGGGCAATATATTGCGGATTGTGCGTTAATGTGTGATATCGCAAAAAGAGGACAGCGGCGAATGATGCATGGCTGAACATGGTTCTCCCCGGGCACATGCATATCATAAGGCTCCTATTATATGCATCTGTTTCCCCGGCTTAAATGACTCAGACCTCTGATTTTGCCATGAATGAACAGCACTTGACCCGTTCCTAGATACCTGCATTTGTCATTCTACATGGTTCATAACACACATATCAGACACGCAGCAGTTCGGTTACAGTTTATACACACGGTTTATGATGGTGATAACATCATTGTAATAGATTAACGATAAACACGAGTTATGCTCTAGCTACATATCATTTGCATCAACAGTCACTTAAGGCCAAGCCTATACAAGTGTGTAGAGCTGTTGTCAGATTACCAGTACATGAATAAAAAATGAAATATATACAAAATCCGCGGCCATACAATGCTCTTTATCCGAGAGATGATGTGTGCAGGCGCATATTTTACACGAATAGTTAATAACTGCGCATCGGTACTTAGTGTTCTCTTAACTATTCCGTCTTAACACGGCACATTGATATTTCAATGCCATCTACTTTCACGGCTTTGCTTGCTTTAGTAGTATTTGCAAATAACTAACTCATAATCAATTACCATATACCTCATGAGTAAGTTAATACTTTTATCCCGTGATGAATAAACATATACAGAAACCAGATTTATAAGCTGCATTTTCACAGCTGCATATCACCTCTGTATCTAGTGCATATACAATCACTATGATATTGCTCATAAAAGCACAGCCACGTAGCCTTTAGAGGCCGGTACTCGAATAACTCAATGCGGTTAAGACATACGAGACGGCGCTGCCATCTGTACTACACTCTAGTACATGTTATTTTACTGATTCCTAATAGCATATCAGATATTATCAGATAACTAAATCAGATTGCTTCTTAAGGTTGAAGACATTAGGTGCAGGAACGTCAACTGGCCATGAGTTTGTATAGAATCGTTGTCCTTGGCATATACACTATTGCATGCTCTGGGTAATATGAATATCAATTCCTGAGGAGGTGTATAATTGTGTTCGTTGGTAGTCATACAATAGAAATAACGCCAGACGGAAATGAATTCAATATTTATTCATAAACGGCAGTTTTAACATGCTACGAGTTACATCAGGAGAAGCACTATACAGATGATAACACCGCTAAGAATAAATATCCGCCATGCAATGGGCTAATCTCAAAATAATAGTTGACAATGGATTCATGATGGAATTTAGACAGATTAACAAATGGTAAAACCACTAGATTGCTCTTTTACGCAACAATATTAACAAGGTGTTGTGTGTAGAATAGGATCTTGTGGTGGATGGGGGTTGGGTGAGATGAAGATGGATGAGTGAATGTAAGACACCAAAACTCTAAGCCTGAAGAGCTCATTCCTCAAAAAAGCACTTCGTTGCAATATACACTCCAAATTGCGCATATCTTAGCAAGCAAAACCCTTGATCCTTACAAACCACCTGCGTGAGGCTTAAGATGTGTTTCATGTGTTCACAGGTGTGGTTTTCGTCATGAATAAATTGTGTGTGTTACTTTGCAAAGCAACCTAAACTGCCATCTTAATGGACATTTTTGGCATGCAGATATTTGCTTATTGGAAACGTTCTTAGCTTCGGTGTCAGCATATATATATATATTCGGTCGTAAAAACTATTAATTATCTGTAAATAATTAATAACTTTTACGACCGAAAACACTTATGCTCGTCAAATAGCCTTTTGTGTGTTGGTTTATATAGCTACCACATGATAAGACGTAGTTGTGTTGCCATAACCCTTACAAGTCAAATGCATTCACCGAATACCTTGTCATGGATTGTTAATTTATTGACCGTTCATCTTCTGATAAACGATAAAGTTATGTTAATGGCGTATATGACGTAAATGATAGATCAGGATATCACTCGCTCCACTAACCGCGCCACTATCGAATTCTATTCCCCATCGTGGGACAGATAGCACCGCGTGAAGTCGTTTGACGAAATTCACGTCATTTCTATATGTTCTACAATCGTGATAGGACTTATTGAAAGTAAACTTGTGGACGACATTAAAAATATATCCCATATCTGGATTAAGGTCAAATGACTTTACAGAGAGATGGTGGTACAATTGTATAAATATATATATATAATATATATATATATATATATATATATATATATATATATATATATATATATATATATATATATATATATATATATATATATATATATATATATAGTTTTGTATATCCCACAACTTACATCAGTGATTTGTTAATGAGTTTGCCTTCAAAACCCACTGGCTGTGACCATTGCTCTCTTGGTTTACCTTATCACAGTATAATCATAATGTGCAGTTAAGCATTAAATGTACTGGTGCTATATCAATGCTATGAAATGTCATCAGCAAATAAAAATAGCTGCTGCACATGATTTTCTATCGCTTTCATCATTAAAAAGCTTTGATGCGCGGTTGATTTCCCGTCTTACACAACCAATATTTCTTCAAATATGTACTGCAGTGTATTCGTCCATAATCTGGCGCCGTTGTTATTTAGAAGAAACATATTTTTTAATGCTAATTGTCATAGGTTTTACATTACAGGTTCCATGCACGTATAATTAGGCAATAATTGTGCTCTAGGACAAAGATAATGAGTAGTTTGTCCTCGTTAATCGCAATCTTGTGCCCTCGGTTGCACCCGACCATGTTTACTGTGTAAAATGTTGTGTATCGATACGAGCTATGAGTGGCAGATGGGCTGCGTTAATAAGTAAAACAGCTGCTTAGAAAACCAACGAATGAACTACATTTCGAAATATAGCTCAAAATAAGCTTAGGGCCTATTTTGATGATTTAATTAACTAAGAAACTAAGGCATACCCCTGTCTGTCCTTTGCGAATCGTTTGACGATAACTGATGTTGTTTACATATCACTTCAACCAGACAGTCAAGTTTAGTACACCACTTGTCTGACTATTGTTTTTAATGTCGCAGTAGCATATATGTTTATTTAGCAGAACATTAATCCACCTACTATGGGGTGATATAAGTAGCAACTAGGCCTTGTTCCCTCACATTCGTGATAATGGACAGCAGTCAGCTCTGCACCAAAAATATTAATCGCTAGCTGCTGATCTCATTAAATATTTTTTTAAATCTTCATTATGAGGACCGGGGACGTGTCAGGAATACAAATGATTGCTAGGTGTTCCAACAAACAAAGCAATGCACATCCCAACTTTAAACATTTCACATTGAAGTTAGAACATACAAAAACCAATGTTTATAAGAAGAACCATTCCATGGTGTTGAATGCTCCAATTCGATCTCATCGTTAACCTCACACATGAAGTGTGGGCCGTTTAATGCTGAGATTGCGTAAAGAATCCTTGTTCGTCGACGTAACAACCGATGCCTGTTTGATAATAGCATACGTAGATACCCTATGAATATCTAAACAAACAAAAAATTCACGATTCTCGATAGCATCAGCAAAAATGTACGTGGATATTGCATTGTTGTAGTCTGACATTAACCGTCACTGATAGCGACTTTCCTGATAATTGTTGAATATGCTATTGATAGCCCAAGCTTTAGAAATATATATAATGATGAAGCAGGAAGCATTACCGAAAGGGGGATATAGGCACTACTCAAGCACTTATCTTAGGAGTATTTTAAAGGCCTCACTTTGGGGACACTTCATCACTTGTAACCGCTGGTACGCAGCCCATAGACTGCGGACGCGGTTCTGATAGTAGCCAATTGGCGGCGCTTAGTCGTAATCTAACCACATAAACCGACATTGCTGAATGGTTTTTTCTATAACTCTAAACTGAAGCACTGCCACCTTTTACCGAGTCGTAAATCTCGGTGGGATCGCCCAAGCAAACAACACGATTAGACTATATTGATTTATTTTCCCAGACACTCTCATTACTAACAACGACCTCTAAGGAGTTAAACATAAACTCGATACACAGACTTATGACTAATGGTACATAATATCTGCTGAGTTATATTAGCACTCTATTGGGTGGTGTCTACATGTATGCCAGACAAAAGAAGAGCCTATCAGCTACTGTGGGCGGAGACGCGTGGGCGAGGCACACGAATCATGATCACCATACGCCTTCATATCAATGGCACGTTTTCATGAATTCACTTTCCACGAAAGTCCCTCATTAACAGCAACTGCAACTGCGGTCTTTATATAGGGAGCAGGTGATGCTGGGAAGAAGATTAACATTATATATATATCTGGAGAAATGAAACAGATGGACTTGATGCGCTGTTTAAAATACTAATATGTATTCTTCAAATGCTTCATTTCACAGACCATATATCACTTGTGGGTTGCTTTAGCTGCCTCTTTAAAGATAAGATAACTATAAGGATCCGCAAAGATTCTAAAATAAACCTTTAAGATTACCTCAAGATTGTTAAAATATTTTGTGTGACAAAGCGCATCCAAGTCCCTAATGCATGATGAACCATACGATACTATGATGTATGCTTGCCTAACAGATCATTTATCCTCATCAAACCACCTGATAGGTGTCTTAGTATATTCCATGTGTCGCCTGATTTAGCCTTCCTGATATGTTTGACATATAGCCCTTCATCCCAACAACTGAATGATGATTCAAGATGGGCTATCACATATTGTCTCTGCGTCTCTGGTAACTTCCAGGCACCGTGATACACCAAGGGCTGAACTAGCACTAAGAAGAAGTAGCTTGAAGTGACTCATCTCATATGATACATCTTCTCACCTAAATCATGAATATATCATCACCCGCTGATTGAGTTCAAAAACCAGCTGCATGTGGATTTCTAGAAATATAGATTATGCTGCAAGAATATATATTGAATGTATTCCCGTAAACGCCTAAACAGTGTGCATATTGGACCCGAGGTCTCTGTGCCGTGGTCACCCCTCGTCCTCAGGTCTTGCGTTGTCGTCGTGGTTAAAATAACTCAGGGGTGACTGAGCAATATTAGACAGGGGGATGTGATACACAAATACGGTGAAATCGGATACGAAATATTTTCAAGGCTCATAAAGGGTCATTTCAGGTTATGTCATTGCGTGAACTGATATTATCACATTGTGGGTTTGTCTAAGTACTGTAGAAAAATGGTACCATCAAAGGTGATATTAAGAGACCACTGAGATGCTTGACACCACCTATCGCATTTTCTAATAATAGCTTGTTCAAGGCAGAAAAGATATGGATATATTCAGGTCTATTATAGCAGATGCTGTGTACAACAAGGGAAATGATCATTGTACCATTTTGTTTTGATATACTTCCGCTTGAATGTTTACAACTGTTAGGATTAGCTAAAATATATCAAAACATTATAAGCTATTTATTGTACATCATCTGTTAAAATAACACAAAAACCATATATGAATGTTTTTAAGCAAACTTGGTAATTTGAGAAAATAATTGATGGAAAGGAAGAAAGGTATTGCATGACACATTTTTAAAAACTTACAGAGTGGAAGCTATCATGGTGTGAAACAGATGCGCCTGCTTTGCTACTTAGAATACCATACAACCAATTAGACTCCCGATGCCTCCCACTTGTAGATAATGCATCATTCGTTACTTGCGCTAAGTTGGCTGTGACTGTTTTTCCAATCCTTCCCTCGCCCTCTGTCTCTTTCTCTATATCTGTCTCTTTCTTTCTCTCTCTTTCTCTCTCTTTCTCTCTCTCGTTCTCTCTCTTTATCTTTCTCTCTCTTTCTCTCGGTCTCACTCTCTCTCCGTCACTCTCTCCCTTTCTCTCTATCTGTCTCTCTCGCTATCCCTCTCTATCACTCATCCTCTCTCTCTATAAATATATCTTTCTCTCCCTACCTCTCTCCCTCTTGCTCGTTCGCTCTCTCCCTTTCTCTCTCCCTTTCTCTCTCTCACTCCCTCTTCCTCTCTCCTCTTCCTCTCTCTCTCTCTCTCTCTCTCTCTCTCTCTCTCTCTCTCTCTCTCTCTCTCTCTCTCTCTCGGTGTCACAAACACACACACACACTCACACAAATCACTAAAATGTGTTGAGAAAAATCTGAGCATAATACAGAACCGAGTTTCCCATGAGAAATGCGGACACAATGTTAAGGCCATAGAGCAGCACTGTCGTCTCTAACTGTATCTTGAAAACCAATAAACTCTGCGATGAATGAATTAACCAAGGAACTAAGGTATACCCCTGCCCATGCCTGACCTTTACGAACCGTTTGACAATGTCTGATGTTGCATAGACCACACGATGACTACAGTTATAAAGATCACAATGGTATGTTAGCTTACTTAGCCACTTTATATGGCTCTTTATGTGTTGCCGAATGCCACCTGATATAGTCGGCATGATATATCTAATAAGTAAGCCTTGTTTTCCCCATTTTCTGGATAATACACAACGGTCATTTCTGCTTTAAATATAAACATTCGTTTCGCTTTATAAGGTATAACTGAGTTATGTAAAGTGATTTCGATTTCTAGCTAGTTAACTGATTCAAAAATTATAATGTCAAGTCGGAAGTACCGGCCAAGCGTTACGAATAGAAATCATGAACTAGTACCGTCTGTGCATATTCATTTGCTGTTGCCTCAATCTAACTGCTCACCTAGATCAATCAAGCATAGCATTTACAGTATTATTGATCTCAATCAAATGGCCCAGGTTCGTAAATGATGCAATGAAAAGTGGTTTAAACTCACGGTAATTACTTCGACCATGTACTTTTATCAGTTGTCCAGTAACCACCGACGGATAATCAATTGTCCGTAACAGTGGTTACGTGATTTATAAAACAGAGAGCTGCCCTTTGCAATGATACATTTTCTTTGGTACGGATTAGTGAATGGCTAGGTTTTTGAACATGGGTAATGTATATTACTAATCTGAACAGTTCGCATATACGTTAAAGCATCCAAAAAACCATGGAATATAATAAAGTCTTGATAGCCTTAAGAATCCCATGGTTCTTAATGTAGGAATTCCATCTCATCGTTTGCCTCGTACATTGAACGTTAAACGCAGAGACGGCATCAAACAATTCTTATTTATCATGCAGGTTTTAATTATAGTATGCATAGCAACCCTTAGTATATCCAATCGTGCATCAAATGTCGACTGTATTTCGTTTTCACAATTCTCATTAGCATCCGATAAAATTACGTGGATATTGCATTGTAAGATAACCATTTTTGGTTGACTCTAACCTGATAACGACTTTTCTACAAAAGTTTGAATATTTCTTATTCATGGCCGAACAAAAATGTTAACAATGATGTAGCTATAAACATGATACAGGGGATAATGCTGGCGTCAACTCGTATTATTCCCGTTGTAGCTTAAGGGAGGTTTAGAGGTTTGAGCACTTCTTAGCATTGCGACCATGGACGTGATGGGTGCAAACATACAAGACCTAATATTTACAATATGCAGAGCCTTAAAATATATGTAGTGCTGAAATAGAAATAGAAAAGCAGATAAGCGATCGCATATCAGCAACGTGTAAACTGGTGGGTTTCTGTAAATTTTGTTTTATAAGTGCATGTTTGTCCAGTATTTATTACATAATTCATTCGCATATCAAGGTCCATTGGCCCTAAATCAGCATTATATTTGGCTATACGCTGATTAGATTCTGACAATTCATTATACAGTCTAAATGACATAGTTTGGATGAGATCATGTGACATAGCGGCAATGCATGGTTGTATTTGTGATATAATGCATATATCTAGCTCTATGTATCATGCACGATGTACGACATCGAGCGGATATTAAACATACCACTTTCGGTTTGGCTGGCCATGTGAGTCTGTCGTTTGTTATGGTGGCAGCTTGTAGTAAATCAGCCTAAAAGGGCCGATTTAAACGTTAACACCCACTCCAACATAAAGTACCAACAGCAACGAGTGTAAACGACAGGATTAAGTTACTCTTGTAACTCTAGAGTAGCTAGAAACGTGAGTGAATCGCGGGAAACGGCGCGGGCGATAATACAGAACTTTGCTAGAAACAATGGCGTAGTGCAGGAGAACGACTGATCGTGCCAGTGAGCGATAATAGAGACCTTTGTTTCAACAGTGGCGTGGTTCAGCAAACCTATTGTTCAGGCGAACAAGTGGTAACAAAACACATGAACAGTGACAATAACGTTGTGTAAGATCATTTGTCGCTAGTGTAAGCACCCAGAACTCACTCATCGAATCATCAACGAACTTTGCTTAGTACTATACCCTGTGCCATAGAAACCCGGCTTAGGGAAGTGAAACGCTAGTAGTAATTGTGTAGCTATACCAAACCTGTGCTCACCGCACCAGTGTTCGCTACATCGCGCACAAAACTAGAACAATGGCTAGTCGAAGTTACACAAAGAAGCCCCGAAGTTCGAATTCGCGAAGAAGGCATACCTTGTCCAACGCTTCAGTCTGTGGAAACAACGCATACAGCTATACGCCAAGACCGAAGGCATCAAAGACCAAGATCTGTCACCACACATCCAGCAAGCCTTGGACGACGATGGTCTAAAAATCTACAACAGCCTTTGACTATCAGATAACGAAGCGACAGCACCAGACACCATTTTCGCGAAGTTTGAAGACCGGCTCAACATCTCAAAACCAAACTTTCGAGCCGCACGGCTCGACCTTCACTTCTTCTACCAGAAGACGGACAAAACGCTAGATCATTTCTACACGCGTTGCACGGAAAAAGCCAACGACTGCAACTTCTCAGACGACGAGGAGAAAGAACGCTTTATCGAGCAGTTGTTGGCGAGTACCCCAATAGAGGACTTCCGCAAGTGGTTACTAAACCAAGACGAAACAGTTACCATCGAAAAAGTGCTAACAGAGGGTCGCAAGCAGGAAACGACGGTCAACTCGATCCGACATATTGCTGAACGCAATAAAACAGTCACAACCCCGACCGAAACACCCGACCCTACCAACATCGACCTCATCAAACATAGGAAGGAAGTGACCACCAGCGTGGAAGAGAACACTGCCCCGCGAAAGACGCTGTGTGCCATACCTGTAACACAAAAGGTCACTTGGCGAAAGCGTGCTTGAGAGAAGAAAACAGCAAAAAACAGTCTCGCTACACCAAACAATCTAAGAAACGCGTGCACAAGGAACACGCACGTCTGACTCCGAATACGAGGACATACAGTATAACTCGGAAACGATTTCCGTAGCTGGTGTCGAAACGTCGACCAGAAAGGAGGTGTTTGCAAACATACGCGTGCGAGTGCCAGGTCGTGAACAGGTATCCAAGAAACGGCACTTCGTGAACATGAAAGTTGACACAGGCGCGATAGGAAACACCCTACCCCTGCGGATCTTCCAAAAGATGATGCCAGACGAAAGCTACGTGAAAGCAGCAAACGGCACAAGACTCATTGCGTATAACAACACTGAAATCGCATGCCATGGTTATATCGAGGTGAACTGTAGCCACAACGAGAGCGACTGGGCAACTCACCGCTTCTACATCGTAGATGTACCAGGTCCAGCAGCCTGTGGGCTACCAATGGCAGAAGCCTTAGGGCTAGTAACCGTCAACTGTGCCATCAGCGCACCTCCAACAGACTCACACCAACAAGGGAAAAAGAACTATATCCGAAACAGTTCGACCGCATAGGAAAACTACCAGGAAAAGTCAAACTATACCTCAACGACGGAGCGATACCATCAAAAGATCCACCTGGCAAATATTCTATCCACATCAGGGACAAGCTAAAAACAGAGCTAGATCGCATGGAGTCCTTAGGTGTCATTGCCAAGGTACGAGAACATGCCGACTGGCACAGCAGCTTGGTCACCAGCATCAAGAAGGACGGATCCCTACGCGTGGGCCTTGACCCTAAAAAGCATAACGAATTACTGAGGCGAAACCCTCACTAGATGCTCACACTTGAGGAGGCCAGCTACAAGTTTCACGGAGCGAATTACTTCAGTAAATTAGACGCCAAAGCAGGATACTGGAGCGTGGAGCTTGAGGAGGAGAGCCAAATTTTCACAACGTTCCGAAAGCCACATGGGAAGTATAAGTTCCAATGTCTACCATTCGGGCTAAGTGTAAGCCAAGATCTCTTCGGGGAGAAAATCAACCACATCATGGAGAACTGCCCAGGCACCATCGACATGGCCGATGTCATCGCTGTGTTTGGAAAGACGGAGGAAGAACACGATCGAAACCTACTTACCTTGATGGAAGAAGCGAAGAAAAACGGACTTGTGTTCAACAGCGAGAAATGCACCATCAAGCAGACACAAATCGAATACTTCAGTATGGTATTCAGTACCAATAGGATGAAACCAGACAGCAAGAAGATAGCTGACCTCCAAGCCATACCGACCCAACCTCAAAAACGGAGCTACAAGAGTTCCTAGGCTTGGTAACATTTCTATCACCATTCATCGAGAATCTTTCCGCTCATGCAGAGCCGATTCGATCTCTTCTCAAGAAAGATGTACCCTTCCAGTGGGAAGACGATCACCAACATGTGTTCGAGCACATCAAAGCGCTCGTTAGCAGCGACACAAGGCCTGAAATACTACAACACAGAAGCACCAACCTACCTGGGTGCAGCTCTATTACAACTGACAGACGTGCAGATGGAAGTTACACTCAGGAAGCTCGACCTGTAGCTTTCGCCAGCAAAGCACTATCGAAGTCTCAGAAAAACTATGTCAATATAGAACGAGAGATGCTCGCCATCGCATTTGGCATCAAACGCTTTCACACATATCTGTATAACAAACGTTTCACTGTGATCTCCGACCACAAGCCTCTGGAAATGAGATGCAGCAAGCCTATCACAGCAGCACCACCACGGCTCCAGGCGATGATGCTCGCCATCCAAGACTATGAATACAATGTCAAGTACGTCCCCGGAAAGGACATAGGCCTGGCAGATGCCCTGAGCTGACTGCCAAATCCTAACAACCGCGAGGATGTCACGATAGATGTATGGATTGAACAGTGCAGTTCACTGACAACAAACTTTCAGAGATACGGTCAGCCACCATAGCAGATTCCCATGGGAATCGTGAAAACCTAGCTACGTGCAAAGTGGGATGTATACTGGCCTCGCATCAATGAAGACATCGAGAGGATGTGCAAAGAGTGTGCTGTATGCGAGGAGTCACGAAGGGCCCAGACGTCAGAAACGATGATACCGACTGACACACCCGGTCGCCCATGGAGCGTTTTCGGGACAGACATATTCCAGATTGGCGAAGATCACTACCTTATAGTGACTGATTATTACACCAAGTTCCCTCTCGTGGACAAACTGCCGAAACACTCAACATCTGAAGCAGTTGCTAACATCATGCGCAAGTACTGTGGCACATTTGGCTTACCCGACATCGTCCGATCTGACAACGGGCCCCAGTATGTGGGGCAAACATTTGTCAAACTGGCAGAAGAATATGGTTTCCGCCATACCACATCATAATACCCACAGTCAAACGGCTTCATTGAACGGCAGATTGTGACAGTAAAGCCTAGGATAAAGAAAGCCATGAAGACATGAGAGGACTGGAACCTAGCGCTATTGAGGCTACGTACAACACCGTTGACCAATAAACTGGACAGTCCAGCAGAGCTCATGTTCCAGCGACGAATCAGAGACTCTCTACCTACTAAGATCCGGGACACCAACCCTGATCGCGATGACGTCCGTTTCCAACTACGGCGTCGACAGGAGGTCCAAAAGCACTATCACGACCGTAGCGCTAAAGATCTACCGCCACTTATCCCAGGGCAACATGCAATGTTGCCGGCGGTTGTGAAAGCCAAAGCACCTCAGCCCAGGAGCTATATTATCGAGACACCCACTGGGCAGACGCTACGACGAAATCGTGTCCACATAAAGGAGAGTCGTGCATCACGCACGGATGATGACAGCAGTTCCGAGAGCAACGCACAACACCGAGAAGTGAGCGCAGGCGTTACCCCGACATTACCACCGTGTGTTACACGTCCGCCACCTGAGGCACCCCCCACAGCGTGCTGGAAAGGAGCACACTAGCAGCGATGTGAAGACTCACACATCAAGAAGCGGTCGCGAGATACGCATCCCGAGCCGCTACCAGAATTAGAAACACCAGAATCTCCAGCTCATAGAAAGGGGGATGTGATATAATGCATATATCTAGCTCTATGTATCATGCACGATGTACGACATCTAGCGGATATTAAACATACCACTTTCGGTTTGGCTGGCCATGTGAGTCTGTCGTTTGTTATTATTCCCCATACAATTATTTTCCTGTACCATGTAACCGCAGATGCAGGTTTCAAACCTATGCATGTGTGGTATACGGTAAAGCAATTGGTAGTTATGGATGCCAGATATTGCTCTGGCCACACTTTGGCTGATCATTGTTTGCAATTGGTCGTCTGACGGCATTTGACCTTGTTATTCTTAGTTATGCCAATTGCAGCAGGATGTCCTCCCGTGGTATTACTGAAGACTTGTGCATTCACAATAAACATTCCATGGGAAAATGGGATTATTTGCGCCACCCACGTATAAAGATGCGAGTAAAGGGAAAAGGAAATTACCCAGGAAAGCTTGATGACTATCATTTACATATATCTCTATAGCGCACACCCACAGCAGTCTTCTTCTGTTTTCAATCATACATAATTCTATGCATTTCTTTATACACTATTTGTTATTATCTGTTTGTGGGCTTTATTCTTATCAATACGTTGATCATTGGAAATTTGTCAAAATTTATCATACTGGGCGTAGCTACATATTCTGAACAACGATGATGTTGCATATTCTATAGAAAAGATACAATACCAGCCTCAGACTGTTGTCATAGAGAATATGCGCAATATGTTAATGGTTTTAATTAACGATAAGTTAAATTTGCGCTGTATAAGGTTCAACCCATGTCCCATATGCATGATGAATTGCATGATGCAATGATATATGTTTGCCTAGCAGACCATTTATCCCTGTCGAACCACCTAATGGCTCCCTTTATATGTTCCAGGTGACGTCTGATATAGTCGTCGCGATATATATGAGCTACATGCCTACGCCTTTACAATTTGGACGATGTTTAAAGAAAGGCGAACACGTAGCCTTGCGCCTTTACGTCGCCGATGACCTCTATACACCTTTCTGAGACCTAGGGTTAGACTAAAACCTAGGGTTAGACTAAAACCTAGGGTTAGACTAAAACCTAGGGTTAGACTAAAACCTAGGGTTAGACTAAAACCTAGGGTTAGACTAAAACCTAGGGTTAGACTAAAACCTAGGGTTAGACTAAAACCTAGGGTTAGACTAAAATCTAGGGTTAGGCTAAAACCTAGGGTTAGACTAAAACCTAGGGTTAGACTAAAACCTAGGGTTAGACTAAAAAACCTAGGGTTAGACTAAAAATCTAGGGTTAGGCTAAAACCTAGGGTTAGACTAAAACCTAGGGTTAGACTAAAATCTAGGGTTAGGCTAAAACCTAGGGTCAGACTAAAACCTAGGGTTAGACTAAAATCTAGGGTTAGAACTAAAAGGGAATAGCTACTCACATTGCCCGCTCATTGATGCATTATGATGTCTGATGGCCCGGTCCTCAGGAGGAGCTGTATCTTATTGTGTATTCTCACTTGATTGCATGAATGTTTCATATAATGAAGGCGTACCCACCGGACTACATGTAGTGCTGGCCAAACCTCGATCAAACACCGGTGTGACGAGAGGTGCTCATCGCGCATCATAGCATTGCAACTACCTTTGCATAAAAGTAAATTATATTAAACTGTCCGCAATTTAGTATTGCGCGTACACATGCCTCAATATAATAATAAATCGTAAGTCCATATATTTGTTGTATTTGTGGATTACCTATTTAGTGAGTAACGGGCATATTTTGTAATTTATATCTACAAGAACCTACACTACAACAATGGAATTATATATGCATTGAAAAGGTTATAAATGAGCGTGTTCATTCATATCCTCGAGTTTCTGGGACGATTCGGGACAGTGAACGATGATTGAGCAATAGGGTGGTCAATAATTGAACAATAGGGTTGTCAATTATTGAACAATAGGGTGGTCAATGATTGAACAATAGTGTGGTCGACGATTGAGCACAATAGGGTGGTCAATGATTGAACAATAGGGTGGTCAATGCGTCGGGGTGAGGAAATTCGTTCCCCCAAGATATATGTAGTGGGTTGATATTTCAAGCTACATATTAGCATTATTCGCTGGCACTGCAATAGAAATTCTGGCAGCGAGATAAAGAAGATCATATTGCCACAGAAGTTAATCATGGGTGCATCCCGTTTCATGTTGGTTTCATAACTTTTGCCTCAATGTAGGGAAAAATCGCGCTTTGAGCAATTATCAAATAATTGAATACGGTGAGGATGTGTCGCTTACTGAGTGCACTTGGATAAGTCATCTATACAGAACACAGGCGACGTATCCCAGGTTATGCCATGCTGATCTTATTTAATCTTTTTAATTGTTAATTTTGATGTACCGGTAAAGTGTAGCATGTTGCGTTGACTTGCATTTCATCAACGATTTACAACGGCTACGTCTTTATAATATAAAACATTCATACAATCGAGTAAAAATATACAAAACGATACAGCTTCCGCAATCAGGCATCACAGTTGTCATCTTCGCAGTGCAGCTCATCACTTTTCCGTATCACACCTCATGGCTCTTACATTAATCAATAGGCGTTGTCAATTATTTAGATAGACAGCATGTTATTCAAGTAGCATCATTTCAAACCTCAAGCATGAAGGAATAATTTGTTCAACAAGCGAAGCCTATTTAAGGAATATTATCCTCGTTATAACTCTCAAAACCAGCATCGTGTGCAAGTTAATTGACAGGGCAGAGCGGATGAAAAGCATAGTCCTGCATGCAGACACGCCGATAAATTGTCAGAGTGATGTGCCTGTCTGCAACCAATCAGGTCAGCCCCAATGACGAAACACTATTTAAATGGTGGTCCAATGTATATCTGGTAGGATATAACATGAGACATATTGATAATAGGTAAATGACTGGATGAGTAATGAAAATACATGATTGATCTCTAGATAATGTCACCAAGAGAAATGAACTACATTGGTTGTGAAATAGCGACCCTGGGTATCTAAGAAAGAAATCAAAGCTCTTTATTGACGAATGCGATAGGAAATCATGTGCAACAGCTGTTTGTGTCTGCTGATGTCATTTCATTACATTAAAACAGTATCAATGCTTCCAACGCTGAACTGCGCAAAATGATTGTACTGTGATAGGGAAAACCAACAGAGCGATGATCACAGCCTATGCGTTTTGAAGGCAATCTAATGAACACATCAATGGTTCACAAATCTGATTGAAGTAGTGGGATACTTGTATTTCCAGTCCTCTTTGTCCCTATTTCTAAGTCCAACATTAAGTACATTCAGCCTCAAACTTTTCATCTAGTTTGTAGAAACATTGTTTAAATCGTTTTGAAACATGTTGTACCTGTTATGCTGTTGAGTATACTAATGAACATATGAGACGTTTCTTACCTTAGGTAGATAATGCATCATTCACAACTTACAGCTGTTTTTCGATCCCTCTTTCTCTCCCTCTCTATCTCCCTCTCTTTTTCACACACACACACACACACACACACACACACACACACACACACACACACACACACACACACACACACACACACACACACACACACACACACACACACACACACACACACACACACACACCCGCACACACACAAACACCACACACCCACCCGCACCCCCCTAACCCCCTCCCTCGTCCACACACACACACATACACACATACACACATACACACATGGCGCTTTACAAAGTCATGCATTGAGAAAACTGAACCGCGTGCCGAATCGTAGAATGTGATCACCTAATGTTGGGCGAACTGAAAGAGAAAGTCAGGATTAAAAATTACCGATAAATCGAAGGTAAAAGGAGAAAATATTTGGCCAAAGAGCTGCGGTACCAACTTGAAATAACGCTCGAATTCAAATAAGCTAAGGGCGTATTATGATGATTGAGTGAACTACGAAACTAAGGCATACCCCTGTCTGTCCTTTGTTAACCGTTTGACAATAACTAATGGCCTTTACGTGGCACTTCGATCAGACCGTCGAGATTAGTACGCCACTTGTCTGACTACTGTTATATACGTCGCAATGACATATATGTTTACTCAGCAGATCATTAATCCACCTGCTAGGGATGGTAATGTATTTTGGGTAACACCTGATATATGTTGTAAGTAGGCCTTGTACCCCAACATTCGTGATGATGCACAGCAGCCAGCTCTCTGGAAATTCAAATACCGGTATCACCATGCTTAACGTAGAACGTCGTGCAACGTTGCATTCATTTCTAGCCACTGATCTAATTTAATCTTCTGAAATGTTCATTATGAGGTATCGTGGACGTGTTTAACTTGTACTACATATGCGTATGTCTTGTATTTGATCACCGATCTCCAATGGGTACGCCTTCATTATATGAAACATTCATGCAATCAAGTGAGCGTACACAATAAGATACAGCTCCTTCCTGAGGACCTGGCCATCAGACATCATAATTTGCCATTTTGTAGTGGAGCTCATAAATTTTCCGTTTCATGCATCATGGCTCGTACATCAATAGGCATTATAAATTCATTACATATAATGTAATGCAGCATGACACTCAGGTAACATAATACATCATTCCACGCCTCATACATGAAAGGCGATGCCTATTTAATGACACCTCGTTATAACTCACAAAACCAGCATTGAGTACAGGTTAATTGACAGGAGAGGGCGGATGAAAAGAATAGAACTAATTGAAACCTTGACAGCAGAGGTAGAAGTCCTGCTGGCAGACATGCCGATAACTAGTAACAGTGATGTGCCTGTTTGCAAGCAATTTAACTTGGCAGGACATGAATACGTGTCAGCAGCCTGGTAGAACATGTCCTATGTGAAATTCGTCAACCTCCCACATACAATATGTGGTGAGAAGAAAAATGCTCTTTCCATTTGCATTTTGAGAAGAAAGGGTCTCGACAATAGATGCTGGCCACAAGTAAAAACACATATTATCATGATGCCTTATCACAGGGCACACTGTATATTGATTATTGGGTTATCGTTTAGAGAGATGTACTACGTTTTATTGCATCATGGTATCTGCACTGAATACGATGTGGACCCTGTTGGAAGTTTTCCTTGTTCCCCTCTGCAGCCAAACAGCAACTCAGATGTTACGACTTAATGACGACCACACAAGTATAGCATCGATTTCCATGGACTTGCCTTAGTGCACAAAATGAATTGCCGTTGTTACAATATCATGTTCATATGAACCAAAGCAGTTCATAACAAGGGACCATTCTGGACATCTTTCAATGATTCGACCATGCACTCCCTCTAATATCCAAGCATACGTTGATTGATTAGGTTGTTAGGTGTGTTATTGTGCGGCCAATATCGTCGTTTCAGATCTAACATGTTTGTTGTATTATGCTTCATGAGCCATCATAACGTTACACTATAATTGATTAACCCTGGTTGTCACTCAGGGAGAGAGTGAAATGTATGTTGTTACATCGCCCTGCTCTTGGAAATCCTAACACAATTTAATTATTATTATGAATTGTCAGTTAGTCGCTAATGAGCAATTATTAGCGATATATATCTGATTGTTTCATGCCCACCTGTGCAGATTAATTTAGCATATATAACAGAGCATTGACAAGGTTATACATGTGAAAACATTGCATGAAACGCAAACATTTGATTGCATATCCAGTTATTTTGCAGCCGTGTAAATTGATACTGAGGTAAATTAGACGGCCATTACTATGCCGAAAAGAATACAAAGGACGTATTTATCATTCGATGCTGATGTTTCACGCGCAAGCCATTAGTTGCATGTTGTGGCTGACGAATCGTCGCGATGAACGTTCAGGCTTAACATTGTGTCTTAAATACTGGAAATAATATCATGATAATAGAAAGATTTATTTTGACGAAATCAGGTGTAGCTTTCTGATAATTATTAGGTCTTAAATCATTTGCTCATATATTTTTCAATACTAGAAACAATTTTACCCTCTTATGATTCGATGAATTGGTTTATAGGACCATACATTAGGCATCTGCAGGATGTGTCGATTTATAGCCATGAAAGCAACTCAGCGGGTTTTTCTTCCGTATGGATGGAAGCGATAGGCCGTATGTAGCCTCATAACATGTAAATATTCTACTACCATTGGAACCTAAAAAAAACTTGATTTTCGTTGATCATAAGTAACACCCCTCCAGTACTCAAACGTGCACTGCAAGCGTTAAATATTGTTTGGTTATAATACTCGCATATAGTCATGAATTCAAGCATATATCACGATGGGATTCTAAATGGAGTTTTGGCATACACAAATGAAAAGGTGGTTATTTAGTTATATAAATTCTAATATTTATATAGCACAGGTAGCACTGCTTGTTGTTGTATTCCGGTCATATAAGTGCGCCTCTTAGCAGCCCAACATGATGAATGATCTGTCGTCATGGCATGAATGTTTACTCTCGAGGCCATTTATCACCACGAACCAGCTGCTGGGGACTTCAGGTTTGTTTCATCGTCATAACTAAATTATGCTGGCTACTTTGCAAGGCAACCTTAAATGCTATCTTCAATGGCAGTTCTGATTCACAGATAATAAAGAAGAATTCTTAGCTTATTACCCAAAACACGAGCACATCATAAACTGCGCAAAAAAACCTCATATAAACTATATTGGAATGTATGTGTATAAATTTATCACACTACAGACGATTAGACGTGAATGCCATATCTTATCACATACGTATTAGATGCAATCATTTTATCAATAGCCAAGGGCTCATGTCTTCTGTCCACAAGTTAATATCAAGAATAGAAATAAAGCGATGATTATGGCGCTTGTGACGTCAATGGTTATTCAGCAGACATGAATGTTATTCAGCAGACGTAATGGGTAATTGGCAACGATGAAAGCTATTTTGCCATATTCTCCTCATTTATATCAACTGCATGAAAAGAGTTACACGATGTAACGTAATGTTGGATATCAAAATAAATCCCGCTACTTTTATCAGATATGTGAACAACAATTGATGTGTTCATTAGATTGCCTTCATAATCCACAGGCTGGTCCATCGCTTTGTTGGTTTACCTTATAACAGTATGAGCACAATGTGCAGTATGCTAACGCTGTATTCATCAATCAAGAGATTTGATGCGCAGATGATTTTCCGTCTTAGACACCAGGGTCGCTATTTCTCCACACGTGTACGGCATTGTGTTCGTCCATAATTTGGCACCGTTGGTGTTTAGAGGAAACAAATTTGTAATGCTAACTGTCATGGTTTTTTACATTACAGCTCCTATGTCTAATTTGGCAATGATGGTGCTCTAGGACAAACAAAATAAGTAGTTCGTCCCCGAAATCAGATCCGCGTTAATAGCGACGGTAAGACCATGATTACCCACGATCATGTATTCTTTGGAAGCGGGATGCTATGCACTAGCGTCTGGCTACGTTACTAATCTGCTGAGCGATTACGGTATTATTGGACACAATTGACTGGGTGTGGTTAATGCATTGGCTAAATGTGAATCTTTGAGATGTGTTTACGCATATGCCAAACAAAAACAGAGCATTTAACTCGACATTTTCTATTTGCTCATTTGGACAGCTACTGTGGGCGGAGACGCGTGGGTGAAGAAGACGAATAATGATCCCTGCTTTTGGTGTCACGTTTTCATGAATATTATTTCCTTGAAAGTCCCTCATTTACGGCAACTGTATATATAGAGTGAATGTGACGCAAGGAAGAAGATTAACATTATATAGATATCTGGAGGAATGAAACAGATAAGCTGGATTCGCTGTTTAGAATACTCATAAGCTTCAGTACACAGCCCATCATATATCACTTGTAGATTGCTGTTATCTGCCTCGCTAAAGATATGGAAATTATCAGAATCCACAAACACTAATAATAACACTAATCATACGCAAATCAATGTCCATGAGCCTGAATTCCGCATTATATTTGGCCTATTTGGAATGATTAATGTTATGGTACGGCAGTGTACCATACTTATATAACGAGAACTGTCATCACCCATGTATATATATACACATATATATATGTTTTTATATATATATATATACATATATATATACACATATATATATATTATATACATATATTATACATATACATATATATATATATATATATATATATTTTTAAGTGTATACACATATGTAAATGAATATACATCGATACACCTATATATACATATATATACAATTACATATACACATACACATATATTTATAATTATTTATATATATACATTTAAAGGTAAATATATATGATACATATATGTATACATATATGTATATAATATATATATATATATATATATATATATATATATATATATATATATATATATATATATATATATATATATATATATATATATGTATATATATATAAATATATATATATATAGTTATATTTACCTACACAACCATTGCGTCAATTATTTTAATCAAATTGCACGATATATGTCTCTGAAAGGTAATGCCCTTGCCATTAGTGCACACTTCCAATTGATGGAAGCTTTTAGCACTCTACGTAACAGACTAGCATGATGGATGGTATGTTTTTATTACATTTATGCTTACATAGCAGACCATTAATCCTTGTCCAAAGACCAATTGGGATCATTAAGGACCTCCGGGCGTTGCCTTATATAGCCTTGACATACAAGCCTTCGTCCCAACAACATGGATGATGATTTAGTATGAGTGATCACGCAGCTACATGTTGCATTTTAATGCATCCAGTTTTGGTGTAACTTTGATCACCGAATGCATTTCTCAATATGCAAAGGATCTTTGATGGGTAAATAAATTTTCATGAAAAAAAACGGCAATGTGAATGATGCACGATTGAGCGACGCTCCCACTCACATTCGATCGGGTCAGTGGATGAGATTGCCTAAAACGGCAGGGTTTTGGAATATGAATAATGGCAGTATATACAAACTATCGATCGTTGTCTTTTAAGTCAAATATTTAATGATCGCCTGATCTCTTGTCTGCTTTTTAATGGCGCATTTAATCGACATTTTTTTTGGGCAAATAATTTATATGCTAATGTATGATTTGTCATCTACTTAGATACAAACTATTCATCGTTGTGCACTGGATGAGGAGCAAAGATTTAATGATCAATGCAAGAGCCAAATATATATATTTATACATATATATTTATATATATATATGTATATATATATATGTACATATATATATATGTATGTATATATATATATATATATATATATATATATATATATGTATATATATGTATATATATATATATATATATATATATATATATATATATATATATATATATATATATATATATATATCTATATATATATATATATATATATATATATATATATATATATATGGTAAGTGATCTGACCATTGTTATAACGACAATATTGCCTATGAAAATAGCTCTTCTTCAAGCAAACGATAAGCTCGTGTCATGACATTTAGCAGGGAAAACCACAAACGCATCTAACGAGCATCACATGCGCTGAAAACAATTACACTGCATAACGTTCTTGAAGGTAAGCATTCATTAATAAACGTGGTATAAAATGTGGAAGGGATACACGATCTAGGCTTGTTTCATTGCACCGGAAGTCAGTGTTGCTAACGAGCCGATTGCCTATTTGGATAAACACTGCGAATTTATTTGTGCGGGTTATGAAACCACAAACCAACTTGAATTGAAACAGGACAAATATAAATATATAGGGATATATATAGAATATATATATATAGAGATATATATAGACAGAGAGATATAGATACAGATATATATATTAGAGAGATATAGACATTTATATATATAACATGGATAGAGAGATAGACAGATATTTATATATATAGATTTAGATATATATGTCCATATAGATGTACATATACACTATATATATATATATATATATGTTTAATAAATACATATAGGGAGGTAGATAAAAGAGAAATCTATATAGAAATAAATAGATATATATATATAGAGGCACATAGAGATAGACATATATATATAAGAGATATCTATAGAGAAATATCCCAGAGATCTATAGATATCCCTTTATATATATATATCTACATATCTCTATATATAAATATATATATATATATATATATATATATATATATATACATATATATATATATATGTATATATATAAATATATATATATGAATATATGAAATATATATAAATATATATATATATGAATATATGAAATTTTTTGAAAGCTGTAGGTGCATCTGTGGCGCTATCGAATTGGAGGAATAAAATTTCCATATCTAACAACACGCTTGTGTTGAATGGATTAATATAAATATGAGGACGTGAATGCTTTATATCTTATTTATGGAGTAGCGGCCAAGAATCATATCCAAAAGGAAACATAAATCCGGAGTCTCTGTAAAATTTTTCATTGGATGAGGTTAGTACTTGGTAAATGGTAGTCGTTGAGATATGAGTTATATAGATTATATATAGATTATATATAGATTCAAATCTGCATTCCATAGTGGTAATGGCTTGTTCTGCCGATAAGAGTATGTTAGTCTATTCGTCTTAGTGGGACCAAAACATGAGTCCGCATCTTTCTTCTTTTTTATGGACCACAAAATACATATGAGGCCATAGTCATTTTCGCGTTATGCCAGAATCCATCCAAACAGCATCGCCGCACCGAAGCCATGTTAGTGTTTCCCATTCGTAATTGCTTTTACTAGCAATTTTTAAATCGAAAGGTAAATGGGTCCACTGGGCAAATATCGGTACGTGGCATGAACTACATTGCAAAATAATGATGACACATCATGGTTCGGTAAAGCTATTTCATTTCCCAAGGGGCTCGTGTAATTATAAAACCAGGATGCATCCTAAAGCAGTTTATGTCAGCTGATGAGTAATTGCACCATTTGTGCGCGTCGTATGATCCAATCCATGATCAGCTTGCCAGGATTTCGAAGGAAAGGGTTTCACTGGGGTTATTTCTGGCATAGGGTTGTGTTGCGATACGAATTTTGCCAGGTAGGAAGGTGGATAGGTAGGTAGGTAGGTAGGTAGGTAGGTAGGTAGGTAGGTAGGTAGGTAGGTAGGTAGGTAGGTAGGTAGGTAGGTAGGTAGGTAGGTAGGTAGGTAGTTAGGTAGGTAGGTAGGTAGGTAGGTAGGTAGGTAGGTAGGTAGGTAGGTAGGTAGGTAGGTAGGTAGGTAGGTAGGTAGGTAGGTAGGTAGGTAGGTAGGAAGTAGGTTGCTGTTGATATAAACTGGTGGTTTTAATCGGTTTAAAGATTGCCTCGTGTAAGTAACGGCAATTATAGGGCTCGCTTTGCAAAAAGCATAAGCAGTCTCCCTGGCTATCATTGACATTTATAGTCACCCAAACTCTCAGGAATAAACACTTCGGCATTGGGACAAAGATAATCCGCGTAATAAGGATATTAAAGTCCGTATTCTCCTGAACCATTTTAGCTATAAACTGCTATACGCAAACAGGTGAGAAGAAGCGTAATTCACCAAAATAATTGCATATTTCATCAGTAATTATGGCTAAACATCACGATTATTTTGCTTGTATATTTATATTTTGTATATATCAACACAATACCCTTTAAAATGTAAAACTAAAGTATATTCACGGGAATGCTATCAATGTATAAAATATCAATTAGAGGCGCGGATAAGGATGAGAAGGAGATCGGCTTCATGTCCATCACCTTACAGAGTGGGATGGGTAAAATATCTGAATGTGTGAAACATATTAAAGTGTGGATCTGCTAAAATTACTGATGTACGCTTGCATTCATTTCACGGAATGTGCAACATTCGTAAATTCGGTTTGTAAGCGCTGCGCCTAGCATACGGCCTCTCACAATCTTAAGAAAGCCCGTAAGGTCCGTTATCTTCTTAAATCTGCCGTAAGAAATAACCCAAAAAATTGCGAACCCATCGGGAGAGATATAGGGTCGAATAACCTCCCTTAGTAATCGTTCTTGATTAAAGAACACGCCTTAAGCCAGTTGAACAGTAAAATGAGACTTTTAAAAGAAAAGTAGATGCAGTAAAGGGTCGCGGGTTGTTATGCTGCTATAAGGACTTAATTCATGTTAGGCAATATATCTGTGTATTTGTAACAGATTGCTTATCTCACACTTCGCTGAACTGATTCATTAAAAGACAAGAGTAAAGCATTTTGTATGATTTCACCTGCAGCATATTTTTCCCTTTGGCAGCGATTAGTCCAGCCAAACTGTTGGCTGAACACCAGCCTTTTACCTTGAACCGACGCAATCATACCTGAATACAGACGCACATCAAAGAGAAGGATTCCGTGTGAAAATAGGATTCCATAAACTCACGCATTTATAAGGATGTAGGTAATTGCAAAAGAGTACTTTATGACTCCGTATGGTATCATTTACCTTGAACTATATCGCGTTCACCACAACAGCTCTTTTCCACATATCCCGAATTCGACAATATCGCCTGTACAAACAGGATACTTTGGGTATTATTTGTTATATGCCTAATATATATATATATATATATATATATATATATATATATATATATATATATATATATATATATATATATATATATATATATATATATAGATATATATATAGAGATATATAGATAGAGATCTATATATATCTATATATATTCTATATATATAGAGATAGAGATATAGAGAGATATAGATATATATATAGATATATAGAGATATATATCTATATAATAGATATCTCTATATATATATATATAGAGAGATATATATATATATATATATCTCCATAGATATATATATAGAATATATATATATATATATATATATATATTTATATATCTCCTTAAATATATATCCCTCTATATATATATATATATATATATATATGTATATATATATGTCTATATATATATATATATATATATATATATTTTTATATATATACTCTATATATATATATATATATATATATCTCTATATATATATATATATATATATATATATATATATATATATATATGTGTGCATATTTGAATTATCTTAGTCAGTGTACAAAAGATGGAAATAAGTCCATACTAGCATTGCATCTTGTATGAACTACCTTATCATGAAATCTATGGTGTCTGTAATAATCTGATGCAGGTTAAACATGTTTCTTGTGATGTCCACTAGACACATACACTTCTTGGGGGGCCCAGCAAACGTTAGGTTTTGTTCGCAAGGTGATACAGTGACGTAATTTTGGAACGCTGCGTTCTTAACCGTAGTTTAGTAATAATATTGAGGGGTTTAGCTAATTCATAGTATCAACATAAGCGGTTCTGATCTTGGTATTGAATTACGTCATAGATTCTTGTATGCAGATTGCCAAGATTAGATGTAACGATTATGCCAGATGGATTCCTCACCATTACCTACCGGAGTGGTAGAAACCGATATTAATTTGACTCACAAACGTGACCCTGACATCTGGTCTTACTTGATGCCGATCATTGTCATACATGAATACAACAGCGTTAGTGATATGCCCAAAGAAATATGATATAGATCGAAGTACAGCTATAATCTGTTTTATTTTATTTCAACCAGTTATGCTCGTATGAACTGCCCTGTTTTGAAATATCTATCTAGACCCAGTGACAATAACTTCGCAAGATAGACAGTGGCATTTCACCAAACTGATTTAATCTGAGCATCGTTCATATTCTTCGCATTTACCCCGGTCGTATTTCAGTTTATCTAGTTTCGAGATATAATTGGAAGATAATACAACACGACGGGCAAACATTAAAGGCTGACTGATCTATATCGAATCCGAATAATTTCTTTAAGTGACACTTAACTCACAATGCAATGCCTATCTCATCTCTAGAGTTCAATCATTGCAAACGGTCATGCAACACAACGTGTGATGCTCTGTAGTGCATGTGAAGTCAGTTCTGGCTCCACTTATGAATTAAGAAGTTACAGCAATCCTGTAGGTGAGCATATGGAGTAAGCCAATACCGAAACTGACGGCTCTATCAATTTTAACATCAACAGAACATTTACCGAATAGAATAACAATATCGCTTTATTCTACTGCTTCTACAATTTCTCTGTCTCAGGTGTGATACTCATCATCAGGTAAGCCTGATGGAGCATTTATACTTTTCAAGCACCATATACATACATTGCTTTATAAATCTATTAATGAAATTCAATATTTTAGTGAGGGGTGCTTTATAGTAGTCGCCACCCATTGAACAACTCAGGGCTCGACAAGTTAGATAGCCCCATGACCTGATCAGCGCGCCCGATCGGGCTAGTGAAATATTTCGCCAGCCGGGATATTTTAAGCTGCCGCCAATTTGAGGTTGGCTACTACAAGCCGAAGCCTGGCAAATAAAACCTATAGCTATTCCTAATGAGACACATGTGATTCGAGCCTTATGACGTGGATAAATTGTGAATCACCGTTAAGCTAATGAACGTCGTCGCCCCGCTCCGTACTCGGCTACATCGTCTTTAGCTAAGACGATGGCTTGTTCGGGCGTCAACTATCAATCTTGCGCTTGTATAAACCATGAACTGAGCTCAATATATAAGCGACGTATCTGCTGGCCGAGTTTCACTCCAAAAAAGTGATTGAATAAAATGCCCAAGTTACGGAAGCAGCAGACTTAAGCCTATTTGGGTTACGAGCCATCCCGATGACGGCTCACTGGGAAAAGGAGTTCAAGTGGGTTGAGGCAAATGACGAGGTTTACTGACCACAGTGTAGTATAACTGCAATTGTTATTTTTTTAATTAATCCTTTTTGCAAGTTACCCACTGGTTGGTAGCTCTGTGATTATATCTTAATTAAGTATTCTGCGTCTTATTTTATGGAGTTGTTTAAAAAAAATTATTCGGGCTAGTGGATTTTAGATTCGGGCCAGTGATTTAGGCTGCTTACTGGCTAGTGATATTTTTTGGAACTGTTCGAGCCCTGCAACTAAAGTGTTTTGCACATGTCCATCACACTACGGCGTAGGAAAAATTAGCAAACAGCCATTTGACAATTCAAAAATCTATTCCCCATGGATAGCGGGGAGGGAATATGTGAGTATTTTAAAAATCGTGCACTTTGTGACAACTTTTTTAAATTTTGCACGGTGTTAGGTATGGATACGACCTTATCAAAAACCACCGCACACAAGTTGGTGGAGGCCCCTGGTGGCCGTTATGCACAAAATCCAAGATGGCCGCCACTGGGAACTGAAAAGGCAATATCTCGGCTCATATTAAGAGCAGAACCTACTGTGATACCACTTTTCCATTCAAGTATGAAGATTGAAGACGCACAAGAATCGCCCTGCTTCGATTCATCATGAGTGACGAAGATCCTTTCGAAATTCCATGTAATACAAGACAAGACACAGACTGGGAATTGTGTTGCTTGTGTCAAAAGCTGGGAGGGACCTGCGACACCCTTATAAGAAAATATGTTATCATGCTGCATATCAAACCCTTGAAGATGAGCTGAAAGCTTTTGTAGACAATGATATCCCTTTACCTCTTGGGGTCAATTTGCAGTGCTTAGATGATGGTTCGGGGATCGCCTCCACAATGCTGAAAAATGAAGCTAAATATCACAACGGGTGTCGAGGACATTTTCGTTCACATAACCTTCAGCGTGCTGTAAAGAAGCGTACAAGAGAAGATTCAGATGGCGAGGACTTCAGTCCCAAAAAAAGCTCGTTCTAGTTTTAGTGCGTCGCTTGATCGGAAAAACATTCAGTGTGTCTATTGTGAAACGTTTCAAAAAGACAGTGATGAGCCAATCCACAAAGCACGTAGTCAAGACTGCAGCCAGAACCTCTGCAAATGGGCTATAGAGTCTAAGAACTGGGTGGTACATGCACGCTTGAACACTGCAAGTGATGCAGAGGCTGGAGATGTGCATTATCACATATCCTGTTATACAAAGCTGAAGAGACGAGGCCCGTGCAGCTGTGAACAAATCATCAAAACTGCAGAGACAAGTTATCGCCAGAGGCAGCAATACGACCCCTTGGTATTTGCTCAACTTGTAGCATTTGTGCAGTTCAATAACTCTGCGTTCAAGCTTGCTGACCTTCTCGAAGGCTCAAATTGAGGATAAAGTAGCTGTACGATCGACGTTTGGTCCAACTGTTTCAAAGAACATATATTACAGAAGCTAGGACCTGATTGCAATGGGTGTGGCCGTATCATATGACCGGGTCATGGAAGTTAGGAAGGGACTTGCTATTTCTGTGTCAAAGCGATTTGCTGAAGATGGTGTTGTTTTGCCTTCAAACATCAAGCGTGGAGTATTCACCACTGGAGCAGTTGACAACATTGATGAGTCTGGCCGCACTGAGCTTCATGGTACTGCCATTTCACTGACAAACCATCTCACTCATGAAAACACTGGGATCTGTCCTCCAGCTCTCAGACTTGATGCTCCTGAAAACGCCACTGTCCATCTTCCTGAAGCCTTTGCCATTGTGCCATACGTTGACGAATACGCTGGAGAAATCACTCTTTCCACATTGCCCGATGAATCAGCTCTGCCAACATTCACAACAAATCCTCGGTCAGGAGTACCTGATGATTCATGGCTTAACCACGTCCACGACGTTACAAATCAAAATAATGGAAAACTTCAAGAAATGCCAGTAATATACTCTGGATTTTATTCCCATGGCCAGCAAGCAGAAGATATCCGACCACGAGCCACGGTTGGTGTCTTCCCCATCTTTGAGGAGAAGGCTTCAACGATGGCAATGCAGAAACACGCAATGCTTGTTGTCAAGAAAGCAATAGATTTCATCAATCCAGGCCAAATTCCAGTGATTGTAGGCGATTGTCCGCTTTATGCCCAACAGAACAAATGTCAATGGGTATACCCTAACGAGGTCGGTGAATCAAAAATGTTGTCCTTCATGGGCCTCCTGCACATCGAAATGACTTCACAAGAATGTGGGGGGAGCTGCTGGCTGGATCTGGCTGGGAACGGATGTTCTTCATAGCCAACATCTTCACTCCTGGTGTTGCAACGTCTATACTCGGTGGCAAGCATGTTAAGCGTACACGTTATGCATACCAACTCACTCTCGCCTGGCTTAATACACTCAGAATTCAGGCATATGACGAGTACTGTCATGATGGCTATGGACCTCATGAACCAATCGAAATGTAGGAAAAGCGACTCATCAGCAATGCTCCAACAATCTGCTACTGGACCACGGTGCGAGACTACATGCTTATCCTGTGCCACTTCGTGCGGGGTCAGCGAACAGGTGACTGGCCATTGACACTCAAATCCATTGAGGAAATGTGTCCGTGGTTTTTCGCCTTTGGTCTAACCAACTATGCACGATGGACGCCAGTCTTCTTGAAAGATATGGCACGTCTTCCACAGATCCATCCGACCGTCAATGAGGCTTTCATGGAAGGGAAGTTCGTTGTGCAACGAGGTTACAAGAAGTTCTCCATGATGGCGCTTGATCAGAGCAATGAGCACAGTATAAAGTTTCTGAAAGAGGACAGTGGAGCAAAGGGTCTTTACGGTCAGCAAGAGGAGAAAGAAGTCATCGAACTCTCCAAACCAGAGGTGCTGAAGGTCATTAGTGAGTTTGAGAGTGTTTTCTATCCTGAGTCACAACACAAAGGACAGACTTGAACATCCAGAATCATCAGCTGCTGAGCAGAATAAGTTCCTCAAACACCTCAAAGCTATGTGCGACCTTGCCAGTGAAGGTAAAATCGTCAATCCATTTAGGGAGACAGGCCCGGAGCTTATTACCTTAGATACAGGAGAAGTCATGGACCCTGAAATTGCCTTAAGCCTCAAAGAAGCAGCAAACATCGGCAAATCCAAGTTCACTGAGTTTGTGGTGAGCAGAATAGAAAAGGCCACCAAGCCTTTGTCTGATGTCATCCAAAGATCCAACCTGTTCACCTTTACCAACAGACCACCTACAGATCTGAAGAAAGGCACCGACAAGTTGGGGTCTTCAAAAGCAAACACAGCCCTCATCACAAAAATGTTTATGTCGCTACAAGCACGTCCCAACGCAGATGTAGATGATTTTTTCAAATACGAAAAAATCAGCGCGAACCTCCATCACTGTCGGATCGAGGAAAGCTTCGGTCGGGAACCAAGTCGGATATCTTGGGTTGTCTTCCAGGGATGCCTGGTCCGGGACGAACTCCAGCAGCTAGAGAAGCTTCTGTAGTTGTGCTCGACATGGCTGCAGTAGTCCACATCATCAAGCCCCAACGGGCCAGCGTGTTTGGCGAGTACACAGAAATGCAATTGCTTCCGTACTTAGAGAGCCATATGATGGACAGAACAACAAGAGTGGATGCCATCTGGGACACATATACAGAGACAAGTCTCAAGTCCCAAACTAGGATCAAACGGGGTGGGACTGCATCACGCAGAACACGAGTCTCAGACAAGATACCTATACCCAAAGGAGCTCAATGGCAGTTGTTCCTCAAGGATAGTCAAAACAAAGATGAGCTTTTCCAGTTCATCAGTCTGGAACTGCAAAGGATCACAGTCAATTCACAGTACCATCTGTTGACAACAAAGGCTGATATCGTACTCACCAATAAGCCTACAGACTTATCAGATTTGTCTCCATGTCGACAAGAGGAAGCTGACACACGGATGATGCTCCACTTGCGCCATGCTGCTGATCAGGGTCATACAAAGGCGTACCTCAGGACGGTAGATAGTGATGTTGTAGTGTTGACCATCCACTTCTTCCACGACCTAGGACTCTCAGAGCTCTGGACATTCCAATCCACCATATCTCAGATATGTTGGGACTGCAGCGTTGTCAAGCTCTGCCCTTCTTCCATGCTTTCACAGGCTGTGATGTTGTGTCTTCTATGATGGGTATCAGCAAGAAGACTGCATGGAATGCATGGGTTAACTTTCCTGAGGTCACCACCACATTCACTGCCATCACTCAAGACCCAGCCAGTCTGACGCTTGATTCTCTCCATATGAGATGTCTGGAGCGCTTGACAGTACTTATGTACAGTAAGAACTGTGCTGCCCAATCTGTCAATGAAGCAAGGAAGCTATCGTTCACCCATGGCCTCAAGTCTCTCGACTCCATCCCACCGACCCTGAATGCTCTCTTCCAGCATGCCAAGCGGGCTCTTCACACAGCAGGATTCGTCTGGAAACAGGCCCTCTCGAGAATCCCGCAAATCCCAAATCCCAGTGACTGGGGCTGGGAATGGAATGCCAGAACCAACCAGTGGGTGCCATATTGGACGGATTTGACAGACGTCAGTAAGGCTTGCTCGCTGCTCCTCCAATGCGGGTGTGTGGTTGCCTGTAAGGGTAACTGCAAATGTCATCGAGCTGGACTCCATTGCAGCCCATTGTGCAAGTGCGAAGGGGGCTGCACTAACAATGAAAGTGAAATGTGATGTTCATGTAACTTGATAAAAATCATAAAAAAACACGAACTCAGAACTCATCTTGGTATGTGGCCAATATATGGTCATTTATATGTAAATTGGTCATAAACATAGCATTTATACGTGAAAAGTAAATGGAAACTTTAAAATTACTTCAGAAACGTATTTCTCGACCTTATAAACCCTAGAAAAATGGCATCACAGTAGGTTCTGCTCTTAATACGAGCCGAGATATTGCCTTTTCAGTTCCCAGTGGCGGCCATCTTGGATTTTGTGCATAACGGCCACCAGGGGCCTCCACCAACTTGTGTGCGGTGGTTTTTGAAAAGGTCATATCCATATCTAACACCATGCAAAGTTTAAAAAAGTTGTCACAAAGTGCACGATTTTTTTGAATCCCCACCCCGCTAGGATATGACGTACACGATCTGGCCACACTTGTGAAGTAAGTTTACAAAATAGCGTTCCCATTAAAACACGAGCGTGATCCTACCTGGGTGCTAAAATGCACAGTCACTCCCTGCCCCTGCTGTCAGCTCTCAACAGTCATTGCGAATAAAATCCATAAACATGTTGCATCCCTATAAATACCCCATGGAGAACTTCCGAACGCTTATTGCAAACCTTCGGTGTGAATTATTAGCATTGGGTTTCATTTCCAATACTTTCCTGGTAGCTGATAACTGTTCTGTACCATATAGCCTTGAAAGCATGCAATGCTCTTCTGGCCACACTTGTGACGTAAGTTTACAAAATAGCGTTCCCATTAAAAGCAGTCTATTTTAACCCAAAATTTTTCATGCAGAATTAATATCAATCACCGAAAAACTACCCTCTCATCAAGGCTTTTTGTGCAAGCTCATATCCGTCATTGCAATCCATAACTGTTTCATTTCCCATCTTATATGTTCTGTACACAAAGAATGCTCTTCTGGCCAACTTGCTGTGCGACACCCCAAAATTTTTCATGCAGAATTAATATCAATCACCGAAAAACTACCCTCTCATCAAGGCTTTTTGTGATTTCGTCTTATATGACACAGAAGAAGCTGTGGACACCCAGCCAGATGTTAGGTTTTTGTTCTTGATTTGCTGCATTGATGTAAATTGATAATCATATGGACTTTAAATGTATTAATGTTGTCATAATCAATATCCTTGATCTTGATATTGTATCGATGCATAAATTGACGCTGACCATGTAGATTATTAGGCTAAGCAAATGCGAAAGGAACAAATGTGACACTTGTTATTATGCCAGCGTCATCAAGACGGACTACATCTCCCCATCATCTTACATGCAGCATACATGCTATGCCCTATAGACAAAGTGAACATTTGATATGATTTATAGTGATCGGCTGTGTGACCGCTGCACTCAATGTAATTCGGTACAATCAGATTGATGGGAATTGCCTCAGCCATTCTAGAATCATAGAATACCTGCGCCCTAGTGCGCTTGTCATTTTGCCTCAGTGACAAATAAAGCATTATTCCTTTTTGCTACTTTGCGTCCAACTTACTCAGCGCAGGTCAGTTTAAGAATGCTTAAGTTTGTTTGTAGCACAAGAAACCAGGCTCATATTAAGTCATGTCTTTGAACCGCATGACTTTGGCACTAAACCATTGCATAACTGAAAGCGTTCTGGAATGACATTGCTGAGAGTACAATGGATCTGAGGCAAAAAGACAATGGACCCAATGATCGGTTGGCACTTAACCAGAAGGCTTATGGTTCTAGCTGCCACGTTCACATGTTTTTGGTGTCCTTGTCTTCATCCTTATTTGGAAACGACCCTAGGTGAAAGGCCGAGTTTGCAATATCACATATCGTTAATGCAATAAAATAGTGATATCATTGATATCATGATTTAATATGACAGTTTAGGTAGTTGAGTTAGAAGGTACGCAGATTGTAGTTAGTGTAATTGTGTGTTCAGAAAACGTTTCATCTGTTACGTAGACTGCGCCTTCATTCCAAAGGTATTATTACTAATCTAACATGTCATGTAGTTGGACGAGCAAGGTTTTGTTATGACAAAACTGACTTATGCATAGGCTCTTTATTGGTATTGCACTTTCATTCATGGGGGTTCATGCTTAACAAAATTGCAGACAGACTGGCGACGCGACAAACAGGTCACTCGGTACACAGGGTTGTAATTATGCATGTGCAGATCATATGCGATGCAACCCGTCACATGTATAATGCATGCGCTATAAATAGAGCAGGTCTAGCAAGTACCTGTTGCCACTTATAAAATTAGAATTATGTGTGAAAAACGAATATAATCTGATTTTGTCAATATATCATTAAATACAGGTGGTGATGTTTGTGTTTGAGTTTCAAAACTGGGCAAATAATACTATGTGAATTAAAATGTGAAGCTTATAAATTCGTAAAAACTGCCATATCAATGAACGTGTACACGGAAACATGATTAGCTCTGCAACATAATGCCTGTGTCACACCAGCCACGAGTACATGTGTTTGTACATAACAGGTTCGATCTGACAAACGAGTTGTCTAGTCGTTTTATGACGGACCCACAATTGACAAGAAGCCTATACTGAAATGTGACAATAACGACAGCTGAAGCCTAAAGCAATTATGTGCAATATCGACTTCTATATCTTACACTCCGGCGCATCTTGGTTTTGCAGAACGTTGCTAATTTAAAGATTCAACTTTGAATTATGGTGATTAGCATCACAGGGATATGTATTGTACAATTGCACGGTATAATGATGACAAATTCGAAAGTTGCATAATCGATCTAATTATATAATCACGATAGATTTAAATATACTATGTGTCGCATTGTGCTGGCTTTGTGCGATGTTCTTAGAGCAATCTCAAGGAAGAGCAAACCTACTTAAGTTGTTTGAAATAAAAACTTTAATCTTTTCACTGCTTATGACCGGAAGGTATTAATTAGACTTCATACTAAAACATTCACCATCCATAGAGCTTATCAGTTGCTGATATTAAAACATTATATTTATCCATCGGGCCATGTTGTCAAATAAAAAAGCTTACATCCAATTAAATTCCATTGCATTCCCGAATTTATCATAAATATGAAACAACCAATGGACCACAAAGCAAAATCACCCTTAAGAATCGTTCCCAAAGGGAAACATCAAGTAACAGTTAACTCTCAACGCACTGTATCACTCCATCATTTGTCCCGCGTTATGTATTGTGTTCTGCATTGACAGTACCAATCTGCAAAGGTTGTCAAACAAACTGATAGATATCAACGCTACAATAGAGCCGATGAAGAGTTGGGGGGAAATTGCAATAACTACCATGAAGCTTCTGCTCAAGTGCCATACAAATTCAACTTCTGCAGCTAGAAGACTATAACAAGGCTCCCAGTTTTGTGGTTATCAGTTTTTCAGGAATGTGAAATTGTTTCACTATTTTATTATTTATTTTGTTCAGATCAAGAAATCATGAACCTTGAACAGTTAATATTAATTAGCAATGAAATTGCACAGTGTTCAACATAATGAGTTCTGCGGGCTACACTATGTGTTAATGTTGTATTGGATATTGTATTCAAAGCTTATGTAACTACCACAAAACTGGACCTCAAATAGGACCTCAGAATACCCTAATTGAATACTGGGAAAATCAATAAAGCCCGCACATGGGCCAATTACATGTGATAAATTAGGCAAAGGTCGTAATCGATAATTGACGTTTCTATGGAATGTGTCCAGCGCACACTACATTTTTAAATTACTAACTAAGTGAGTTCTTTAGTTGACACATTGCTATGATATATTTTCCTTCTCATTGCATTGTATCACGTAACATATTTTGCTGCCATATAAAGCTTGACAAGATGATATGACACCAGTGTCCAATATAAGGTACCGGAGTTATAGAACTCTATATTTATTTGACACTTGAATGAGAACGTGACCTCAGGTCTTGATTCTATCACTGGACGTAACAATAGATAATGCTGTCCATTTGTCATTTATGAATACAGCGACGCAATCAAAATGCCAAATGCAATTTCAGGATAATCATAATACACATATGCGCCCTCATGTGTTTTCCCGGTGATGATGTTCAATGGCTTAACCGACTCAGTGAATATGATTGAGCAAGAATGACGGCTGCATTTCACCAAACATATATAATCTGCGCCACATCCAAATGTTTTGTATTCACCGTCTTATTTCAGTTTATTTTGTTGCAAACTACCACAACCACAAACATTGTGTAATGCTGGCTGACTGTATATCGATTCAAAAACAACCACTTGACTCCAACTACAACACATATCTCATCTGCATAGTGCAATCATTTCAAACGATGCTAAAATACAATGATTGTTGCTCTGTAGGGCATGTAAAGATTGAATTCTCAATTGAAGTCAGTTCCGGTGCCGTTGATGAAATGTGTTACAGCAAGCCCCTGGATAAGGATATGGAATAATCCGATACCTAAGCTAACGATATTAATGATAAGAAAACGGGTCAGAAGATGAAGAGAATAATCATGTTTAAAGTCGCACGATAACAGCCTCGCTTTATTCTACTATATGTACAATTGCTACAAGGTTACTTTAACTTGTCGTGAACATGTCACTCACACTATGGGGGGGGGGGGGTGAGAAATAAGCACGACAACCTCAAACCCCTTGTCAACGCGCTTGATCATGCTTAGAATATAATTGCAGTTACTAACACGAATTCACGAATCATACAATTGAAATATAAACCCCATTAGATAAATAAAGTAACAAATGTCTAGCCGATAAAAACCATGTTGATTGCTAAAATCAATCATGTTTTTTGTCATTGGCAAATTGCTCATTATGTAATTCAAAGATCGGACGTTAGTTAGTGAGAGGGAAGTATCTGACGAAATTGTGTGGCAATGTAGAAGACAACGAACATTGCATGATATAGCACTTTATCAATATTGTGTGATATGACGATCATCTAGCTGGGTGCAAGAATTCACTGTCACCGATAACAGAATCTACAAATATGTCGCATCTTTACAAATGCCCGATGGAGAACGTTTCCTAGGTTATATCAGACGTTCGGGACTATATGTGTGTCCTGATGTGTATAGGGTTTCATTTACATCAGCACCCTATCCACCAGCACACATCACGACATCTTTTGATGGCGTCTTAAATAGCACAGAAATTATCAATAGTTGTTTTTGTCTTTAGTTAAAACATTGATTTAACTTGGTTAAAGGTGATTCTTAACCTTAGTAAGCTAATTCTCAGGTGGGCTTTGATTATATATGTAAGCCTAATTAATTGCCTTGGTTATGGTATTTGACCCTTGCACAAATTGTTGCTGACCCCTTAGAGATTGACAAGATAAGACGATATGAGTGTTCTAGATAGCTAGATAGCAAGTGCAAAAAGATGAAAGTTTATATTATATCATTGCACTCAGGGTGCACTGCATCACACCATCATCTTCTGCGTTTATTCGATACCCCATTGACAAAATGAACATCTGATATAACTAATAGTGATCGGTTGATTTAACGCTGTACTCGAAAGGGGTCCCGTACCATCAGATTGATGGGAATTGCCTCACCATTCTATAAACATAGCATGCCACCTTTCATAGGTTTTCTTTTCACTGGGTTACATGACCAGAATACCGAGTGCATTTGTCAGTTTTCCTCAGTGGCTGATAAGCCTGATTCCGTCTTAGTTATTTTGCGTCCGTCTCACTTAGTGCGGTGTAGTTTCAGAATGATATTGCTTGTGTGTAGCACGGTTAATCTTACTCATATCACGCCATGCCATTTAACCAGAATGACATTGGCACATGAAGAATATAGACTATTGAAAGCATTCAAGAATGGCATTGTTGAGTTTGCAATGGTTCTGGGGCAAAGTGACAATTGTGGACCCAATGATCTTTCGACACTACACAATGGAAAACATCCCTATGAGAACGGTTAAATTTGCACTATGTTTAATGCAGTCAAAGGTGATATCACGATGTGTGTATAATCAAAACATTAAATGTAGCGAGAGAACTAGTTGGAATTTAAGTAGAGGAGGTTGTGGGGGCAAGTAGCGCAGGGGCTAGTTCGGCAACTCAGCTTTAATTAAGAGTTGGATATTATATAATGCATTGCATTTTAACTAGTGTATCAGTTATAAGTTTTGAATGACATGGGGTTGAATATATCATTCCTTTTACTTACCTACCTCGAGCTATAGGTGCTAGAATAAAAACTGTAAGCCGATACAAAACGACGCGTTGAGACAAACTGGTCACTCACTCATTGCACAGAATGGTTATCATTTATGTGTGCTGCAATGTTCGATGCAAATCCCCCTCACGTATCGGATCGGGTCACACCAGTAGCCTGTAAGCAATGGGCTCTCCTCTCGCTTATAAACACCGGGTTTATGAGCGAGAAACGGAGAAAAACTCGAACCAAACACTGGAAATATATCAGTTAATAAACGCAGCACTGATTGTAATCCGATTTCAATGATCATACTCACGAAGAAATCATCTTAAGTTTATATATTTCCCGGATCTATTTAATATACTAACAATTGAATTAAAACAGAGATAAATTGGGAGCATCTTACAAACTTTAATAACAGTGATCCTCATTAATAGCACAGAAACATAAGAAACACGAACAATGTGTTTTATACAAGTCATGTGCGCACAAAGTGTTTTATACCAATCATGAGTGGATGGGGTTACTACACTATAGTTTCGAACCCAAAAGCAGTCCATTTGCTGTGTGCCGGATACAATATGGCTTGAAGCAGTTAAATGGCGCAAGAAGCTAGCGCAGAACCTTTACGAATAAAGGCTGCTTAAGACCAAAATTAAGACCTATCATTCCGGCCTATCTTGGTATTTCAGAATATTGCTAACCATCAATGCTGGCGATCATTAATACGCCTAATAAGATCGTGTAACTCTCACCATGGGATATGTTTCACACTACTGTACGGTATACTCGTGGCAAATCACCATAGTGTAACACTATAGTTGCATTTTTAGGGAATTGCTAACTATTCAATAACGATGAATTAGCATATTCTTTAAGTTGGTTGGTGAATGATTCGTGTCATATTTTGCTGTTAGTTTTCGCATTACGGATCAATCTCCTGTAGCAGAAACCACCTACCCATG